>LPNX011075675.1:635716-706602 GCA_001517045.1 Pseudotsuga menziesii
TGAGGCTATGCCTACATATGCAGAGGATGGTAAGACTGCTGCCCTCTTTCTATTTAATCACGTAATAGCTAGGTTTGGGGTTCCACAGTCTATAGTCACTAATCACGGATCACATTTCTGGAATCAGATGATGGCAGAGTTAAGTGCCAAACTGGTTTTTCGTCATGAAAACTCAACTCCCTATTATCTGCAGGCTAATAGTCAGGTCGAGGCCATTAATAAAGTCTTAAAAACTATGTTGCGTCGGATGGTCGGAGATCATAAATCCAACTGGCACCAGAATCTCTTTTCCGCTCTTTGGGCTTATAGGACTTCAGTGAAAACAACGACTAGTTTTACACATTTTCAGTTAGTTTACGGACTAGAAGTTGTCCTACCTATTCAATGTCAGATCCCGTCTTTGAAAGTTGCCATTGAACTTCTCCCCAATACTTCCACCGAGAAAGAAATATTTTTATATCTAAACAATCTTGACGAAACTAGACGGGATGCTACCTTAGTCGATGAGGCACATAAGAAATGCATCAAGGCGCAATATGATAAATCTGTCCAAGGCTCGTGTTTTTAATGAAGGTGACCTAGTTTTGACCTAGGATCAGAAACATGATAAACTGGGAAAATGGAAGTTCGAATCAATGTGGTATGGTCATTTTATCGTTTCCAAGGTCTTATAGAAATGGGCCTATCAGCTTGTAGATTATGACGGAATCCCCTTTGGGCAACCTCGCAATGGGTTGTACCTAAAGAGGCACTATGCTTAGATCACTCGTGTATGGTACCTTGTATATATGTACATTTTTTACTTTTAGTGTGTTTTAATATTTTCAATATGGTTTTGAGTTTAGTGTCTAGACTGTTTATACCATGTTTTGGTCATGTAGATCGGATGGCCTTTTATGGCTTCGCTGATAGTGCTTGCCGTCATACCCTGAACCTTGCTTCAGCTGCTTAGGTTCTGTATTCCCCTACACACGATCTAGTCAGTTTGGAAGAGATTTGTATTGGTCCAACCACCAACAACATCGTCGAGTATCAGGCAGTAATAGGTCTACTAACTGAAGCTACATCTCGGGGCATTCCTAATTTGGTAGTATTCATGGACTCTCAGTTTGTGGTTTGTTATCTAAACCATGTCTAAGCCATCAGAAACTCTGTACTTTTCCATCTCTTCTGGAGGGTGCATCTACTGGAAAGGTCATTTGAAGTTATTACTTACAGGCATATCCCTAGGGCAGACAATGCAGTTGTTGATTCGTTAGTAAACTATATCCTAGATTGGTATATTGCTTATACATAATTCAAAAATCAAACATGGTTAATCATATAGTAAATAAACAGTAAAGAACACATAGAACTCATGTAAATACATTTTCCATTTGAGACATATACACACAAGCAATAAAGTCTGTATATATATATGTGTGTGTGTGTGAAATGCTCTTACAAAAAATGGTCACGAGATCTCGTTTGAAGCACAGTGGCTTTCAGGAAAATACAATATCATACAAAATCCTAAAGTTATCTAAGCTTTTAGTAATACATCGTGCAGAACATCATCTAGTGATGGTCATGGTAACACATGACAGCCCGTACTACTCTACGTAGCAGTCGGCTAAAGCGGTCTGACATGCCTGCAGTGTGCCTTTGATACCTCATGGGCAGGTCATCAATCGATGCATCAGGTATATCTAGAGTCAAACTCTCCAGATTCTCCTCTAACTCTCCCATTGGGTTGCCACCTCGTTGAACAAACCGAGCTCCCGCTCCTCTGTCCAGTGGGGAAGATTCCCCAGGTCGTGCTACTCCAACATCTGCATGAAGATATTTAGGTCTTGTTACTACACATAAAAAATAAAAACAAAAATTGTCATTTTAGGGTTTTGTTTCTTACCAATGTCTCCCCACTGGGCACCAGGTGGAAGAGGTAGATCAGGGTCACCCTTGAAGTCAGTACCCGCATATGCATAATCCTCAATTATGAGGATCTGGTCATTCAGACATTTTGGTACCAGGTAGGCAGTGACGGTTAATTAACTCTTGGGTGGTTACGTCCCCTCCACGAGAACCAGTCAGTGAAATAGGAGCACCTCATCTAGATAATCCTATCAAAAAATAGATATCCTCTATCTCGATAGTCAACACATGGGCTCCCACTTCAAAATATTGCTGGTCCGGGTTCCACATATGAAGGATATGCTCCAACAAGCGCTCATGGGACACCATGCTAGGAGTGCGAAAGAATTTTAGGAGGCCACAACCCCTCAATGCAACTATGCACGACGCATTTCCTTCAGCGAAGGCATCATCATTGTCGTGTTGCCGTTCTTTCCATATAACCATTTTTTATCGGTTAGAACCTGCCAAAAACAATCAATGGGCTAATTAGAAACATAATCAATCACCAAAATCATTGAAAAACTCTTATTTTTGCTTGCCCATTCGAGTTTCCATACTCACGGTCGGCACCGCCTGAACACCGTTTGTACAGCGTGGTGGCATCGCCTGAGTGTAGGAAAACATGCGCTGTTCTTATTGGGCACCGCCTGTCCTGTAAGGGGCAAGAGCAGTGCCCGTATTTTGGATTTAGGGCTTACCTAAAACTGCCCCAAAACCCCACAAAATAAAAAATAAATGCATTAAAAGGAAAGGCTAAGGTTCAGTTATTTACCTGGCTCTGACGATGTTCGAAATGGATGGTGGAATCTCCCGGAATCACTGACTGAAGATCTGGCTCAATTCTTTCCAAAATTCTCTCACCAAGTGGTAAATAGTAAAATGATTTGGTTTTTACCATTCAAATGACTTATATATATATAGGGTTTTTATGTGTTATGATCATTATTATAGAAACACCCATTTATATAGTTCATTAAAGTCATTCTTTGAGAGATTAATGATCATTTTTTGAGTCTTACATGAGTAAAAACGGAAACAATGAAGTCTATGGGGAGTTTGTTTTTTACTTTTTCGTACTTCCAAAAAATAAAAAAAGTCCCCGAGCATTTGTTTCCACACTTTGGTCACGCTCTTAGAACTCAGTATCAAAGTTCCGAGTTTTTTTTCGATTCTTTTTAGGCTCGCAAAAAACTCCTCATCGTGAAAAATAAACTTAATGGAGTCTCCTTTGAACTCTTTTCGGATTCCCTAAATATGAAAAGATTGTCGAGTACTTGTCTTCTTCGTACTCGTAAAAGTATTTGAAGAGTCGTCTTTCCGATGGTAGGTTATCTCTTTTTCGGTTCGGATAGACTATTTGCGAAAAATGAACACTCTAGCCAATCATGATTGAAAGAGTTCTCTCGGGTATTATTTTATACTTTTTCGGGCCCTGGAGACTAAATCATACGAAAAATGACCCTTTGGAGTTTTCTTTCATCTTCGTTCAGACTCTCTAAACATGAACGATATCGAGTTTGCTCTCATTGGACTCGTTAAACTAAACACTGAGGGACCTGTTCAGGGAATGAACCCCTCCTTTCTTAGGTTCGTAAAACGTACGAGAATTGAATTGTCTTCGGACGAGCTACAACGAGTGTTTGTTACCCTCTTTAGACTTGTAAAAACAAAAAGAGGCACTCATCAATCATGATGGGGAAATTAAGGGAAGGGAATCATTTTGCAAATCAAATGGCAGTTGTTTGTCACCTTTGAACATGGCACTTGTCTGCATATCATTCAGTTAATTGGGTATTCAGCTGACTTATAAGTCGATCCACTTTCATGAGTCATGTCACTCTTTTGAGCCTTTTAAAAGAATGCATTGTCCACAGTCGTATTGTGTGTTCGTTTGTTTTTGTCATGCTGCCAAGTCTTTTGTCGTGCCGCCCGATGTTCAAAGGAAGTAAGAAGTTTACCTCTGCAGTTAAAACAACCTTTGTGTCAGTACTTTTGAGTCAGTCCTATAGTTACATTATCTACAACATTAGAGAACTTTGTTCCAAGTTTTGTGTCATCGATGTGGGATTCATTATGGCCCTCCTTCGACGAGACTATTCCTGTCGACGTCAGCTCATCATTCGGGAAATAGTCGTAGAAACAAAAAGATGGTACCTTGAGATTTGTATGCCTCAATGATAGATTCTCTTGCTCTTGACATAGGTTTACATCATTGACGTTTGATCGAAAGATTCCACTAGGTATTCGATATCAAAACATCTATTCTCATCCAATAGATTGTACTAGGGTACCTTGGGAATCATTGACATCAATGGTGATCTTCCTCGCGCTTGTTAACGGTTCACATCATTGATCGGTAATCAAGTGGTTTCTGCCATGTTCGACTTCAAAACATTGTAATCACATGGATAGAATCATACTTTGTGGAAGACGAGACGAAGACCCTGGGTATCTGTAACTTTCTCCCCAGGTTGCGATGGAGTATGTTGTATGAAGTACCAGCATGGATCCACATTTGTATGGTTGTGTAGTATGCTCAAATTTGCGTATGTATGACATAGATCTACGTTGTATATCTGGTAGCTATGTTCAAGTTTGAGTCATTTTTTATATGGATCTACACTGTATTCTAGTAGCCATGTTCATTGTCTTTCCCATGGATCTGCCTTGTATTGGTCTACAGACATGGTGAGGACATATTTGTTTATGAGTCAAAAGTATTGATGTATTGCAGATGCCTGGTTGATGTTGATCTCCGATCAAGCCGATTCTTGCCTCGAAGTGATAACTTGCTCTATCAAAGCTCTTGCCTATCATATCCCTTTAGCCTCATGCTTTGGGGGGCATTCTGTTACACCCAAATCTCCTCACCAACATGTGATAAGATCCTTAACATCTATGTTTGCCCTCATTCCCAAATCTTGAAGTAAAAATCTTGCTCCAGATGTCTATCTAGCACATAAAAACCAAGCACCAGTTTTATCTTTAAGCTTAGGAGCAGTACCTTCTTCAGCACTGCCTTTACTCTTTGTTTGAAGAGCGGTTCTGCCCTAGCACCGCTCTGTCATCAAGGAGCAAGAGCAGTGCCCTTGGTAAAAAGTGAAAAAGAGAAGCTTCACGAAGCTTCTAGGTCAAAAGCTTCGTCGCAGGCCTTATCCCTATTCACTTGGGTCAGTTAAGCTCAAGATACATGCTTTGGGGATCTCATGTCCACCTCACCCACCAAAATCTCAAGCATCTCTATCCATTTGAGGCCTATATAAACGGGCTCATCCCCCATGGTTGAGGAGAGAACAAAGTCATGCTGCCATTTTGACATTCTGACCTAATCCATCAAGAGTGAGCGTAGAAGAGCAAGTTGGGGCTATCGGGGATAAGACATCGGTTTTGTGAAGGAGTACATTCAACACTAAGGCGCAGGTTGTAACTCTTCACTATTCATTAATGCAAAGTTGATTTTCTTCTCATATAACTTGTCTTGTATAATCTCGCATGTTTATTATTGGATTCCTTAGTCACCAATATAGATCCATAGATAATACTTTGGTACTTTGATCTTTTGTGTTTGATGTGTGTTTGCAGGTATCTTCTCGGAGATCTTTTGCTATAGATGAAGGACCACATCAATCTTTGAAGATTGTATTCCAGGTGTCTGTAGTTTCTAGGAGAAGTTTATCAGCTTTGTTGTAACTCATTTGTTCTGTAACTGAACCATTCAAACCAGAGGAACAACTTCTGTCCGCAGAAGGTGCGAATTTTCTAACAACAAAGTACCCTTTTTATTTATACTTATCAAGTGAGTGACCTTTTTACCTAACTGGGCTGACCTGTTGCTCTAAACAGGGCCGACCTCTTAAGGAGACTCAAAATAACATTTATATAATATTTCTTGTGGGTACTATTGACCTGACTTACAACAAAAGGGTTACATTGATTCTTTCAAGTACATTTACTTGACTAAGTACATCAATAACATCTCCCTAAAGAGATACAACAATAATACAATATAAGTACAATAAGAATGTCTAATATCTTTCAAAGTTACATTCTTCAACGAAGTGTTGTCTCCTAACCCACTGAATTTTGCAGACATGTGGCTGTTCAGCTAAAACAAAATAAAGTCATTGCCTGCAAACCAAAGGGACTAGCAACATATGAATGGCAATCTCTTAATAGGATACAACCCAACCTAGTATTCCAAATAAGTGGGTGATCGATAGGACAACCTGCTATTTGTGACATCAGTGCCTCTATTTCAGAGAAGTTGCCCGGTATTTTGATTTCATTAATGATAATTCCGCTGGATGTCCATTGCTGATCTTCTACCTATCAATAGATGCATGCTACGTTATTTCTCATCTGATGTAGCATTTAGGCCAGGTCACTTGAATCAATTTGATAATCAATGAGTAAGTCTTCGTTTGCAATATTAAGTTGAATACTCACGGCCTTCAGATACTTTTAGCACCAGCGTTATACATATAAATGATAAATTTACTGCTCTGTTACTAGTCCAACAGAAACTCGGTCCTCTGTTTCTACAGCCATTGCTTGTCCTCACATTCTACCAGTCCAACAGAAACTCAGTTCTCTGTTTCAACAGACTTTGCCTGTCCTCAAATTCTGTTCTGTCAGTCCGATAGGCATCAATTCTTTCTAAGAAATTTATGTCTACATCTTGGCACAAATGTAGATCTCCAAGCATGCCATTCCAGAAACGGATGTAAAATGTTCTTGGGCTTACTGTGCAAATAAAATAGCCCATGTAAACCATTACGCACGCTTATGTTTGTTGCTTGTTTAGTTATCATCACCTGTAATTTTCACAAGAAGAAAACGGTAAAACCCCTCTTTGAGCCCATATAAACAATCATCATTCCTCATGAAGAATAATTTATCGATCTATCTTGGGGATGACATTGCTATCTTTGACAAGGTAAATAACAAGTTTCAACCTTTTGTCATACAGCATAGGCTTGTTTCTTGTCTCTTGGTATTTACTGTCACCAATAATCACCACAAGAACACAATCCATCTTTGAAGTGATGAAACCGATTACGATCCCTCACAATAATTTCTCGTTTAACAATCTTAGAAATGAACTTGGCAGAGGTATGACAATCGCCACAAACCCGAAGGTTTTTAATAATACGTAGAGGTGTGCTAGGGCTTGTGTTGATAAGCCCACAAGCAATAGCCAACTTCTCACTGTGAACGCTGAGAATGTTTTCATTTACCTCTTCCTCCACATTCTCCAGCACACAATTTGTAACAGATACATAACCTGCTGCCTCCATCTGGCCAACCAAGTCCTGCAAGCTTGCATAGATTTCAGCCATTTGTGGGTGTGATCCATCTTCCATAGAGAAAACATGGACCATATTCCTGACACATATCCAACTCCACCCGGACCTCTTTTTCAACCCCAATTCTTTGATCACTTCTTCCAGGCTTCTTAAGTCATCCCACCTATCAGCCCGAGCATAGATATTTGACAGGAGTACATAATTTCCAGCATTATCAGGTTCTAATTCAAAAAGGTGTTTTGCTGCACATTCTCCGAGTTCTACATTACAATGGGATTTGCAGGCACTAAGCAAGGCCCCCCACACAGTAGCATCGGGTTCTAATGGCATATTTTGAATAAAATCCCATGCCTCATCCAAGTAACCACCCCGGCCAAGAAGGTCAACCATACATGCATAGTGTTCCAACTTTGGCGTGATCTCATAATCTGGACTCATGCTGTCAAAATATTGCCAACCTTCATCCAATAGACCTGCATGGTTGCATGCAGATAGAACGCCGGTGAAGGTGATGCTGTCAGGCTTTATGCCCTCTCGAATCATTTGATGAAATAGTAAAAGGGCATCCTCACCTTGCCCATGGAGGGCATACCCTGCAATCATTGCATTCCATGTGACAACAGTCTTTCTAGATAATTTGTCAAAAACCTGGCATGCACTCCTTATGCTCCCACACTTCGCATACATATCCACAAGGGCTGTCCCGACAAAGACATCTGACTGAAATTGATTTCTGATTGAATAACCATGGATCTGCTTGCCCTCTTCCAGAGCTGCTAATTTAGCACATGCGGGGAGAACACTGATGATGCTGACTGCATTAGGATTCACTCCTGCTGATTGCATTTGATAAAAGAGTTTCAAGGCCTCGTTACAATGACCATTATGAGCATAACCTGCAATAATTGCTGTCCATGAGACAACATTTGGCGTCATACCTTCCACTTTCATTTGAGAAAACATTTTCAACGCTTCCTCCCAGTATCCAGTTCGTGCATATCCTGAAGTCATAACAGTCCATGTGGTTACGTCCGGCTTCATTCCTACCCGCTGCATCTGAACAAAGAGTTCCAAGGCATCATCAATATGACCACTCAGAGCATATCCTGCAATAATTGAATTCCATGTTACAACATTTTTTTCAGACATTTTGTCAAATAGAAGTTGTGCATCATTTATACTCCCACATTTGGCATACATGTCTACAAGGGCGCTCCCCACAAAGACATCTGACTCAAATCCTCTTATTAATATGTAACCATGGATAGATTTTCCTTGTTGCAGAGCAGCTAAGTCTGTGCAAGCTGGCAATACCGCGGCTAAGGTGTTTGAATTTGGTTGCACACCTACATGCAACATTTTGTGGAAGAGTTTCAAGGCATCATTGCTATCCCCATTTTGAGCATAACCAGCAATAAGTGCAGTCCATGAGACCACTGTCGGCTTCACACCTGCCAATTGCATGTTACAAAACAATTTCAAGGCCTCATCACAACGACCATTTTGGACAGATCCTGCAATAATAGTATTCCAAGTAATCCAGTTTGGTTTTAAATCTGCCAATTGCATTTTACCAAAAAGATGCAAGGCTTCATCGACAAGGCCATTATGGGCATATCCTGCAATCATCGCGTTCCACGAGACCACATTTCTCTGGGGTAATTTATCAAACACTTCCCGTGCATTCCGTATATTCTGGCATTTGCTGTACATGTCGACAAGGGCACTCCCTACAAACACATCTGACGCAAGCTCTCTTCTTATTACAAATCCATGGATCTGCATGCCCTTTTCCAATGCTTCCAACCTTGCACATGCTTGCACAATACTAGAGATGGTGAGTGTATCGGGTTTCAAATTTGCAAGCTGCATTTGGCCAAAAAAATTCAGGGCTTCATTCCAAAATCCATTTTGCGCAAAACCTGAAATAATTGCAGTCCATGAACGCACATCCGGCGTCTCACCTGCAGATTTCATTTGATGAAAGAGTTTCAGAGCATCGTCGCAGTACCCACTTTGGGCATACCCAGAAATCATCGCATTCCATGAAACTATATTTCTGTGAGATATTTTGACGAACATTTGCCGAGCATCCTCCAAATTCCTGCATTTCGAATACATGTCTACAAGGCCACTACCCACAAAACCATCTGATTCAAATCCAGATTTAATGATATAGGCATGAATCCCCTTGCCTTCTTGCAAAGATGCCAGGCCAGCACAAGCCTTAAGAATACTGGTAAGTATCAAATCATCTTGCCGAATACACGCCATATGCATCTGATAAAACAATGCACACGTTTCCTCAAAGTACCCTTGCCTAGCATACTCTAAGATCATGGGAGTCCATGAGAAAACATTTGGGTTTTGCAATCTGTCAAAAACCAGGCGTGCGTCCATAAGTTTCCCGCATTTGGCATACATGAAAACCAGTTTATTCTCTAAGAAGACGTTTCCTCCACATCCATTTTTCAGTAAGTGGGCATGAGTTTGCTTGCCTAATGTTGGGAATTTCATTTCGGCGCACATCTGCAAGATAGAAGCATAGGTACTGGAGTCTACCCACATGCCATCTTCCTTTACTGCATGCACTAAACTTTCTATACAAGGTGCCATGACACTTACATTGTTGGTGAGTGCTTGGGAAGTAGTGCTGCAAATCCCGTGGCTAATCTCGAAGGTCACCTTCGAACTGAATCCAAGTTTAGAGTCAGTGGTTTTCAGATTCCAGAATTTTATATCAGGGTAGGAACGATAATTGATTACAGATGAGTTAACTGCTGCTGTGGCTGGTGGCATTGTATGACAATTAACAGAACGCATTTTGAATCCAGAAGGCGAGTACTAACATATGCATGAGATATATCCAAAGAAGCTAGGCAGTAAATAAGTGGATACACGATAACGTAAAAGCCATCATCCATTCAATCCCTTGGATGTTAGAGATACGCGAAGAACATGAAGTGGCATGTATGGAGTTGAGTTTTCCGCTAAATAAAGTCTTGTTATAAGTTGAACATTTTTTAAATATAAATACTTTGATTAATTTTTAAAATAGAGATGTTATGGTCAATGTTAGAGAATTATGATTTTCCCCTAAAATGACAATATACTTATTCACTCTATCGTAGGGACAATATACTTGTTCATTTTTTTACATGGAAAACCATATTTTATATTAAAAATATATATTTGGCTTTTCATTGAAAGTCATATATGATTGTATAATACTATATAAAAGATAATAACTATATTTTATTTTATGGACAATGGTAAAAGGTTACAAATTACATTAGTCTTAAATATCGGTTTAATAACACCAGTGATAGGACTGGAAAGGAGTTCAAGGATACCAAAAAAAAAAAAATATCTAAAGCTTGTAAATAAAAGACATATCAAGGAAATGTTGTAGCTTGTAGGTCCATCGAAAGGAATGTAATACATATATAACCAATCGATATATAAAAAAATGCCTTTTATCAAGAAAGACGCATGCCATCTCTCGAAAAAAATATATGTTCAACAAGTATTCAAGAGTATCTATTCGTTTGACCACAGAAAACCTGCATCATTAAAGGTTAGAAAGCATGAAAGTAAAAACATATGAAATAGTATGCACTATAAACCACCACCCAAAAACATCCAATTGATCCATATAAAGGCGAAGTAGTGAGACATCGGATTCAGGAATGTGGTGAGCAGTATCTATAGAGACTAATAGATATCTATCTTCCCCTGGTCGACCAGAGTTGACTTGAAATTATGAAGACAGAGAATGTAGGGAAAACAGAGCACAAAGAAGTTTGAAGAAAACATAGTAAGGAGACTACGCTCTCAACCAATATTTATTAACTGAAGAAGAAGAAGTGGTTACAACAGCTATCCTTAAAAATAGGATCTACATTAAACAAATTGGAGTTCATCTCGGTAACTAACTGTTCTCCATTATTTCCAAGTCTCCCCCCTTAATGGAGAACAAAGAAGATTAGATTGACTTCTACACTTAACATCTCTCTAAATAGTTCAAACTTAATCTTGCCAAGAGGCTTAGTGAAAATATCAGCAATATTTTCACAAGTGTTGCAATACATAAGAGCTATTTCATTGGACTGTAGCTTTTCCCTAACAAAATGAAACTGAGCATCAACATGCTTTGTCCTTGCATGATAAATCGGATTATTCGCCAGCTTGATTGAACTTTGATTATCACATTTGATCATTGTAGGTTCCTTTTGTTCTTCTCCAACATCTTGAAGAAGTCTTCTCAACCAAACAACTTCACAAGTTGTTGCACACAAGGCTTTATATTCTGCTTCAGTAGAAGACAAAGATACCGCAGGCTGCTTTTTACTGCTCCATGAAACAATTCCAGATCCAAGGCCAAATGCATATCCAATGGTTGATCTTCAATCATCTGGATTGCCATCCCAATCAGAATCTGTGTAACCTGTCAACTCAACATCAGATGCATCAGTATATTTAATACCATAATCAAGTGTTCCTTTTAGATACCTGAGTACTGCCTTTGCTGCATTCCAATGGATTTCTTGAGGTTTTGCCATAAACTGACTTAACGCACTCACAGAATATGCAATGTCAGGTCTGGTTGTAGTTAGATAATTAAGCTTCCCACCATCTGTCTATACATAGTGCCATTTACCTCCTTCGAACCATCATCACAAGAAAGTTTCACATTATGTTGCATGGGAACAATGGAAGATTTACACTGATCCATTTGAAATATTTTAAGTATATCTTTAACATACTTACTTTGACAAACAAAAGTTTGTCATGCATTTCTCCAAACTTCAAGACCTAGGCAGTAATGTAACTCACCAAGATCTTTCATTTCATAAAATTGTGACAACTGTTTCTTGATTTCATCAATTAATTTGTTTGCATTTCCTGTAATTATTAAATCATCAACATATAAGGAAATCAATACTATATACCCATGCTCATCAAATTTGGTATACAAATTTGGATCACTCTTGCTCCTCATAAAGCCCTGTTAAAGAAATAAAGAGTCGATCTTCTCATACCATGACCTAGGTGCCTGCTTTAGTCCATAAAATGCTTTCTTTAACTTACACACTAAGTGTTCTTGCCCATGTTCCAAAAACCCTTCAGGTTGAGTAAGGTAAACCTCCTCCTTTAACTCACCATTCAAAAATGCAAATTTAACATCTAATTGGTGTAGCTTCCAATGATACTTTGTAGCTAAAGCAAATAACAATCTGGTAGTATTCAATTTAGCTATTGGTGCAAATGTTTCAGCATAATCAATACCTTTTGTTTGTGAATACCCCTTTGCCACCAATCTAGCCTTATATTTGTCTATACTACCATCTGATTTAAACTTGGGTTTGTATAACCATTTGCATCCAATGGGATTTTTATGTTTAGGAAATTCAGTAAATTCCCAAGTATTGTTTTCCATTATAGATTCATATTCTTCCTCCATTGCATTTTGCCATTCATTATGTTCATTGGCTTCATTAAAACTCATGGGTTCTATGGCATTTGAAATGCTACTCATTAGGGCATAGTCTCTATACCTCTCAGGAAGCCGAACTTGTTGTGAAGATCTTCTCAACTGATTATATTCCTCCTCACTTTGTGAAGATCTGTCTTCATCACTAGATGACCTTGAACTACTTGAAGTGTTCATATCACTGAGTCCTTCTTGCTTCTTTGGTTGTGGTTGTTGTTGTGGTTTCTGCTACTATGATGGTTGCTGCTATTGTTGCTCTTCTTTAACTCCTTCATCAAGAAGTATATGCCATTCATCATGACTGTTTTTGTCATGGTTTCCTGCTTCCTGCTCATGGAAAAGTACATCTCTACTTGCAAATACTTTGTGAGTAGAAAGATCAAATATTTTGTATGCTTTAAATTTAGAACAATACCCTATGAAAATACATTTAATGGCTTTAACATCCAATTTCTTCCTATTCTCCTTTGGAACATGTGTAAAAGCCTTATGCCCAAATATTTTCAAATTATGAACTGCAGGTTTGGAACCATACAAGGCTTCGAAAGGAGTAATATTATCAAGACACCTTATTGGACATCTATTCTTTAAATAGACTACAATAGTTATGGCTTCAACCCAAAATTCATTCGAGATATTCTTACCTTTCATCATACTGTGCACACTCTACTAGAGTTTTGTTTTTCCTTTCAGCAACTCCGTTCTGTTGTGGAGTGATCGGTATTGTAAACTATTGTACTATTCCATGATCTTTGCAATATTTGATGAAGTCCCCTGATTTATACTCTCCCCCTTGATCTGAACAGAGGATTTTGATGGATTTTTCTGTTTTCTTTTCCACCATGTTTCTAAATTCCTTAAAGTACTCGAAAACATCACTTTTTCTTCTAAGAAAATAAACCCATGTGTATCTTGTGCAATCATCAATAAATAACAGAAAGTAAAATGCACCTCCCAAAGACCTAGTTTGCATAGGTCCGCAAACATCCGTATGTACAAGATCTAAGACATCTCTCTTTATCTTATCAAGATTAGAGGGAAATTCCTCACTGTACATCTTTCCTAATACACATCCTTCACAAGCAACATTCTCATTTTTTTACATGGGAAGTCCTTCAACCATATTCTATGTCTGTAATAACAATAAATCATGATGACTGATGTGGCCATACTTTTGATGCCAAAGACTCTCTGATGGCATAGTTGCAGAAGTTAGTGTGTGATATTCTTTGATGGCAACGTCAAGTTTGTATAGTCCTCCTGTTCTGACTCCCGTTCAAAATAGTTCTATATCGGTCCAACACATCCTTCATTATGCAATAATTCTTGAAGAATTCAACCTTCAAGTTCCGATCTGTAATGGTAGCCACAGAGATCAAATTTTTCTTTATTCCTGGCACATACACAACATTGCGAATATGACAAACAATACCATTCGACAATGTTACTGGAATATCTCTATATCCCTTGATTTGATGAGCATGGTCATCTCCAAGGTATATGCTGGCACCATTCTGTTTTTCTTTAAAATTAGTATACCGGTTATTATTACATGTCATATGTACTGATGCTCCAGAATCCACAAACTAGGCATTAGAGTCATCAGTTTCAGCAGAAAAAGAAACATTAGACACAAACAATCTAAGATCTCGTGAATCAAGTTTAGGGGGTTCATCAGTATCATCACTAGGAATAAACAAACTAAGATCATGTTCTAAGGAATATTCTGCAAAATGACCTGTATGTTTTATAGATTTATTCCTAGCCTCATCACTCTTCTTCTTCTGACAGTTTCTAATAAGATGTCCCGGTCGACCACAATAACAACAACTCTTTGATTCATTTCTGTTAGATGTCATACCTTGATTCAACCTTGGAGATTTCCTTCTCTGCGATGAACTCCCTCAGAATCTTTTATTTGACCACAGTGCCAAGTATGAATTTCGAGGCTTCAAATTCATGTGCCTCTCTTCCTCTTGCAGCAAGATACCCATCAATTCTTCAAAAGTAGGAGGTTTCTCCCTTGCTGCTAGATCTATTATAAACATTTGATAGTATTCTAGCATTCCATTTAAGGTAATTGTGACAAGATCAGTTCTAGAAACTTTTTCCCCTATATTTCCTAGCTTGTCTTTCACCTCTTTAACATGACCCAAGAATGAACTAACAAATTCATTTCCATCCATTTTAACACCTAGAAATTGAGTTTTCAGGAAAAGAATACGATTTGTATTGCTAGTTTCATACAAATATTTAAGCATTGTCCACGTTTCAGCAGAAGTTTTAGCTTCTATAATATGTGGAATTATGTTATCTTTAACAGACATACACATCAATACCTTGGCCTTGTTCTCATGCTTATCCCAATCTTGGATCTGTGTTGTTGTTGCACTTGCAGCCTCATCGGGTTTCGCTTCATCTCCTTTCGCAATCGTCCATATACCATAACCTTCCATCAAGGTCTACATTTTGAATTTCCAATTGATGAAATTCAATCCATCTAGTTCATTGGCTTTGTTGAGGTAGGTCTCTGCCAGTGAATTTGACATCTCAACAACTTAATTCAACGGTTCAATGCTCAGGGCGGCTCATACACTCAGCAGCTCTCTCCCTCTTCTCAATAAGTAGTGTCACAACTCTCTTCATTCCACAGTGATCTCCAAGCTTCTACGCTT
Organism: Pseudotsuga menziesii; assembly: GCA_001517045.1. Taxonomy (NCBI): domain Eukaryota; kingdom Viridiplantae; phylum Streptophyta; class Pinopsida; order Pinales; family Pinaceae; genus Pseudotsuga; species Pseudotsuga menziesii. The sequence continues at coordinate 651,088 of LPNX011075675.1, forward strand.
CTTGATTTTCACAGGCTCTTCCACCAGCAATTTCCACGGCTGCTACATAGCCTTCTCCCTCATTACAGGATTTCTCCCTTCGATGGCTTTTTAAGAAAAATAATTGTGGGATTTACCACTAGCGTTGAGCTTCAACGCTTCTCCTTCAAGTCTGAAGCAGCAAAAAATATTCACGCAGCAAAAAAATGTCATGCTTCTCTTCATGGCAGACTTCACTCACCACAACGATGATGGATGCTCTCTATTAGCCTTCAATTCTTCACGTGGCAAGTAGCAGTGCGGGTTCTCCTTAAGCAGCCTTCAGCAGCGGCGGCTTCACTTCTGACTCACAACCCATCATTCACCCAAGCTCTGATACCAACTTGAAATTATGAAGACAGAGAATGCAGGGAAAATAGAGCACAAAGAAGTTTGAAGAAAACATGGTATGGAGACTACGCTCTCAACCAGTATTTATTAACTGAAGAAGAAGAAGTGGTTACAATAGCTATCCTTAAAAATAGGATCTACATTAAACAAACTGGATTTCATCTCAGTAACTAACTGTTCTCCATTATTTCCAAGTAGTTGAGCCTTGAAATCTCTTGTTGTCCTTCAGGTACCCCCATTGCTCATTTTGATAAAACATCCCCCATTGTATTATATTCGTTGTATATATGTTCAAAGTAGATACCTGGGTGGCTTTGAATGAGATCTAAATCCATTTTCTTCCAAAATGATAGATGAGTGGGGTTCAGTTGTATTTCATCCCTTTCCCATCCGATAATGACCTTTGAGTCTCCAAACACCCTTCGGAATCGCTATATCCTTTAACTTGGAAAAGTAAAGAAGTAACCATAAAGCAATCAATTCATATTTTTATTTGTTCCCACTCCAAAATTCAACATTAAGGTGAAATATGATTCATATCCAACCATATTACAGCTCCAACACCTCCTTTTCTAGAATCACACTATGAAGCCCCATCAAAAATCCCCCAACAACAGTTGGTGTTGAAGGATTGTGGAAATTTTAATCGCCTTGTGATTTTTAGAATCTTATTGTCAATCCCTTGAGTTGATAGAACTACATGGCTAATCCATCCAGGCCGAGTAAACATCCCATAAAAAATAAGCCTATTCCTAGATAACTATATCTCCTAGCACACAATCACGGGGAACTCCATATATGTTTTGTTGTTGGTTTTCCATTGTTCAAAACACCTAACCAACAACTCCTCTCCCCAAGAGCCATCAAACCTGTCATCTTGGAGAACAAGATCCCACACCTTCTGGGTATAAGAGTACGTAGTAAAAATATGTGCGCAACTTTCTTCCCCTCTCCTACATAATACACAAATCCTAGGACCAGAGAAGCCTCTTTACAACAGGTTGTCCCAAGTAAGTAATTTATTACTCACAACTAACCAGATACATATTTTCTTCTTCAAAGGAACTTGAAAGTTCCAGATAGCATCAAAACACCAGTGTTTATCGAATCCATCCCCAACCCATAAGGAGGCATGGGAATCTTTTGTGATGATAACCCCATCCTCGTTGTTCCATGTCGATAAAAGTTTGTCCTTTGCGGTGGATATTCTAATGCCTCCCTTATATAAACCTCTAATATATTCCTCCCATTACTCCCTACATACACCAGAGAGTGTTAAATATCGACATTCCTCCATCTAGTAGTGTTCTGACACTGATGCACATCCACCGAGACCTGATCAATGGTATATATGCCAACATTTCATAAAAATATAATAGTCTCCTATGATAAGCTATATGTAGAAGGACCCCCCACGATAGGATCTATACTAACTCTTATATGATCACCCTTTCGTGGTATCCAAGCGAGCCATTTCCCCTAGATATCAAATGCCTAAGATACACTATTTCAGACACAAGAGACACCTTTTTAAACCTTATGTGAACATCTTATCCACTACTCTATAGAAGTGTGCTTGAAATATTTTTTCGTTATAGTCCTATGCCATAAGTTGTCTACGAACAAATCCCTCCAGAGGCTTTTTGCATTAAGATCCCTTGAGAAGAGATAAATGTTCTTGATTCCCCAACTGCCCATATCTTTAGGTTTTTCTAGTTTCTCCCACTGAACCAGGTGAAATTTATTGTGTTCCAAATATCCAACCCAAAGAAAATTGAAAATTCGATAGTTTATAGCATGCGGTATAGCCTTTGGAATTTTGCAGATAGACATCTAGTACACATGGATATTTGTAAGGATTGAATTAATAAGAACCAATCTCCCCCCTTTAGAGAGCCATTTAAAACTCCAATGATTGTTTCGAGCATCAAATCTCTTAATAAGCCATAACCAATCATTAGTCACATAATTATTAGGTTTCGATATGAACCCCAAGTATTTGAGGCCCTCCTCCACGGAGGAAAAATTAAAAGGAAGAAGATCTTTTAATCATAGAATATCTGCTCCATTAATGCCATGATAAATAATAGATTATTTATGGCCATTGATAATCATACATGAAGCATTGCAGAATATGTCAATTTTTTTTTGTACTGACACCATTCGACCATACTGCCATCCCTAAAATTCATGACATCGTCCACAAAAAGTAAGTGCACAATCCTGATAAGAGCCACGATCATAATACCCTTAACAACACCCCTATCCTTGTAACTCTCAATGAGTCTACTCATTCCCTCAATGACAAGAAGAAATAGAAGGGGGGATGAGGGACATCCCTATCTCACACCCCTTGAAGCTCTAAAAGTGTTTGTCGATGACCCATTTATTAACACATAGTAATTGGTTAATACACCACATTCCATATTCCAATTAATCAACATCAAATCAATACCAATATGTAACAATATCAATCTCAAAAATTCCCAATCAACCTTGTCATCAGATTTCACCAAATCTAATTTCGATACAACTGATGGAATCCCCCAAGCTTTGATATTATGAAGAAATTCCTATACCACCCCCACAACATTATGAATTTTCCTGTTATCTAGAAAGTCGATCTGTTCTCTATATATACTTATGGATAAAACGGGCTTGATTCTTCTGGCGATGATCTTGGCTATAACTTTATATATCAAATTACATAAAGATATGGGTCTAAAATCATTAAACGAGATAGGCTTGTGTGTCTTTGGAATCAGTGCAATATTTGGAATTGAGCTAATTGTAAACCTTTCCATTTATCATAGATTCTTCCACAACTTTCCTAATGTCTTCCCTCAATGTCGAAAAATTCTAAGAAGGGATGGATTGTACAACGATTTGGACCAGGACTCTTAGACATTGAAAATCCCTTTAAAACAACTTCCACTTCTTCAATAGTAACCTTTGATGAACCAAAGGATCCCTCCTGTGGAGAAAAAAAATCTAGGCATATGTCTTATAGTGTTCATTTGATCCACAATTGATGTATGACCAGGGTTTAAAAAAAGATGATGAAAATGCCTCACAACCTCTGTTTTTATACTCCTTGGATCATTTTCCATATTCCCATTTGATCCCTTAATATCCCATATAAAGTTTTGAACCCTCCTTCCATTTGCAAAGTGATGACAAAATTTCGTATTTTGGTCACCCAACTCAAGTGAAATGGCCCTGATCTTTAGCCGCCAATGCTTCCACCAAAAGACAATGTGTTCTAGATTTTTCCAGAAACTGGATATGATCGAGAATGTTTGAGGGAAAAGAGCCAGATTTATACACATCATATTATTGCCTTAACTCCTCTTCTAAATCCTTCATTTCCTTATTTAGCTCTCGTTATTTTGTCTTTCTTCCACCTAATAACAACATCCTTTAAGGACTTGAGTTTTAAAACCAACATCGTCATATCAGATGTTTGGTCTAAGTATTCTAGATCATTCCATACAACCCTAACCATATCACATAAGCCTTCTTCACGTATCCATGAGTGATTAAATTTAAACGAATATAAAACCTTTTTTCAGGATGTGACAAGCTAGAACATAATAGGCAAGTGATCAGATAATGGTACCAACCCAGGTTCTACTTATTCACTCTATCATAGGGATGAGTTTGTTCATTTATTAATTCATTTTTAAAAGTGATTAACTAGATGTAGGATGAAAAACATGAAGTTTGAAACATTCTTAGATTCAGGCTTATACTTGTAGTTGAGTTGGTTAATCAAGCCTTCTCTAGTTTCTTCGGGTTTATTGGAGATCGTGAATTCATGATCTAGTGCCTCTTGAGCTAGCTAGCTATAAGTTTCCTTTGATGTAGGAGGTCGCTCAATCTTAACAAAGGGGACAAACCCACTAGTGAGCATGGTACATTGTTATTATGGGGTAATCTAGTAGACTATTTTAATCTCAGAGTTTGGATTGAGACACTTCTCTCTAAGGGAAAAAATAAGTAACATTCTTGGATACCAACTAGTAAGTCAGTAACTTGTTTCTTCAAATTTTATGTTTGATTTGCATTTTATTCCAAGTTACTCTTTTGTTTTAGTTTGGTTTTTTCTTCTTTTAGGAAATTTTTAGTTTTTACGTGAAATTTTGAACTTTGCCTTTAGATTTTTACCTTATTTTTTATTCTTTAGGTTATTGAAGGGTTTTTAAAAGTCATTATGCTGAATAGTGGACTCACAAATCACATTATGAGCATAATAATCATTCAAACATCACTTAAACTTCATGCAAAGTGGAAAAAAGGTGTAAAACAGCGCCAAAATAGACTTCAAGTTATTCTTGTAGCGCAGGTGCCCAAAATTAACACAGGGGTGCTACAAGAATATCGCGCATGTTAATTTTTCCGATTTTTAAGCCGAATTTTGGCACGAGTTCAATTCCTAGGTGACTAATGGCATGATTGAAGGATGTTGCTACGTGTTATGCTAGTTATCCTCATGTAAGCAGGTCTGAGTTGTGTTGGGGAAGAGATTGTGGTCATCATTAGCCAGAGCACAGCACGTCATGACACATAGAGGTATAGACCGACTCTGGTGAGAGGACAGTTATTCCTTACCTCCATTTCAAAGCTGAAGACCTAAGTGGACCGAGGATATATGCCAAAAATCCGGAGTTTCTATTTCAGAACATGGTCGGGGGTTTTCAGGGTTGCACAGGAGATTAGGGCTTCCTTATTTCACCACTTGGAATCAAATTGAGCATCTGAAGACACCTGTATACTTCAATTCAGCAATCAAACAACACGAAGAGTGGTTTAAAGCGACTGCAGTTGAACATTAAAGAGGTATTTCGCGATAATCCATTTGTGACTGATAATTTGGGGTTTTCTCGGTGAGTTATGTTTTATCAAAATTGGTTAAGCAGAACGTTAATATATGCTTAAACAATGTTCTGGCCGAAGAGATAAGGAGATTTAAAGCGTTGGTGAGTGACTAGCTGAAAAATATCAGTTTTTATTTGAGCATGACCCTGTCAAAGTTTGAAAGTGTGGTGATGTGATGACCCTAAACTTCACAAATTGGTTTACTACCTATACACACTGCAACGAAGGAGCTAAACATCCTAGATTACATGAAGACATGATCTCATTAAGTGCTAAACTGACTCATTTTAGTGCTTAAAAACTACTGGGAGCAAGAAGTGAGCAGACCTAGGATTATTCTTATATCTTCTCCTCTGCTATATAAACAATCTCCATTTTCTCCTAGAAGCCACAGGTTGATCTAAACAGTTAGCATTTGAGAGCAGTTATACAAAAATTTTCTGTACAGAGATTGCTCAAAGTTGGCACTAGAAAGATTTAAGGGTTATTTTTGGTACCGAGTCTCAATACACAGGTGGCCTAGTACATTCTGGAGATGGTCAGCGGTCAGCTGTTTTCATGACAGACTGAATGATAGCTAAACTTCACCCACAGTCTTAGTGAAGAATATTGAATGCTCTATGACCTAAATCATTTCACCCTGTGGTGAAACTTATCCTGCATTAGAAAACAAAGGGAGCAGTCAAAGAAGACTGAGGAGAGTTGATTATCGAAAACTTAAAAGGATTAAGGGGCAGAAAAGCAGCCACTAGGTCATTAACAGAACCCTGGAAATACACAGAGTTTCAGCTATTGAAGAGAATGGGTAAAACTGGCAAAGTTAATAGAGCTGAGCCTACTGATGCAAGCTGGATTGAGAAATTCCCAGGTTGTGTAGATCTTTTCCAACAGGCTGGGTGGCTGGATTTTTTCAAAAGAATAGATGGTTATAACACTGAAGTTTCCTGTAAATTTGCACAATGCTACAAACATGACATGGTGGTGTTTGACACTTTAAAGTTTAGATTGACAGTGGATCTAGTTGCAGAGGCTACAGGAATAAAGAATGAAGGGGAAATGTGGTTTAAAAAATTGCCCTTTACCTTTGATTCTCAGAGGTATTTGTTACCTAATGTTACCCCAGATTGGAGCAAGGGCATATTGATCCAAAACTTCAGAAGTGAGTGGGTGGAACCCATCAGAATCTTGTAGAGCTATATAACATGTGAGGGCAGATATGCATATGTTTTCAAGTACCACTTTAGGTTTCTACAGCATATGGTTGGTGTATCTAAAATGAGCCTTCCCTTCTTCTTGCTCAAAAGTCTCCAAAAGATGTCTAGCAGAGTAAAAGATCATCAAGATCATACTTACCAATCTATTTTCCACCATGGACTGATTAAATTGATCATTAGTACTGTCCTGCAGAAGAAAGGGAAAACTTGGGATTTCTTCCTCTTCTAGTCTGGCTTTCAAGTTAACCAAGAGGATCATCAAACCAAAAAGTAGGCAGACAAAGGGAAAGTACTAGTAAGGAAATTAGGTCAGAAGGTGAAATCTGAAGACAAGAAAGAAGTTAACCTGGAGGAAGCACCAGAGCATGTGAAGGATGACAGTGAACCTAAAGTATTTTCAGCTGACACAAAAGGTCAATACTCACTGTTTACAGAAGAGAAAAAGCAGCCTATGCAACACATGGCACCTGCAGAGGTTTTCAGTAAAGTTAAAACTGCTGTCACAGAAAAAGTTGCTGTACAGGAAGAAGAGATTCAGGCTAAGCAAAGGAGTCCCATCACTATCCTGTCAGATGATGAGGGTTTCTTGTTAGAAGAGGATCAATCCATGGACAAAACTAAAGTTAAGATTGATTCAGGCAAGGAATTTTCCACTCTGGAAAACAAGACAGTCAAGCTTAGGAAAAAGAAGAATAAAGTTGAAGCCATGGAATTTTGTACAGTTAAGCGCCAAGAAAGAGCCTTAAAAATGCTAGGAGAATTGGCACCAATATGGAGGCCTAAAACTAGGTCAAGGAATAAGCTAAGGTTAAATATGAAGAAACTGCTTGACCCTAGTTTGAATATCAAGGGAGTGACTGTCCTGGATGATATTTCCTCAGATGAAAAACCAGAAATTGACAAAATGAGCATTAAAAGGAAGAAAACAGCAGTTGCAAAAACTTCATCCTTTCATCCTGCAAAAGCAAAAAGGTCATTACAGTCAGTAGAAGATTCAAATATCACCCAGACTAAATTATCTATAGTATTTCTTGAATTGAGAGCTGAATTGTTAAAACAACAGCAGGAGGAAGAAACTGAGGTTCCTTATGTTGAAGGTCAGCCATTGAAAGATGAAGCTACAGCCAGGGAGACAGACACTCATGGAAGCCCTAGTATACCTGATATTTCCACAAATATGCTAGATGAAGATGCAGATATTTTCAGGAAACTTGACATACCATGGATTCCCAGTGATGCACAAGAGACCACAACAGGAAAAGTCATTGATTCAGATAGACAAAACATGCAAAGAGCTATTAAACAGTGTAGATATTAGATGGAGTACCTACAGGAGACTAATGATGGCCTAATTCTAGCCAATAAAAGGTTGAGGGAAGATTTGCAGGAGGTCAATGAAAATTATCAAGAACTAATAGCTATTTCTAAGGAGGCTTTAAAGAGAAAAAGAAGCACTGATGAGCAATCTACAAAGCTGAAGCAGACTGTTAAGGACTTGCAGCAGCAAAATGAGGAACTCACCAAAAAGGTAGCTGACATGGAAAAGGAGCAGAGGCGAGCTAGGAAGAAAGCTCAGGCATTGGATGGGATAGATTTGCTAGCTGAGGCTGCAAAGGATCTTTGAGTTAGTTATTGAATCAGTTATTTGTTATCTTTTTTTGGAAAACACTTTAGTTAGTTGTTTACTATTTTTGGAAAATATCATATTTTGTAAATTGTAATTTTGCTTTGTCTAATCGAGTAGTTAGCTAAGGGCAGTTAGGGTTTTAACCCTAACTGATTTTTGTTGAGGAATACTATTTAGATAGATGAGAAAGACAGAATGAAGGTTGGATTTTTGGGAGAACTTCAGGAGGTCTATTCAAACTTGTTTGTGAGCTAAGTATCATAATTCTTGTATGCATTTGATGACAGAATATGAAATATATGACACTTTTTACCCTTCAGTATATGTTTTAGCTTCATTTTGAGTTTGTTTAACTACTGGACTGATATATTCATTGCTGGTTCATGGTTTCTTTACTTGTGATGCTTGTCAGCCCTGAATGAACTTTAAGATTATATTCTGATTGATATTTGTTGAGTATATGATGCATCTTTGTCTTTACTTGTTTATAATTCAGTTTCTTGTTTAGCTCATGAGTGTAATCCTTGTTGATCACCAAATTTACAACCAAGAAAACATTCCAGAAACCCTAAAACCTACTTTACTTTATTGAGTTTTATTTGAGATTGTGTTGGCTTGTTTCTTTAGCCTTGGAAATAATTTCTGGCACAAACACCAACCAATGGGAAATGTCCTCTTCCAATTAAGCACCAAAACACCCACTAACCTACTCAATTCCCATTGGTTCAAGCGGGTACTGCATAAAAGGGAATTGAATGAGGACATTTGATACTTAGAACATAATGGGACACTCATTTAGTATTAAAGTCACTAGTTTGATAAAGAAATCCTTATTTCTTTAGGATTAAAGTCGACATGAAATTACAATTGCATGCATGCAAAAGGGATGCATAAAACCTAAAAGTGACATGCAAACCCTAAAAGTACATGTTGTTCTATTTAAGAAGGGTTATTGGACCAAAGAGGACATCCATGATTATTATTGTTGATTTTGGGTTTTTGAGCAGCAACAACAAGTGCAACAACATCAATTGGGGTTGAAGACAATGTCTTCAGCTAACAAGGGTTTCGGCAGTGAAATCTACCTGCCCTAATCTATTTCAGGGTAGGCCATCGATGTCTACTATCGGCATTCACCGTATCCTTCTGTATTCAGTCAGTGATCCATCACCCACAAAACATCTATTTGCAGGTTCACATTTTGTAGCTGGGGAATAATTGGAAAACCTTAGAAGGATTCGCTGGGACCCTTAAGTCCATTTTTTACTCCGCATGTCATCACCATTTCTCTCAGCAGGATTAGCACATCAGATTGGGTGACCATCATCTCATTGCCAACACATCTGGGGCTTCCAGCAGCAGATACGTGGGGTAGAGGAGCTGTCACCCATGGGGTAGAGGAGCCGTCACCCTCTCAGAGAAATTTTTTTCGCTAGGTGCCTTAAGCAGGACAAAATTTTTGCATGCGACCACCATTCTCTTTAGAAGGAAAAGACCAACATCTCGACAAAGTTTCAACAACATCGGGCACCTCCTCCAAAAACGTCAACATCTTTCTGAAAGGAGTACACATGTAGCTGGGTGCCAAACTGAGGAAAGAAACACTATATTCCAACACACTTTGCATGAATCATATCTTTGTAGTACTATCGGCTTATTTATCAGTGGTAAGTGTACATCTTCTTACTGAAAATATATACCATATAATCTCTCCATATCAGCTATATTTTAGGGTCATTTGGCATGACAATTTCACATGCACTTTTTATTCATCTTTTTGCACATCATTGAGTATATAAACAACAACTTAGTAGCAAAGAATTGTAGAATATCAGTTTGGGATATTCCATTAGTATCAGAGCATGTTCCTTGCCAGTTGTGGGCTTGAACATGAAAAGTAAATGAATCCAAAAGAAGATACATTTGTAACTTATAGGAGAAGGAAGAGTAGGTACACTAAGAAGAAGGAATTTGAGGATATTCAGTTATAGGATACCAATTCAGACATGGACCCAACAGGTATACACTGTGATAGAGGAAAAGGAACCGAAGAAGAGGAAGACATGTTGGAATTTCACAGCTTGGTAAGTGCATTGAATGACCTAGCTAAAGGGCATAAGGAAGTATTGTATGCAATAAACAGATTGGATCTCAAGCCAGAACCAGGTCATAGTAGTATACCTCTTTCACCAGTAGATAGAGGATCTACCAGTGGTAGTGGGAAACATGCATACACTAATATGCAAAACACACCTCATATATATAACAAACCTTCCAGCAAACCTACTATGCCCCACTTCCTGGAGAATGCAGTAGCAGGACCTGTCATGCCAGAAGAACCTAGTGAACCATTTGGAGCTTACTTATAGGAGTACAGGGATCTATGAGATGAGTTCCATGCAACAATGTAATTTTCATATTTCTGCAATATGAAAATCAAGAACCGACCATCGAATTTTAATAGAGGGTTTACCCAGAATTATGAATGGCAGAAAACCTTGGGTAGATTTACCATCCCTAACTTTGATGGGAATTGCGGGGGTTCAACAAGAATATGGGTCCAAAAGTTGGATACTTACTTCCAACTCAACCCTATGAAGGAGACAAATGCCATTAAATTGGCTACCTTACATCTGGATGAAGAGGCTCATGAGTGGTGGTACCATGGGCTAGTGACATTGGGTCACAACACCATCAGTTCCTACAATGAATTTACACATAGGCTCATGGAGCGGTTTGACAAAAGGGACCCAAAGATACACTTTAGAGAGTTAACTCAACTCAAACAGACAGGTAGTGCCGAGGCATTAATCTTAGAGTTTCAGAGAATAGATGTTATGGTAACTGATGTTTCCGAGAGCAGGTTGATTCTGTTATTTTCATAGGTTTTGACATAACCTTTATGAGGGTGGGTGAAAGCCTACAAACCATCCACTCTATAGGATGTGATTAGTAGAAATATAGATGTACAAGACTCGGTTCCTAAGAACAAGTTTCCACTTAAAACAAACTTCCCAGTAAAATACAAAAACAAAAAACCTTTTCAACAAGAATGGCTAAAGAAAAATTAGTTGGACGATGACACCAGGAAATATTTGAGAAGGAAAAAAATGTGTTTTACTTGTCAAGAACCATGGGTTCCAGGCCATAGGTGCGTAGGGAAGGGAAAGGCCCACTATATAGAAGTCTACTCCAATAGTGAAGGGGAGGAATCCGAACATGAAACAACTGAGGAATTGATGGCAGTAAAGGAGGATTCACTTCAGGGAGAAACACTAGGAGGATTTATTACTACATTATCTGGAGTAGCTAGGTTTCATACTCTTAAGGTCAGGGGAGTAGTACATGGCCACGGGGTAGGTGTGTTAATTGACGAGGAAGAAACCCACAACTTCATTGATGCAACATGGGTGGCTAAGAGGGGTATTCAAATAGAGAAATTTGAGGGATTCACCGTAGCGGTAGCATGTAATAATAGCATGGAGTGCAACCATTGGATTCCCAAACTGAATATCAGTTTGGGATATTATAGAAGTGATCATATAATGGTACCGTTCCAACCTAGCTTCTACTTATTCACACTATCCTAAGGATGAGTTTGTTCATTTATTAATTTATTTTTAAAAGTGATTTACTAGGATGTAGGATGAAAAAAATGAAGTGTGAAACATTCTTAGATTCAGGATTATACTTGTAGGTGAGTTGGTTAATCAAGCCTTCTCTGGTGTCTTCAAGTTTATTAGAGATCATGAGTTCATGATTGAGTGCCTCTTGAGCTAGCGATAATTGTCCTTCGATGTAGGAGGTCACTCAATTTTAACAAAGGGGACAAACCCACTAGTGAGCATCATACAATGTTATTAATTATGGGGTATTCTTGTAGACTAGTTTAATCTCAGAGTTTTGATTAAGACACTTCTCGCTAAGGGAAAAGATAGGTAGCATTCTTGGATACCAACCAATGGGAACATTGAAGTGCATCAAAATGAGAGAGTAGGACAAAATGGAGTTTATGTTATCATCAATTTGATTGGAAGGAATATTTTAGAGTTGTTAATGAAGTGAGAGCTCATTCTCAAGCTAGTGGCCCAGGTGCCACCTAACTTGTTCGAGTACATAGGATACTTCCAAAGATTGAACACTTAGAGATGCTACTCACACAAACATATCAACACACCGATGTTTTCATGTGGTTTGAACCCTCAAAAGGGAAACACTCCACATCCTCCAACTAAATAACTACTTGAGGCAGCTTATTATGCAAAAGAAAGAAGGTTACAAATGAGCTTCTCATAATCGATAAACTAGCCAATGACCCTCCATTCTCTTTAAATAGATATCATGTACTAATCGAGTGCTAATCCATGACTCAAAAATAGTTATGATCTAAGAGAAGATGAACCGTTGAATCACTCCATGTTTAGAACATTTTGTGACCGTCAGATTAGATATTTACAAATGCATACTAGAGAAACACACTTTACGAGCATATATATTATAAGAAGTTGATCTTAACTAACTCCTAAGTGTATAAATATCCTAACATCTCCCCTTAAGAACAACTTGGAATAGGATTTACAAAAGTGACACTATTAGGATAAGGAATGAGGCATTAGAGCCTATCCCCCCTTAATCACAAGTTCCTAAACTCCTAACATAGATTGAAGTTAAGAAAAATTCACTTCTATAAGAGACTTTGTGAATATGTTTGCAAATTGACCATATGTAGGGAAGAAGAGCACTTCAAGAATGCGATCATAAACATGTTTTTGATGAAGTGCATATGTAGCTCATTGTGTTTGATGCATTGATGTTGAACTAGATCTTTGGAGAGCTTGATGGAACTTTTATTATTGCACTAAAGTGGAGTAGGATGCTGCTGCTCGAATCCAAAATCTGAAAGGATCTGTCAAATCCATAAAGTTTCCTGATTGGCACTAACTGCGACTTGATATTCTACTTCTACTAAAGACAACTCAAGAGCTTGTTGTTTCTTACAAGCCCAAGTGACAGGTCCAGATCCCATAATGAAAACATAATCTATGGTAGACTTTCGAACATCAAGATTGTCGGCCCAATCTGAATCAGTGAAACCAAACAACAAAGGAGTCCCCCTTGTACTGTAATGAATTCCAAAATGAATTGTACCCCAAATATATCGAAGTATTCTTTTTATTGATTTCAAGTGAGTTTCATGGGGTGTTTGCATATAACGAGCAACATGACCAATGGAAAAAGAAATATCAGGACATGTATGAGTTAATTATAAGAGAGTACCAACAAGCTAATGATATAAGGTGGTATCTACTTTAGGTGAAGTGCAAGTGGCATAAATTTTGGCTCCAGACTTGAACGGAGAAGGGTTTGGTTTACAATCTTCTGTGTGAAAGCGATGAAGAAGGTCACAAGCATACTTAGTCTGAGAAAGAAAGATTCATTCTTTGGTTTGCAAGACTCGGAGAGCAAGAAAATAATGCAACTTTCCTAAGTCTGTCATTTCAAATGTTTGCTTAAGACTGCATTTCACATGATTTTAAATCTTGGGTCACTATTAGTAAGAATAAGATCATCTACATATAGAACAAGGATGATGAGATTCTATCCTACTTTATTTGTATAGACAATGGGGTCAGAATTCCATCTAGAAAAACCAATGTCAAGGAGAAAGCTATCCATTTTGGCATACCAAGATTTAGGAGTTTGTTTAAGGCAATATAAGGATTTCTTAAGGTGACATACAAGAATAGAGGCATTCTAAACATATCTAGGAGGTTGTTCCATGAAAATTTTCTCCTGCAAATTGCCATGTAAGAATGCAGACTTGACATCCATTTTATGGACCTCCCATTTATTTAAGGCTCTAAGGGAAAGAACAAGGTAGATGGAGTTCATTTTTGCGACAGGAGAAAAGGTTTCATTGTAGTCAATTCCTTCAACTTGGGAAAAACCTTTGGAAACTAACCTTGTCTTAAGCCTTTCAACACTTCCATTTGATGTATACTTAGTTCTGTATACCCATTTACATTTGAAAAGTTTTCTTCCTTTTGGAAGAGGTACAAGATCCCAAGTATCGTTCACCATTAAAGAACGATATTCTTCATCCATAGCTGCATTCCAATCTGAATTCCTTGAAGATTCTACAAAAGTATATGGATCATGATTCTATGAAACTTGAGACAAAAGAGAAGAGGCTCATTGAAACTGATAATGTGTTCAATGTGGATCTCTAGGATCACAAGCAATATCACCAGTCACTTCACATGTTGAACAGACCCATTGAGGAAGCAGTTGCACTGGTGCAACTGGAGGAAAATGAGCAAGCGAAGGTGCAACTAGAGGAAAATGAGCAGGTGGAGGTGGATTTTCATCCTCACTATTATCATCAGAATCTAAAGTTGGAAAGATGTCAAGGAAGTTGGTAGTAGAAGAAGGCACAAGCGTTGAATTAGAATTGCAGGCCATAGATGGAACAAATGTCGAGTTAGGTTCACAGGCCAAGATATTTTCATCAAATTTAACATCTCTTCTAATAATTATATCATGAGAATGTGTTGGAAGAAGTCTATAATCTTTTACATCTTCAAAATATCCAAAAAATATGCACTTTTCACTTTTAGGATGCAATGCTTTCTATTTTTTCATACGAAATGTGAGCCATGCTTTACTACCAAACACACATAAGTGACTTACATCTGGCTTAATTTTACTCCGATGTTTCTTTTGGTGTGATTCCTTGTAAAACTTTAGTGAGGGTGCGATTAACTATGTAATTTGCACAATTTATGGCTTCATCCCAAAATTGAAGACTTAGTATCTTAGCTTGAAGCATACAATTAGCCATTTATTTTAAAGTACAGTTCTTTCATTTAGATACACCATTTTTCTGTGGTGTATATGAAACAATGTGTTGTTGTTGGATTCCCTATTCTATGCAGAAAGTAGTGAACTTGTTGTTAACATATTCTCCCCCATTATCAGATCTTAACTTAAGAATTTGATGACTAGATTGTTTTTCAACAAGGGCCTTATAGGCCAAGAACATGTTAAATACTTTGCTCTTAAGTTTTATGAAATAAACCCAAGTGCGTTTGGAGTAATCATCAATGAAGGTTAAGAAATATTTTAAACTTGAAAAGGAAGTAGATAGAAGAGGACACATAAGTCACTATGCACAAGCTCTAAAGGGGTTGAGGCGTCCTAAGAGGCACATTTGTCAAAACTATCTCAATGATGTTTTCTGAGTACACAACTGGAAAAAACACCATCCCTATAAGATGCCATCGAAAGAATTGTCACCATATTTTCTTTACATAGTTGTTGCAATGAGTGATAATTTCAATGTCCAAATCTCTCATGCCAAAGTCTGCTCAAGTCATCACTATGAGAAACAAACACTAAAGGAAAAGGTGATGAACCAAAGTTGTTAAATTTGTACAACCTGGTAATATCACCATCAATTCTAGTAGCTAAGACATGCTTAGGATACTTAAAATCCTTGATTAGAACTTGGTGAGGTGTAATCGTTACAATTTTATCTTCACCAAAATGAATGATTTGATAGATTGACAACAAATTGCAGGAAATTCTTTGAACACATAGTACATCACTAAAATGACCATTATCTGCTAGAACTATTCCATATCATACAACACTTAGAGATATATAATCACCAATAAATATTTGATTGGTGTTACATTCATGCATAGTAGAAAATATGGCTTGATCCTTAGCCATATGATAAGATTCTCTAGAATCAATAAGCCACTCATTTGAAGTAGAAGCAAAAGATACAATATAGGAAAAACCAGAAGCGCAAAGTGTGTGTCCATGAGATGAAGATTATGAAGATGAATCAAGGTTGATGTGGTGCTTATTCATTGATGCTTCCAAGGTTGTCATTTTCTCGAAACATTTAGAATCATCATGATTATATTTCTCGCAATATTTGCAATGACGCTCAATATTTTTACCTTTTGGCTTTGTTCCTCTGTCATTTTTAAAGAATGAGCTGACTGAGAGGGGTTGGGACCAGTGATGATTTTATGGGGGAAATATAGCCCAAGGCGAAATTAAAGGGGTCTCTAATATATAAGGGGTGAATTTTTAATATGAAATATGTGTGTGTGTGTTTTTTATAAATTTAATACATTAGCCCTAAATTTATTTGACCCATATTAATGGGGATTTGGATAGCCAAGGCCACAAGGCCCATGAAAGAGGAAAAATTGAATGTCGCCTTGTAAAATATGGTTGAAATCAGAGAGTTCACCTCGTATTTTTTGTAGGAATTTCAAGAAATATGGAAATCGCCTAGTATTTTGAGTAATGATTCCATGGAATGTTTATTTTGCCCCGATTTTTCACTAATGGTGGGTGATATAGCTTTGTTTTAGTTGATATATGGACCCTATCAGCTACTACTCCCTTTATTTGAGGTTGGGCACTGATAGTCTCGCTAATATGGACCATTGGGCCTTATAATTTACCATACCCTTGATTTGAGGTTGGGAAATCTCGTCGAGTCGCCAATATGGAACTTCACAGTTAGCACAACCTCGATTTGAGGTTGGGAAGTCTCACAAATATTAACCCTACCCTTCAATTTGTGCTGAAATTTTAATTTTACCTTCCTTCTTTGGCCGAATCGCCCATCGATTTTTGTTAGTGGAGGTTTCTATGAATCTATAGTGGTTTCAACCCCCAATTGTTTTTGGGTGAAGTTTTTTTAACTCTGAATTGGTCCATATCTGAGTAAAATGTGGAGTTGTGCAACAAGTTTATCCCTATATAATGTGACAAGAGTCAATAGAAACCCACATGGAGAATAATCAGATCTTTCATATTTGCATGAAGCTTGGTTTCTGACAGTGGTTGTCTATGCATTTCTTCAAAGTTCATTGTGATTTGAAGTCTTCACAGAGGTTAGTTTTCATAGAACCTAAAAATGTGGAGTGAACATTATCATTATGTGTCTATAATTCAAGAATCAAATTTAAGTTTCTCTTGAATTTCATATTCACGTGAGCCAGTTTGTTGATAATTTTTCGATTCCAATTTCCAATCATGTTTTTTCCTTGTCAAAAGTTTGAGTTTGAAAGCATCAGTATAAATAGGGTTTATAAACTTATATCCAGTGAAACTCAGCTGTATAATTTCTCCAAAAGTAACAAAAATATAAGGATTAAGTCCAAATGCTAACCCAACTAGGCATACAATTTTGTAATTGTTCAAACTTCAGTTTGGGAACTTGAGAGTTCATGTGTCTTGCAAGTTTTTAACGTTTTTAGCTATGTATTTAGGTTTGAAAAATATTGGATTCTTGATTGATTAGTTAATATGTTATTGACAGACTAAATATATTATACTTTGGATGATATCTATATTTTGTTGTATTTTGTGTATAGAATCTATACCCATGGTTAAATCTCTATGGTATCCAATTGACAAAACTCAACGATAACGGTTTGTTATACTAGTGTTGGGGCCTTAATCTACCAATATGAACTCCATCCTAGTGCAAAATGAACTTGATATTATTCTAACTTGATCCCAACCAAAGTTTTGGGAAAGAAGATGGAACTAAAAGGGAGAGGAAATTTTTTTTCTTGGATTATTTAAATCTTTTTGTATGCAATTAAATATTTTTGCTTTTAGTACTATATAACTTTGCACAAGCAATGTTGTTTTGGGTGTATTTCAGTTTTTTATTTTTCACTTCAACCTGGAGAGGAAAGGCTTGTATGATATGTTCAATCTTGTATTATCTTAAGACATATCCTTCCCTTTGTATGTGGCCATACCATATATTGAAGTGTTTTTTCATTTAAGACAACTAAAAAACTAGCCCTTTGTGATGGTTTTATGTTTGTATTGTTGTATTAGTCTCATTCATCATGGAAAGGTTCTTAGCAATTTCATTTACTACATTGGTAATTGGTTCCATATATGATTCAACTTGTTCTTCCATAGTTGTAGGTGAGTGTGATTGTTGTCTGTAAACATATTTACTTGATGGTTATTATTCTTTCTCCACTTTGTTACTTTTAACTTCCTCCAATTCCCTCTCAACTACTCCACTGATGCCTATAAAATCTACACTCCTATTACTCTTTCAAAAGCTGTTATGTCTAAGAATTTATGCAATGCTCCAAAATCTATAGTTAGGTCTGCTAGGCTGATGCATTGTCTTGTGTGTGAATGGTATTTGAAACTTTTGTTCGTACATTGATATATGGATATGCATGTGGTTTTTTGTGTTGTTATTCTAGAGATGGATATGAGGTTAAAGGTTTATCATCTGCACATGTGGTTTTGGTCTTTTATGAATTTTTCCTATTGTCCTTTTCATGTTCTACATCCTTTTTTCGTGTTATTGTATCAATGAGAAAATAATTGGCCTATTTTGTTGTAGCATTAGATGGAGCTCTACTAGATTATTTATCAAGTTCTTCCACTAATGAAAAGTCTACTATTTTTTAATCGTCTCTTGTTGGGAGGGTATCAACAATTTTGGTTGTTGCAATGCTAGTTGGATTATTGTATGATTCCTTATGATATTGTTCTGAACCTTGACACAAGACTGTTTGATGTTGGTCAATATACTCAATATGTATGGTTTCCGACACTTTTACAGTTTCAAACCATTACTTTCGAGTTCCACAACTTTTACATTGTCTATTACTTCATCAATAGTTGGAATATCTGTCTCTGTTATTGCATCTCTGTCAGGTGTGTTATGTTCCATTCTTCATGTGGCTCTTCCAATATCATTATTTGTTTTTCTACCAATGCATCATCCTCTATGTAGAAGGTATCAACAAGTTCTGGTGTTGTATATATGGCCTGAATTGTGTTTGCTTCATAGAAATTTTCTTTCAAAAATAGAGATGAAACACCTTCGTTTTTCTCAACATCTGTGCTTTTGTGCTCTCTTTCTTTTTCAACATCCTTGCATTCAAATTCCATAATTTATGCCACTTCTGCTACTATGTTAGTATCTAGAACCTCTTCCTTACTTATTGCATTTATGGATGAAGTTATGCAAGTTTCTACTTGATGGAATTCTGTCAATGCAATTGTCTGTGTTGCGTTTATAGTGGCAAGTCTCTTAACAATTTCTGTTACTCCATCGGTATCTAGAGTTGGATATGTTTCTTGAGCTTGTTCCTGTATAGCTAGAGGAGAGCGTGGTTTTTCCTTTTTGACACACAAACATGTTGGTTGTGTATTTTCCATGTCATTGTAACTTTCAAGTTCGGTGGCTTCAACCTTTTCTACTCCACTGATAGCTATAGAAACTTTCCAAATTCTAGTTCTGTTTTATTCATTGTTGTATGTGATTGGTCATGCAGTTCTTATAAAGGTATCATTGGGTCTGCTTCCCAGTTGTTTTCCTTCTTGTGAACAGTCTCAGGAGTTTTTTCTGCTTCATTGATATATGAAAATGTCTATGAATATTCATGTTCTTCTTCTAAAGCTGGAGACAAGATTGATTGTAGCTCAACATTTGTGCTTTCTTCCCTTTTTGCATTTTTCGTCCATATTCCTTTCATGTTCCAAACCCTTAGCCTCTCTTGTTGCAATAGAGAGTAGGGAATGTTGAATATTCCTCAGTCCTCACATTAGAATTTAGCATATGGAACTATATTGGATTCTTGTGTTTTTCATTTGTTGTTATTGTCAAGTTTGTTGTCAGTGCCTCATTATTTATTGGAAACATCGCATCAACTTTTGTTACTGGAACACTAACTAGATTTCTGTGTGATTCTTTTGTTTGATCAGCTAATGATGGGTATGAGATTGTTTCCTATTTGTCAAGGATTTCGATTTCTGGTTCTTTTAGATCTTGATGATCCATTGTATGTGTTCCATTAATAGTGTCAAGGTTCTCAACAATTGAAGTTACTCCATCAATATCTAGAATTGGATCTATTTCGTGACCTTGTTCCTCTATAGCTTTTTGAGAGTGTGATTGTTCCTTGTTGACACACAAGCCTGCTGGTTCTTGTGCATTTTCCACTTTGTTACTTTCAAGTTTCATGGATCCACCTTTTTCTACTTCATTATGATGGAAATAGAGATTGAATATTATTAATTATGTGAGTATGGAAATGTGACAAATATGTACATTATGTCCCATGATTTGAGTGTTCCAAAAGTGGATAAATTGATCATGGTATCTTAGTTTTAGGAACTTGAGAAATTAATATCTTTATTGTTGTTCTTTACCTAAGAATTTCCCAGACTTACTTCTTGTTGTTGGTTGAGGCTAAATCAAGGATGCAACTACAAGGAATATTCCCACATTATACCTAGGACCGATATTACTGTTGTTTGGAGAGTTGAGACATGGTTAAAACATACCCATAACTATATAGAATGCCCAGAAATGCTAGGAAACAACTCAACATGGAGTGCTACTACAAGAATTAAGTTTCTTGCTGCCCACAATTCAGAATAAACAAGTTTTACTTACGTTTCCTTCCACAAACTCACAATGTGCCCAAATTTACCCAAAGATGCCTCTTAGTGTTGTCTAAGGCCCATAACAGAGCTAATTACTGATAATTGAAGGGTGGAGAATTCCTAGAATTTGAGATGAACAGACCATAACTCGCAAAACTACCTAGATTTAATGAATTTTTCCATTGTTGATCCATTCTACTTCAAACAAGGCCCTAATTCAATTATGGTTGTGGAGGCTAATATATTAGTTAATTTCAAACATTTTTTTAATAAAAAACTAGATATGCTCTTGGCCTTGGACATGGGAACTATTTTCTTATATTGCATTCATTTCTTGTGCCTTTAATGTTGGTCTTCGATTCTATTGGAAGTTGTGAACTTATATGGCATTCATTCATGTATTCATGTCTTTTGTACTGTTTGTGGAGTAGCATAGGAAGCAAGGGTATATTCAATTAAAGAAAGAACATCATTAGTTGCTGATATAGGAACATATTAATCATAACTAGTAGAACCTATAGTATATTAAGTGCCTATAAAATACCTATAATAAAACTCAAGGAAATTAGTATAGGTGGCATAAACTAGGGTTGTAAAACAAGTTATTTCTCATTCATATCCATATCTAGTGGTGTATCTAGTACCATATCATGTAGAAGTACCAGTAGCACCATGAGTAGTATGGAAAAAAATTGTAGCTATAATATAGAAGTATATATAGTATAAGATCCAATAGTCATAGCTTATCTACCAATAACAAAGGTATATATAGGTAATGTTACCCCTAATTTTGATAAAGATAATCCTAGTGATTCCTTCACTAGACCCTGTACTTTGAAATATGGGATGATAGGGGTACTTACTTCTATATCGATAAGGAATATTAGACCTAGAACTTAAAGAATATTGTTTATATCCTAACAGTTCTAGAACTAAGTAGGCTTTGTTATGATTGTCTGAAGGATTTGACTTGCTATACTGGTGACAACATGTAGAAGCACTAGCAAGTTAGCAACAATTCAACCAGTCAAACAATGAAGTTTTGGGTAGAAATAACATGCTACAATAGGTGAAAATAGTACTCTCTCAAGTCTAGAAAAATTTGGACATCATTTTTTGTATGCATATATTGACGTTCAAGCATTTCATGCCCATGCACCTTCTATAGTTGAATAGTGAAATCTAGGCCTGAAACAAATCTATAGCATGTGAGAATCCAATAAGAGCTAGGGTGCTATGATAAGATTATGGTGGCACCTTTTATTGTTTATGTACTCATTTTTTATATCATTTATCATCTTAGGGGGGATCGTGTACCACCCCCCTCCCCCCCTTGTTTTTGTATGGGATTCTCATGATGGATGTAATATCTAGTCCTTTTGACCTAGTTTGGTGCACACTAATATAAATTTCATTTCTCATTGCCATTTAGTAATGCATAGAAACAAATAAATGCTTCAACATATGAGACGTGGATGCTATGAAGTGAAGTCACAGACTTGGAATCGTCACTTGGGAATCCAATGTGCAAGAGTCAAAGAGCCACTTCGTAAGATGATAAAATCTTGGAATACTAAAAAACATAAAAACATTTAGAATTTGACCAAAATACTAGTGGAAATTCCATTCCATGACAAATATATTATTTAGACATCTAAATAAGCACATGTTATGTGTAACAAATGAAATTGTAAAATATGGTACCTCCATGATAATTTAATTTAAAAGCCACAACCAAGAAGGCTAAATCTTATAGTCCCTAGCAGATAGTTTACATTTTTTTCCAAAGAAAAAAGTGTGATTCTATTAATCTATTCAAAATTGAAATTAAATTTTTCATAGAATTGAAATTACATTTTTCATATACATTTTTCACTTCCAAAACAATAAGGACTCTAAATTTGTCCTTTCAAAAAATAACTAGCCCCAAATTTATACTTTCTCTACAGTCCTTAAATATTCCCACAAAGATAACCTGATTTAATATATGCTTTATAAGCCAAAGATCATGAAAAATAATTTTAGATTTCCTACATCATAGTCATATAAGAGTAAAAAAAGCTTTCTCGACACCCTAATCAAGCATGAAAAAGTACTAGAAGAATAAGGCTTCCTCGGAGGTTGATTGTAGAGGTGGTATATATGCCTCCTCTGGGATCATAGAACATATAGTTTCCAATTGCAAAACAACATTTTTATTCCTTGAATAATTTTCTTTTAGCTATATGTTTACAGAGTACTTAGCTAGAAATTCCATGTTAGATGCCTTTCCTTTTTTTTCTTTCCGCTAATGCCCTAATTTTTCTTTACTTTGCTTCTATTTTCATATGTGTGTGTGTGTGTGTGTTAAATTATTCAATACCCCCCTACAAACACGGGTTACAAATTTCATATTACATAACATGAAAAAATAAGGAAAAATCATATACGAGTTTGATCAATTTTGATAAACTTTCCCCAGTTTTGATGGATTTTAATCAGAAAGTTTGATTGATTTGACCAATTTGCACCATATTTGATGGATTTTGATTTGCAAGTTTAATTGATTTGACTATTTTTACTTGCAAGTTTAATCAATTTTGAGTTAGTTTGGCCGAGTCATTCCAACTATGTGAGGATTTCATGGTAGGCTAGAAAAATGAATTAACTTGGTTAGTTCCCTTAATAATCAATGGGTCTTGTTACTATGCTGTGAAGCATTCATTGAAGGAACTTAGCTTATGAGAACCTAATGGTTTTTTAACTCCCTACCTTACATTCAACATTTAGTTTGGAAATCAAAGAATTAGAGTTGAGAAGTTAGACTTCGTTAATCCCATTGAACTATTTATGGTCATTTATAAAATTATATTCTCTGATATTAATATACATTCATATTTGACACCACTAGTTCAAAATTTATTAATAGAAGAAATATATGTATTTTACAATGATGTAAAGGGCTATGATGGTGTAACAAGTTCAAAGCAATATGACATGCATAATGTAATTATAACTGAGCTATATGGAAAATGAAGATGTAGGGAGGATATGTTTGAAGAGAAAATGATTTCAAGACTTGTGAACTCACTATTAGGCAATGAAAAAAGTTAGCACATGGATGGATTCTTTTATTATTACTGAAAAAATGATCCATTATCTTACTCATATTCAACTTTATCACGCTTAATAATGACCTATTTATCATAAAAGCAACGAAACATCATGATTTTACTGGTGGAAACATGCACTATCTTGATATCATCATGAAAACCACCCTCTATAAAATCAACATAAATAAATTTTCGATAACAACTTCAGAATGTGATCCATATTTTTTTTCGAATTTGATTAAAAAATTGGAATATTGGCATGGTATCACTCTGATCTATCCAATATCAATCACATGCTAAAATATGTCTTTTCTATTTAAATCATATATAATAAAGACCCAAGTGTAGAGGAAAAATTAAAACTATTGAATAAATATCTTGGAGCATCTTTCAATCAATATAACCCTGTATAATTGAACTTGTTCAAGTTGACAACAATACCTTTGTGGTAGATTGATTTTAGTTCTCATTATGACAAGAGAGAATGATTGGAAGATAAGAAATAATTCCATAATAGTGTTATGAACATATGTTTTAGCGATTCTTCCCATGCAACTTACTCAATTGTAATGCTAACACTCAGATTAATCCAAAGTTCAAACCAATGAATATTTAACTCACAATCAGTGAAATGATAAGGAATATCAAAAGTTTTGACAACACAAAACAAAGGTTTTTTGAACTAGAAAAAAACCTCTACAGGTGGAAACCTCAATAATGTATTAAATAAAAAATATGGATATGCAAATTATCTTGTTTCCTCCTCTATTGGTTGAGAGATGCAGAGTGGTTGTCTAATTAAGTGTCTACTCAGTCTCCCCTCATTTTCTTACAAGTTGCCCCATTTTATGAATCCCATGTATTGGTTTATTCTCTTCATTGGTTTATGGCAGTTGGCTATCTGGTGCTAGTGACAAGATAGCCACTTTTATTTTCAATTTCCCCCCAATCATTTAAGGACCAGAATCCTTAGCACCCAAATTAGTTATATTCTTGGTAGGAATAATGGTAGGGATTCATTTAACTTGAATGTTATAATGATGTTAGGGTTGTTATTTTGTTGAACATGGTGCAATGCTCTGTATTATTCTTAAACAACTCCTGAAAATGAAATTTTTGGATTATATTTTTAGAATACAAGGAAATAAACTTTGTCTCATGAAGTGAGTATTTGAGAATCTACTCTTAAATAATTACTATCAATATCTCACCTTATGATAATCCTACAAACTACATGCATAATATATTTTGTCACATACCCATACCCCATTATTATGCGGAATTAAAATTTCATCAAGAACCTTCACTATCCATTGAACATAGGGCATGGCCGCGAACCACATCTCAACATTTCCAACATTGTCACGCTCACTTCCATATTCCATGGATCAATCCAACGACCTACAAAGAAGAATATCAGAGGAGATCGAACGACAGAGAGAAAACGCGATGGAAATCAATGATCACAGGTGATCCCATAGATAGAACTAAATCGACGGATCAGAAATCACCCGCAAAAATCAATGGTGTAGAAAGACCAAGTTGCAGGGTCGAAAGTTACAAAATATTGCAATAACACTCTCCACAACCCGCATCCTGCATTGGAAACAGATCAACGACGGAGAATCATCCCACGAAGATCGACGGTGCAAAAAACTTAATCTTGCGGGGTTGGAAAATATAGAAATTGCAACACCATGATTCCGCATCCCGCATCCTGCAAGTTACGGAAGGAAAGTTGCAGAAGGGAAATCTGTGAAAACCAAAATTCTACGCAAATCAGGATTTCTAGCAAAAATCTCAACTTTACAACTGAATTCTTGGATCGATCTGATCATCCAAGCCATTACTAAACTGGCCAATTCTACCTTGCAACTTAGTAAAACACATTGAAGGAAAAACATACATAGATGCCTATAATTGTAGTTCTTCATGGAACAATGCATAAATCAACATAGTAACATGTTCATCACATTCCATCAAGTGAATACAATGCAAGAATTACAGTTATAGAGAATTATGTGGACAAGAACACTTATCTTGAAGAAATCTTGTCCCGCAACCTGCTATGTCACTGCAACGTTCCACCCAACCATATGCTAGTGTGCTCCTTAATATCTCAGCAACATTGCCACCCCCGAGATGGGCATGATTTCCTATAGGGATAAGGGAACACTAGCAGACTCATACATAGCCAAGGATGCAATCAAACTCAGCCAAGCCACACAGTTGGGTTCAATAGGCTATAAGGGAAAACATCCCACATATGGGTTTCATAAGCCACTCACCCAAACCATCTCACAGTTGGGTTTCACAGAATGTTCACAGTCAAGACAACTTTCACCTTAAGGGCCAGTCAAGCCAACATATGGGTTTAATAGACTATACACAGTTAATCCATCTCAATGCTGGGTTTATCAGGCTACCTAGCCAAGGAAACATTCACAGTTGGGTTTAATAGACTTCCCAACCAAGGTTACTCACAAGGTCAGGTGCAACAGACACAACCAAGCTAACATATGGGTTTAATAGGCTAACAGCCAAGCCATCTTTCCAGTTGGGTTTATCATGCTTCTAAGGAAATGGGTAGGAAGAGCTGCTAAGCTAGTGAACTCATCAACAGAGCTAAGGACACCTTCACAAGATCTGTCTGGCCTATATCACCCTCTGCCTACACACCCAACACAAGGAAGTGTCCCCTTCTCTGCTTCACAGTCCCTCAGGCTACACCTTCCCTTCCAGTGCTCTTCACGATGTGCATGGAAGGTTCACCAGCCACTCTTATATTACTGTGAGGTTCCACACCAGGTTTATCAAGCGCATTCTACATCTCTCCCATTCCTAAGTCTCACACATAGTCACACCCGAGCTAGGGTTCACAACACAACAACCATAGGTAGACTCTACATCTCAGGCTTAATCTGAACATGAGTAATAGGGTCTCATACGCTCTGTAGTTTAGGATAATGTTGCAACACAACAAATACCATAATGGCCAGGAAAACCACACTCGCAGAACGCGAAGGATACATACACTGAAAGAGCTTTGCTATTCTCCTGCCTTCACATGATGACCGAGGAGTGAATATGGTGAATGAATTATCGAATGAATCTCCCTGAGCCCGAACATCCCATAGCTCTCCAATCGTGAAAGTAGGAAAACCAGGTGTGAATGCATGGGTCAGACTGGCATACCATTCTAATGTTTTCTTGTCCCTGCAAGCAAAAAACGACACTCTAGAACTGGGTGCTCTGCCCCATTCGAAATTGCCCATACTCTTCCCCTTCAAAGCAATAACTACCTCAACCACTTTCTGGAAGAATGAATGGTTAAGAAGAAAATACAAGAAAGAGGGTAGTTGACAGTTTTGATGGGTTCTCCTCATTACACATGGATTTTCCCCAAACAGGTTCAAGGCCAACGTTCCCACCCTCTTATCCTTAGGAAAATCATGCCCCCATCTCATTATTCATTGCATTGACATAGATGGCTATAGGTTTTTCATTAATTTGCATATTTACATGATGTTTACAAACGTTCTTGACTTAGCACAGAAACCATAGGGATCAACCATGATCGCCTATATCCAAACATCAATCAGTGACAGGGCCTTGGCCTTGAGCTCCTTGTCATGATTTCATATAATATTTACATCACATGCATTAATGCAACGGGCTCAAAACCAGGGTGTTACATATTTTCTATTGCAACAAGGTCTATAAGATAAGATATTGTAAGATAATTTTATTAATGTCCAACAAATGACTAAAAATAGGTCAATGGGACTAAATGATATATCAAGTGTGAATATAATGTGGGAGTGTGAAAGCAACTCCTAGATAATGCTCAAAACAAGGTAAAGAAAGATACAAATAGAGTATATCCTTGATCGATATCTAACTAAGCAAGACACGAGGACTATAAACACTAAAACATGTGTAAAACCATAACAAAGGTACGATGATAAAAAATACAAGGTGAGTTTGTCCAAGACTAGAAAATTGAACATCGTTGAGAGCATATGTAATATTTGGATTACATAATACATCCGAGGTAAAATGTTCTATGTGATGGTTTTGATTTCTTTTGGAATGTTGGGTTTGGTAATTTTTTTGTAAGGAACATTGATTCTCTTATTTATATATTTTATACATAATGGAATAACTGAGTGACATTATTTGCAAACATTGTTGATCTGGGAACAACCTGTGGCAAGTATTATTGGGTTTCCTGTCTTAGCATTATGGATCTAGGTAATCATTTCTCACATGAATATATGATATACTCCTTAAACCAAAATTGAGCTTTGTTTAAATATTTCTTAGGTCATCATTTGTGTTTCTCCACCTTTAATTTAGTATGCTGATCAATAACATATATAAATTAGAGTTAAATACAGATTGTTGAATGTTTTCTAGATTTATACTAATTACTATGATGTTGACTTGTTGATGATTGGTTCTCTATTCTTGATTTTGTGTATTATCTTTCCATTTATTTCAATTGAATTCTTACAAGTAGTAAATTCTATAACCTTATTTGGAGTTTAAATTGCTTTGTTATGGTGTATATATGATGTTATGATAAATTTTGCTGGATTGAAGGTTGTTGGTGAAAGTGTAGGATAACTATTACATTATTAAAACAAAAATCTAGCTTTGTGGTTTCATGCTTAGGTGGTCACAACTATTTCTATAGCAAGATATATATTTTCTGCATTAGCCTCCATGACAACAATTGGCTAGTGGAGACCAAGATTAGGCATAATGTCTCATTCTATCAGTTTATCAGTTTGTCAATATTTGGGTCCCCACTTGTTCGTTGGACCATTAAGGGATGAGATAACAAGTGGAGTCCCCACTTGCCCTAAATCTAGTCAGTGCAGTTGTGTTTCACCGACACCTTCTAGTTGTGACTCATGAGTCTACGGGTTCTATTGTTGATGATGTGATTCATGTTATTTGACTAATGTTTTTGTTCCTCTATTTTTGAAGTAGGTTGAAAAGTATTTATGGTAGCAAGATCTCTATATGCCAATTTTAGGCTGTATTTAAGGTAAAAATAGATTCTATATTTTGTTTTTTGTTGTTGTAACAGTGATGGTGTTGGGTGTTATATCATCTAGATTAATTCACCTAATATTTAATTATCGACCGGGGTTGGTAGGCTTAGAGTTGACACAAAATATATGCGAAGGTAGAGGGGTTCCTATGGTGTCGTGGAAATATTTTAACAAACAAAAGATCGAAAGATATTTCAAAATGAAAAAACAGAGTCAAACTCCTAAGAATTCAACTATTAAGGTAATTGAACTGGAACAAAATATTAAACTAAATAATTGATAATTTAATTTATAAGCAAATAACTTTAAATTGAAAATGATACAATCAACAACTAACTTTTCAAATAGGAAAATAGGGTGCAAGGAAGATCTAACTTATAAGAGAGTAGAAAACTTAATAAAGAAAAAATAATAAGAGAAGCAAGTAGAAAACTTAATAAAAGAAACAAGTAGAAAACTTAATAGGAATATCTTTGGATTCTATCCTACAAGTCTCTTTCAGTAATCACACAATTAAAAAGGAATAATCTACAAAGTATTAGTATATTTTTCTAAGGACAACACATCTAATACTAATTTTTACATGCAAATGGATAAATTGATCCAAAGGCATGAACACAAAACAATACAATAGTAAAAAGAATTAGAAACAAGTTCAAGAAACAAAACACAACACAATTCAAAACATGTTCAAGGTAAAAATAGGCAGGGATAAGGATAAAAATTTAACAAATAACCTAAAACAACCTAACTTTAACTTCGATGTTAACTAGAACTATCATCTAACTATTTCAGTCAAAGCATATTTCAAATACTAAAGAAATAGAACTTAAAACAATTTCAAAACACATTAAAAACACTAAAAACAAAACTATGGGCTGAATGACAGACTAAACTGTAGGTCTGAAAGGGGTGACTGAATGACATTTTAAACAGGTTGTTCAAATGACAATTTGCACAATTAAAATAATAGAAAAATAACCTAAATGATCTAATATTCATATGAATTTGTGCACATGTAAATACAATGCAAGGAGGCAGTAAATAAACCTACTTATTGATAAAATTCGATAATGAAATAAACTTGAACAAATTCGTAAAAGAAATCATTGCGTATTAATAAACAAATTGAAATTCAAATTGCATAAACTTAGAATAGAAAGGAAAAAAATAGAACTGAATTTATTTAACTTGATCAAAGTAATCTATTCTAATCTTGATAAAAAGTAGTCTATTCTATCTACTTGCAAATAAAACTGAACAATAAACTAGAAATGAAATAACTAAAATCAAATTTTAAAGAAAACTATACGCGCAACTAGTTATTTAACTTTAGAAATAAAACGCATTACAGGAAATAAATGAAATAAACATTTACAACAATCTGATGAAAATAAACTAAACTAGCTACAACAGAAAGAAGAGAATGAAATTACACAAGAGAATGAACCTCTGGTTGATGAGGGGACCTCTCAGCAATAAGGGGTGGTGTCTGGCGAACTCTTACACAAATGCAATCATCAACAACAAAGCATACAACTCTTATTAAAGAATATGAAACAGAAGTACAGAGTTCTTCTCTTCTAGAAAAAGACTGTCTAACTAATGAAATGATCAACTCTTTAGTTCTGCGCATGGAGGTGTTTATATACAGTGTTTACAGGGATGAGCAAGTCGACCTTTTAGTGGTCGACTACTCTCTAAATTTAGTCAACCATTATGGCGTCTAACTAATCAAACTCCAATGCACATCACCATTCCTTCTCCTTCGCCCATCGGCTCTCTTCATTGTGTGATGTAGCACACAAGCTCCTTCATTAGTGTGAATGATGGAGTGGTATCAACCAAAATAAAGCACGTTGACGAGTCTTCTAGAACAAGAATCGCTTCATCATCCAAACACGTGGAATGTTGGTGTGGTGTCGAGCAGAGGCAGCGTGATGGAGAGTCATCTAGAATAGGAGCTTCTCCATCACCCGAATGCGTGGGCAACAGGTAGTTTGTAGACTGTTCCAACATCTTAATGCCTGAAATCGGTTTTCAACAACTCGCGGTTGGTTCAGGGAATTGAACAATGAGCTGGACCATGAGCTAGATATGCTGTGCACATATCTAGGATGAATGCAATGTCTGTTTGCTGGTGCACTAAGGACTAAGGTATGAAATAACATCATTTTAACATCTGAAAACCTGCCAACGAGTATCGCGTAGCGAGCTGGATGATGAGTTGGACGTGCTGTGTGTATGTTTAGCTGAATGCGTGTTTGTTGTTAATTCATCCCAAAAAGACTATATAACCTAAAAACAAATATACATATAAATTAATATATCAAATGTGCTTCAAACAATGCCAATTTTAATCAATGAAATCGTAAAATGATAATAATCAAAGGATTTTACATAAACCTTAAATACATTCATACCTGGGGCTGAAGAGTGATCCGCGTGACATAAAATATGCAAAAAGATAAAAAAACATATGTTTAAATGAGTAATTTAACTTCCAATAACAAATTTGGGATCAACATTCCCCCAAACCGGAGAAATGCCAGATCCCACTAAGCAAAAAGAAAAATAACTTAGGTGGAAGGCGAAGCTTCGCTAGTAGTTGCCTTCGACTTGGCAGATGAAGGAGGTGATTTAAACTTCAACCTTTTGGTCCATGCTTTAAAAATAGCATGTATTTCATGTCAAACATTGTATGAAAATTAAATGTCTTTGTTGAGTTCTTCAACATTCTTGATTTAATAGCTCTCAGGTTCAAAACAATTTAGCATTGTTCAATAGTTATGATATAAAATCTTTTTGTAGAGAGTGTACGAATAAAATGGCTGAAACAACTCTGCCGAAATAATGGAAAATGAAAAAAAATGTAATAGAAATAAGTTCGTCCTATTTAAGAGATCATTCTATAAAAGTGAACCTTGAAACATATGCAATTAATGAACATATGCACTAATGGATGAATTCATAAGGTTTGAAATTAATTCAACCATGTCCAAAGTAAAACTTTGGATAGGTTGAACGTTTGACACGAAGGCATAAATCACATTTTCAATAACCTTGATTAACAAGAAGATCGATCATTTGATAATTTACATGCATGATTGGGTAAGAGGATAGGGTTTCCAACAATGAAATGATGACTAAAAACTTTTTCATCGACATGGAGGTGAAAACTATCTGCCAAAAAACAAAATTTGGTTAGAAAATTTTAACCATAAGCGATGTAATATCACAATGTTTTATTCAGATCGTTATTGGTATTTCATTTGGACCTTCATTCAATGCTTCATATAGTCTTCCATATTGATTTTTCTGTGAAAATATACTTCATGCTATAACCAAATTCCACTGCTTATATTATCCTGAAAACACTTATCATTTGTTAGAAATAAATAGATCTGTCATAAATAATGAAAAGCAAAAATAGTCTAATTTTTCCTAATCCTTCCCCCCAAACCAAAGATATGGCATGTCCTCAATCCATACAAGAGAGAAGAATGGATTGTTCCAGATAATGAAAATAAAGGTTTCTATCATGCTGTTATTATTTTGTAAGAAAAAGAAAAACTAACTAGTAAATGGAAATGATTCAGATATGTATATTCATAAAAAATATAACAGTGCTTAGAAAGACCACTTGAATGATAATAAGATAACCAAAAGAATTCCATAGGAAAATCTAGTCATCCATGCCTCATTTTAAAGATATCATGTCATCATAAAATATTTTAAGTTTACCCCGGAGTGTGTGTGATTTACAGCTATGGGTCCCATTTCTAGGATAATAACATCCTAGGTATTTGTTGAATTAGATGGCCAGGGTCAATCCCAACTTATAGCCATTCTCAAATGACATTATAAACAATTGGCCGTGACATATTTATTGATAAATTGTAAAAATTTCTTTATATTATCATTGTTTTACGAACTATGTGCATAGTGGTGTATTAACCATATCTCTTTTACCCGAAATTGCCCCGCTGCCAGCAGGCCTGTTCAGTACCCTGAAGGGTTTATCTTGGTACCATGCAAGCATAGCCTCGTTTCCAGCGAGCCTGTTCAGTACCCCAACGGGTTTACTTGCATTTATTGAGCTTCTGTGTTTTAAGTTTTTACTTAACATTGACCCGTTGCCAGCAGGCCTGTTCAGTACCTCGACATGTTTGCCTTCTATAATGATATTAAATATATGGAAGCCGATTGGTACTAGAGCATGTTAAGTCCTACTAAACACATAATTTAATTTTGTAAAATAAAATTATAATTAATTTCATAATGGCCTTAACCATAAATCATGTCAAAAGAAAATAACTTAAAGTTGTTATTTAACCTACAATCCTTCTTCTTCATAAAAGAACAGTAATTTTCTCCACAGGAAAAAATTCCACTTACTCTCGAGTTATCACCAAAATACTTGAGAGACAAGTTTTGATAGCAAGTATAGGATGAACTAGTAATCCATAGGTGTTAGATAAAGTTGTGAAAAATATAATAACGAAGTAGATCTGTCAAGCAACTGTTTAAAAGAGCAAATCAGAAATATACATGTTTGAATCAAAATACCAAAAACCATATGAATCATAAAAGAGATGGTTAAGAATGATATACAGAGGATTGTAATTTTTTTTGAATTTTCACTATAAGCTGAAAATTTCAAAAGTACCCCAAGAAAGGTTAAGATACCTTATAAGTGTTTTAGCGTACTTCCCTTTTACAAATAATACTCCGTTAGTTGCTCATAGAGATAATGTACTTGTGATCAAACTACAAAACCACTTGTTAGATGATTCAATTTATTCATGAAGACATATATAATATTATAAAAGAAAAAGAGTCCCTTGTAAACGATTCATGAGAGATGACTCTTATTTAATCAAAGAGACAAACACATATTTACATATATACAAATGATGATAACCCAAAATAATTTTTTTAAGTATCAGGAGGAGGAGGAATAAATTCTTCTTCAACTAATTCCATTTCATTCTGCTGAAAAACATTCTGTATGAAATCCTATTTAGATGTTGGTTGGTGATGAAGTCTGAGTCTATGTCCATTTACTACAAAGGAAACTTGTGAATCATCAATTGTTTTAATTTCTACTGATCCATTGTCAAAGGATGTAACTACTTCATATGGGCCCATCCAATGGGTAGTTAATTTCCCTCTCAAATTTTTAAACCATGAGTTGAATAGTAGTGCCCAATCTCCAGTATTAAACTGGTTTTGCTTAATAAATTTATCATGCCATGTCTTTTGTTGATTCTGTATTAGCATTGTTCTTTGGAGTACATCTTGTCTAATCTCATTAATCTATAATATTCGTTGTTTCTGTGCTTCACCCAAATCCATGCCTAATTGTGCTTCCATATGAAAGGTTTTAACTTGAAATTCGATAGGTAAAAGAACTTGTTTTCCATACACTAACTCATAGGGGGTATGCCCGGTAGTGTTTCTCCATGTTAACCTATAGTCCCATAAAGCCTCTGTAAGTCTATCTGCCCAATTCTTATGATCTAAGTGAATGGTTTTGGTTAAAATGGATTCTAATACTTTATTGGTTGATTCTACCTGACCATTAGCCTGAGGATGATAAGGTGAAGACTTGCAATGTCGATTGCCATATTTCGTAGTAAGTTCTTTCATTAATTTAGAAGTAAATTGAGTACCTTGGTCTGTGACAATTTATCTGGGTACACCAAACTGAGTAAATATTTCTTCATATATGAATTCTACCACTGATTTCTCTGTGGCCTTAAACAAAGATTTAGCTTCTACCCATTTAGTGACATATTCCGTACAAACCAGGATATATTTCTTTTTATGAGACAAGGGGGAAATCGGTCCTACAAAATCAAGATCCCATTTCTCAAAGGGTTCAATCATGACTTGGGGTTGTAGGGGCATATGATCAGATGACGTAGGTCTACATATTCTTTGGAAACTATCGCATCCTTTGACATATTTGGCAACATCCTTAAAAATGCTTGGCCAATAATAACCAGAATGTAATACTTTGCATGTCATCCTCTTATCAAAAAAATGTCCTCCACATGGTACATCATGGTATGCATGGAGGATGTTTGTCATTTCATCCTCCCGCATGCATCATCGAATAATAAGATCTGGACTAGTGCAGAAGAGATCATTATCAACCCAAGAATAATTGGAACTCTGAACTATAATACGATGCTTCTCATGTGGGGAAAAATGGTTTGGTATTTTCCCAGTTGCTAAATAATTGGCAATATCTGTGAACCAAGGGGTTTGAACAGATACAAAAAATAGATGTTCATGAGGAAAAGTGTCATCAACAGGTTTAGTACTGTCTTCACCTTGAATATGGGAAACAAAATCTGCTACTAGATTTTCTTTACCATGTCGATCAATAACGATGATGTTAAATTATTTCAATAGAAGAAGCCATTGGGTCACTCTACCATTGGTGATTGGTTTATTAACTAGAAATCTAATGGCGGAGTGATTGGTATGCACAAAAACTTCGTAACCTATAATGTAATGGCGAAATTTATTAATAGAATAAACTACTACCAAAAATTCTTTTTCAGTAATAGTGTAATTTAATTCGGCAGGAGTCAAATTCTTACTAATAAAATAAATGGCATAAGGTGCTTGTCCTTCTTTTTGGCCCAGGACTCCTCCTATGGTTGTATCATAGGCATCGATGGATATATGAGAAGGAAGGACCAATCAGGACCCCTAAGTATTGGTGCCACCGATAGTTTATCTTTTAAAATTTCAAAAGCATTTTGACAATATTCTGTCCACTGGAATTCTACATCCTGTGTAAGCAATTTAAACATTGGTGCAACTATTTTAGTGAAATTTTCAACAAAACAACGGTAATAGCCTGCATGACCAAGAAAGCTTCTTACCTCTTTCTGAGTTTTGGGAGAGGGAAGGCCAACAATTACTTCGATCTTAGCAGGATCTACCTTAATTCCTTGGGAGGAAACATGGTGTCCTAAAAATATACCTTCTGTCAATAACATTTTACATTTTTCATGACTAAGGGATAAATTCATTTCTTGACATCAGATCAAGACCTTCTTGAGGTTGTCAAGAGATTCTTGAAAAGTATTACCATAGGCTGTAAAATCATCCATGTATACCTCCACACAGTCATGTATAAGATCATAAAATATTCCTAAGACTGCTGACTAAAAAGTGGCAGGTGCATTACATAGGCCAAATGGCAAAACTCTATAAGCGTACGTTCCCCATGGGCATGTAAAAGTGGTCTTGTCTTGATCTTTAGGTGCTATTAAAATCTGGTTGTAACCACTATATCCGCCAAGAAAGGAAAAATACTGTTTACTTGATAGGGTATCTGACTCTTGATCAATAAAGGGTAAAGGAAAGTAGTCTTTAAGTGTGGCCTTGTTTAACTCTCTAAAATCAACACAAATGTGCCATTTCCTTGTGACTTTATTTAGGACTACCACTAAGGGAGACACCCATTTACTATTGGAGATAGGATAGATGAAACCAGCAGTGAGGAGTTTTTGTAATTCTTCTTTCCCTATATCCTTTAGAGAAGGATTCATCCTCCTCTATGGATGCATTATAGGTGACATGTTTCGATCCATGTAAATATGGTGAATACAAGTGTCAGGGTGTATAACCTTCATATCGGTGTATTCCCATGCAAATGATCCCGCTTATTTTTTAAGAACTTTAAGCAGCTGTGCTTTTTGGTTTTCACTTAACCTTGCGTTTATATGTAGAAATTTTTCAGGGCCAACCTCACAAGGTATGGTATAGGGTCATGTATGCTCTTCAATCATGAAGACACAAGGTGTTTCTATAAACATTGATAGAGCCATATTCTCTTGAAACTCGTCTCCAAAAATTTAGTCGAACTGAGTAAAAGACCAAGGAAGATCTATACAAGTTGTCGAAGAAACAAACTGGTTTAATACATTCTTAGTGGTCTGCTCCTGAATTTCCCAAGATAAATCACTAGGGAGGGAGATATCATCAAAGTATTCATCCTTAAAGGAACAATATAGTCATTTACCCATCCCTACATCCTATAAAATCATTTGCAGTAGCTAACCATGGTCTTCCCAAGATAATAGGATGCCATTTAGAAGGATCATTTGATTCTATGACCATAAGGAAGACAAGGTATTCCCATGAGGTTACTGATACGATAATGTCATCTAGGACTCCAATAGGCTTTACCGTAGTACGGTCTGCTAGTTCTAGGATGGAAGGGGTAGGTCTGAGAAATTGTCCTAACTGTAAAACTCCTAAGAATGTGGTGGTCATCATATTGATAGTGGATCCTAGATTGATTAATTAATTTTCTATGGTGGTGTTGTTTATAATTACAGTCACTACGAGGGCTCTTGGATTTGTATATTTTGTAATTTGGGATTGATATGTCATACATTCAGACATCTCTCCTATAACATGAATTGTGAGAGGGTCCTTTTGCTTCTTCCTTGAGTGTTTAATGCATAGTTCCTTTATTACCTTTCTATAGATTGGTATGTCCTTGATAGCTTGTAATAAAGGTATTTTGACACAGATATTCTTTAATTCGTTCAAAATGTCATACCCTAGATGAACTACAATTTTTTCAATCACTAGTATTTCTGGGAATGGAGGAATTCTTTGCTCCTGTATAGATCCTTATGGAAGATGGGTGTGTATTGGAACCTTTGGAATGCTCACATCCTCCAAAATAACATCATTCACAAGTTCATTTGAATCCTCTTCTTCTTCATTTGCTTCATGAATGATGACTGATGATTTGGGTTTGTCATTCACAACTCTTCCTATCGTAATTGAATCTCATGTACATGTACACTCGAAATAAGGTACGATGGAAGAGTTTGCAACTCAATGCTGTTAAGATCTTGAGTTGGTTTATTATTTGGGTTAGGTATCGATTGTGCAGGTAATAATGTCAGTCGAGGAGGATTTGTGTTCTTGAAGTGATGAGGTTGTTGTGTGATGAAAGGAACTGGAGGTACAAATCCAGGAGAAATTTGCTGGAAATTTGTTTGGTGTTGAGGATAAGGATGATTAGGTGTAGGGACAGGCTATGACTGAGGGTATGGTATTCCTCTCCACCCTTGTGACCAATATTGTTGCTGCATAAATTTAGAAGGAGGGTACTGAGGTGGCCAGTTCTTCCAACTTGAATTGTTCCATTGTTGAGGTGGTTGATATGGAGGATAATAGAGTGGGGGTTGTGGTGGAAAGTTCTAATATGCTGGTTGATCTCTAGGTTTCCAAGGAGGCCTCCTAGATGTTTCACCTACATCCCCACTCTTATAGATGGCTTGAAACCCAGGCAAGGATGGGCAGTTATCTGTTGGATTCTCTTTTGTATAGATGTGATAGATAGAGATGTTGTTTAATGGAATATGGGGATGTTTGGTCCTACATCTTGGACAAAAAATGCTCATTGCTTCCCATTCTCCATCCTGCCTTTTCTTGGCTTGTAAAAAATCTAGTTGAGAATCCATTGTTCCTAAGATATCCGTCTTGAAATTCTCTAATAGGTTTCCTAACTCTACCCTTGTAACTTCACCTGAACTGGGAATGTTTCCTCTTACATTTCTACTATAAGGCTCTCAAAAGTTTTTCCCAACTTTCCCCCTACTTCTAGAATAATTTTTACACATCTCACCAATTTGTGCAAAGATTTTATGAGAAATATCGCTAGTTGCCATGAGATTAAGACTTTCTAACAAGTCTTCGAAGATCCCTTTAAGGAAAAGTGTACATACTGCATCTTCTCGGAGGTCGCTATATTTTGATTTATGTAATGTATAAACGAACCTTTCGAGATAATCCTCCAGGATTTCATCTTCAAATTGTTGTATCTCGAATATATCATGTCAAGAGTCCTTAGGTTTGCAGTATTCTTGATATTTTCATAAGAATGAGGTTTTCATATCATCCCAAGTCCTGATAGTGAATTCACCTAATCCCACGAACCATCTCAAGGAGAAATATTTTAGTGTAGCGGGAAAGTGTTTTATTTTGTGAGCATCTTGTAGATAATTATAGCTCCTACAAAGGATATCGAACTCGAACAAGAAAGTGTCCGGGTCCTCATTAATTTTTCCATAGAAAGTAGGTAAGGAGGAAGGAGGGATGTTTTTCATAGTTACATCCTGCATTGTGTCTAAAATAGGGAACCTGAAGGTATCCTTAGTTTGATTTTCCCCTTCTCCTTCGTCATTTCTAACTTCATCATGATCTTCGTTTTCTCCCCGTCTCTCCATATAAGCTGGATTTGTAACGTATATATACATAGGAGGATCCTTTCGAGGTGATAATGGGGCGTCCCAACATTCTTTTTCGAGAGAGATATTCCTCTGATCAATAGTGGTTTTATTAAATCCTAGATGGATAGTAGGTTATACTATGGATGTTTCAATTTGTGAGATGTCTGGATCTACGAAGGTTCCAAAGAGAGATTTTACATAGGTAGGATCAACAAAGTCAATGAAGTTCAGATCTCCTACTAGTGAAAAAGTTGTGTTATTTGGATTCAAAACTAGTGGAGGATTAGAGGTTCCTAGTGGTTGATCCTTTTGAACTTCCTCAGGGATGGGGTCCTTAGAACCTCTTGTCAAGGTTCCTTCTCCTTCTATGGATTCCCCATTAAGATCCCCTGAGAGGGTCTCTTTAGGTTTCCGGTTAGAACTACCTCCGACAAGTGTATTTCATACCTTTCTGGCGAGTTAGTAGTTGGGGAATTAAATCCCCTACGAAAGTTAGTAGGGATTTCAATAAGTTTTCTTGTCTTAACAAATATACCCTAAGGATCTCTAAGTTTGCTCATGAAAAAGTTTAAACTAAAGAAAAATCTATGCTACTACTACTGCTGAATTTGGGGGCGCCTGTTATAACATATGCGTAGGTTCTTACCTCTCGTCTTACCACTCTCCCGCTACCAGCCTATTACTAAAATTCATAGATAATTCTACTATACCTTACAGAACAACTCCCTGGCAACGACGCCAAAAATGTTGGGTGTTATATCGTCTAGATTAATTCACCTAATATTTAATTATTGACCAGGGTTGGTAGGCTTAGAGTTGACACAAAATATATGCGAAGGTAGAGGGGTTCCTATGCTGTCATGGAAATATTTTAACAAACAAAATATAGAAAGATCTTTCAAAATGAAAAAAATGAGTCAAACTCCTAAGAATTCAACTATTAAGGTAATTGAACTGGAGCAGAATATTAAACTAAATAATTGATAATTTAATTTATAAGCAAATAAATTTAAACTGAAAAAGATACAATCAACAACTAACTTTTCAAATAGGAAAGTACAGTGCAAGGAAGACCTAACTTATAAGCAAGTAGAAAACTTAATAAGATAAGCAAGTAGAAAACTTAATAAAAGAAACAAGTAAAAAACTTAATAGGAATATCTTTGGATTCTGTCCTACAAGTCTCTTTCAATAATCACACAATGAAAAAGGAATAGTCTACAAAGTATTAGTATATTTTTCTAAGGACAACACATCTAATACTAAGTTTTACATGCAAACGGATAAATTGATCCAAAGGCATGAACACAAAGCAATACAACAGTAAAAATAATCAAAAACAAGTTTAAGAAACAAAACACAACATAATTCAAAACATGTTCAAGGTAAAAAGAGGTAGGGATAAGGATAAAACTTTAACAAATAACCTAAAACAACCTAACTTTAACTTCGATGTTAAATAGAACTATCATCTAACTATTTCAGTCAAAGCATACTTCAAATACTAAAGAAACATAACTTAAAACAATTTCAAAACACATTAAAAACACTAAAAACGAAACTATGGTCTGAATGATAGATTGAACTATAGGTCTGAAAGGGGTGACTGAATGACAGATAAATAGGATGTCCAAATGATAGTCTGCACAATTAAAATAACAGAAAAATAACCTAAATGATATAATCTTCAGTAGAATTTGTGCACATGTAAATACAATGCAGGGAGGCAGTAAATAAACCTACTTATTGATAAAATTCAATAATGAAATAAACTTAAACAAATTCATAAAAGAAATCATTGCATATTAATAAACAAACTGAAATTCAAATTGCAAAAACTTAGAACAGAAAGGAAATAAACAGAACTGAATTTATTTAACTTGATCAAAGTAATCTATTCTAATCTTGATAAAAAACAGTCTATTCTATCTACTTGCAAATAAAACTGAACAATAAACTAGAAATGAAATAACTGAAAGCAAATTTGAAAGCAAACTATGCGCGCAACTAGTTATTTAACTTTAGAAATAAAATGCATTACGGGAAATAAATGAAATAAAAATTTACAACAATCTAATGAAAATAAACTAAACTAGCTACAACAGAAAGAAGAGAATGAAATAACACAAAAGAATGAACCTCTAGTTGATGAGGGGCCCAACCCCTCTCAACAATCAAGGGTGGTTCCTGGCTAATGCTTACATGAACACAATCATCAACAACAAAGCATACAAATCTTATTAAATAATATGGAACAAAAGTATAGAGTTCTTCTCTTCAGAAAACGATTGTCTAACTAATGAAATGATCAACTCTTTAGCGCTGCGCATGGAGGTGTTTATATACAATGTTTACAAGGAATAGCAAGTCAACCCTTTAGTGGTTGACTACTCTCTAATTTTAGTCAACCATTATGGCGTCTAACTAATCAAACTCCAAATCACAACACCATTCCTTCTCCTTCGCGCATGTCGACTCTTTTCATTGCGTGATGTAGCGCATAGGCTC
The DNA here is from genome assembly GCA_001517045.1 of Pseudotsuga menziesii. Classification (NCBI taxonomy): domain Eukaryota; kingdom Viridiplantae; phylum Streptophyta; class Pinopsida; order Pinales; family Pinaceae; genus Pseudotsuga; species Pseudotsuga menziesii. The sequence continues at coordinate 692,581 of LPNX011075675.1, forward strand.
CTTTGTTAGCATGAATGGTGGAGTGGTATCAGCCAAAAGAAGGCACGTTGGCTAGTCTTCTAGAACAGGAATTGCTCCATCAGCCAAACATGTGGACTATTGGTGTGGTGTCGAGTAGAGGCAGCGTGATGGTGAGTCTTCTAGAACGGGAGCTTCTCCATCACCTGATTGCATGGGTAGCCGGTAGTTTGCAGACCGTTCCAATGTCTTAATGCCTGAAATCAGTTTTCAACAGCACGCGGTTGGTTCAATGAACTGAATGATGAGCTGGACTGTGAGTTGGATATGTTGTACACATATCTAGGATGAATGCAATGTCTGTTTGCTGGTGCGCTAAGGACTAAGGTATGAAATAACATCATTTTAATATCTAAAAACCTGCCAACGAGTATTGCACAGTGAGCTGGATATGCTGTGTGCATGGCTAGCTGAATGCATGTTTGTTGTTAATTCATCCCAAAAATACTATATAACCTATAAACAAATATACATATAAATTAATATATCAAATGCTCTTCAACCAATGCCAATTTTAATCAATAAAATTGTAAAATGATAATAATAAAAGGATTTTACATGAACCTTAAATACATTCATATCTGGGGCTGAATAGTGATCTGTGTGACATAAAATATGCAAAAATATAACAAAACATATGTCTAAATGAGTAATTTAACTTCCAAAAATGATAACAAATATGGGATCAACAGATGGTTGGGATTGCATTTCCTTGATGTTAGTTATTTAAGATTGATGCTTTAATATTTAACTATTACATTGTCTTTCTTGTTTGTGACAGGAAATGAATTTGGAATTTGACGAAGCTGGGGCATATCTTTTCACATATATAGTGTCCTAGTATTAAAGGATAAACAAATAATTTAACAAGACTTCCGCTAAGCAAGAATGGCCTCATTATAGTACATGAAACTGTGTTAATGTCTAGCTTTGTACCTTGTAAAATTTATATCATTTTCTTACTGTTTATGTTTGTAGTATTTTGTCGATTGTGGAAGTTTGAGTTTGTTTTGGTGAAAGATTGTGTTAGTCCCTTGGTGCATTGTGATTATAGTTCATATTTGATGATTTACTGAAACCTTTGTAGTAGCTTCATTGGTTTCATTTGATTTCCTTTGATTCAACGGTTTGAGGAAATATGTTTTTATTTCTTACCTGGATGATGCATTTCTTCATTTTCTTTTCTCTTCCAGATTTTGTTGGAATCCTTAACCATATATTGGACACTTCCTTTAATTGAGGGAATTCTTGACTTCTTGCAACCTTGATCTTTGTGACCAAGTACATCACAGCTATATCATTTTATAGTGTAACAAAATATCACAATATGTCTGGAATGACTGCATCTCCAACATCTTAACAAGTTCTTGGAATTTCCAAGACGTTATCTTGCATAGAATTTGCAGTCCAAAGATTTGTGTTAGTCCCTTGAATGATTCTAGTTCTCATTTGATGCTTGATTTAACCCTTTGTTGTAGCTTGAATCAAGATTGGTTTGAGTCAATTTCCATGGATTCAGGGTTTGAGTGATATGTTTTTATTACCTTTAGTTGCATTAATTAATTGTCTTCACTTTTTTTATTCTTTTACACTGATTGTATATTTTCTTTGTAAATACTTATCGTTATTCAAAAAAATAAATGAGCTCTACATAGCTAAGAAAATATATAAATGGTCTATGCACTAGGTTCGTATGCATTGATCATAGGATACTTATTGGCACGAAACCAACATTCATCTAATACAATAATCAATTGGCATAATTACAATGCATAATTGTATTAGCCTCCACAACCTCAATTGGATAGTGGAGGCCAAGATCGAGCACAATGTCTGATTCTATTAGTTTATCGGTTTGTCAAGATTCAAGTCCCCAGATTTCCACTAGACCATTAAGGAATGAGATAACGAGTGGAGTCCCCACTTGCCCTAAATCTAGTCAGTGCAGTTGTGTTTCACTGACACCTTCTAGTTGTGACTCTCGAGTCTACATGTTTTGTTGTTGATGATGTGATTCATGCTATTTGACTAATGCTTTTTTGTAAATAAAAGCACATTATATTATTACAATATCATTTGGTTACATGATTGATATATATCAGTTAAGTGCATGATTGATAGATCTTCCAAAAAACTTCCAACTCTTAACTGACTCCTAATCGACTCTACAAATTGCTCAAAAAAAGGATCCCCATTTCCCACAAAACAAAGCATATTACTTCTGCCAATATTCCCACCTTGATACATATATAAGCCGACTGTACTGAGAAACACCATAACACCTATCAGTGAAATACTAAAGGAAATACACAACAAAAATAAACAAGAGACTCAAACCCGACTCTAATCAAAAGCTCCCAGCTTGGAGCAAGTAGCTACGGTTGAGGAGGGAGACTTTCCCAGCTGGGTGTTCCCCACAGATACCCCATCAATGTTGTCATAGAGCACGGTGTCCTATTGATTCACCATCTTACACGGGCCTACTACCCCCTGTTGTGCCAGCTCCGGAGGGTAGAACTGAATGCCTATGTGAGCAACCATGACATCAATTTTTTTGTGCATAAGGAGACAGTCCCCATTATGCTCCTTCCAGGATTTAACTGGATCCTCATTGCATTATTGTTTAGTATCCATGGTCATGGAAGAGTGGGAGAACAAGTTCACATTGACCCAATACAACATGAGCATACGGTCATAAGCCGTTGCTCGTCTTGCCGTGTTTCTAGGGTCAACTACCCAATCCTCCACTTCCTTGTGTAAGTCCTCAGTAGGCATGAGTTTAACTTCTTCCCACAAATTTCCTGTGACCCTTTCAATTTATTTGCAAATGGACAAAGAGACATGTTATTTAAATAAATCAACTGCCTCTTGGGCATGCATCTGGGCCCTCGTAGATTTCTGTCGCTTGCACGTCTGCTTCATAATCCCCTTTCCCTTCTTGCCATGGCCAATTGAGGCCTCCCCTACTACCAAATATCTTCTATGGGTGTGCTTAGGAGCCATGAGTAGGATACAACCAGAGTTTCTCTCACCAAACCCTCTAGAAACAATGAAAACCCCAAGATCCCACGTCTAGGAAGACAATCAGCTCGACACCAGGAAACTCCTTCGCACATAGACGAGGGGTGGAAGAACCCTTTTATAATATAAGGTGATGGGAACCAATCATAACCCAAATTAAGATGTACTTGGATCCCATCATTCCAATCATACCTTCATCGCCCTTCGTACCAAGTCCTGCAACTAACATCCATTCAACTTTTAAGACCATATCACCTCGTCGATTCGTATCCTCCTTTCCCATCCCATCAGTCTTGAATTCGTACCAAGACAGAGTGCTGAGGGATTGGAACAAGAGGGCTAGTCCTTTTATCCATGTGAAACCACGTGGCATGGCTTCTGATCTTCCTGGGTCATCATCCCCCACTGTCGTCATCCCTGTTATCATACGTAGAGACCTCCACCTGTGGCATTGTTTCATGATCACGAGAGGCCACGTCCATACGTAGGGGCCCATCCTTCAATTCGGAGGTCCTCCAACATGTCACTTCGATGGACCGTACCCCCCTCCACACCAACATTGGCCAACAGGTCAACCACCTTATTGGCTTCGCAGCGGACATGGAAAATGGAGATGGACGAGTGTTCAACAACCAGGGTACGAAGTGTATCAATTTGGCTTTCCAATCGCAAATTATACAAGGTTATTTCACTTGTCCACCCATTTCCAAGGTTTCTAGCCATCTAAATCAATATATTGGAGTCTCCTTCAATAATCGCAGGAAACCATCCTTCCCTAATCATGCACTCGAAGCCCCAAATCAGGCCTTCCAACTTGGTCGAGTTATTGGTATCAATACCAATGGACCCATAGTAAATTTTCAGAATCCTCCATGTTAAGTCATGAAAAACCCCACCATAACCAGTGGGCCCTGGATTTACTCTTGAAGCCCCATAAAAGTTTAACTTAAAGACCCAAAACGAGGGAGGATACTAGGAGTTCGAGCTTGAGGTTTTGCATACCTTTTCGCTTCTCCAAAGACCATCCATCTAAGATCTATCCAAACCCCATCCTTCTGCGATATGGATTTCCTCTCTTTGGATGATCTTGTCTGGATCATTCCATTGCATGCTTCGAATAGTGGAGAGAAGGTTTTCTACGAGGTTTTTCCATACTTCTTCGGTTGTGTGATTTTTATCCTTGAATATGCACCCATTTCTTTCCTTCTAGATACTCCACATAGCCATCCCTAGAAAATCCTACCAAAGAGTGCAAATGATACGGTGCTTGAAATCCTTAGGGTGCCACTCTCGCAGCATTTAGGCAGGTTGTGCTCTGTTTCTATTGCTCTTCCTAAACACCAAAGCCCCCTTGTCCCAGATGGACACAACGTAAGGACAACTGTCCAATAGATGAACCATACTCTCTTCATCCTTTAGACATAGGATGCATTGGGATGGAACCTGGACCCCACGACGCTGAAGGTTCTCTCTTGTGAGGATTCTACCCTTAACCACAAGCCAAACAAATATTGCAACCTTCTGCCAAGGATTAGTTTCCATAACTTTTGCCAAATCCCCTCTGTCTCCTCTTGGTTTCCTATTATGGTATTGTAAGACTCCTTGATATTGAATGAACCCCTCTCAGAATAAACCTATCTTAAGATATCCAAACCAGCTCTGACCTTAATGAATCACATATGGATCTCTTCTAGGAAGGGATGCAGATCCTTGTCATTGATTAGGTTAGGGATAATTTTAGGGGCAAAATTTATCCCATGGGCTATTTTTAGGGGTTTTTCTCCAAAAAAAGATTCACCATTTTGCATTTTTTGAAGCCATGTTTTGCCCAATTTTGATGGGGTAAACTTTTTTCACCCTAAAAATCGCCAAATTATTATATAAACAATATAAAATCCTTGGAAATTAAAATATTTTTTGAAAAATGTCACCAAACATTTTATAGTTGGCGTTTTAAGAATTGGTAAGATTCACCAACATTTATACACTTTTAAATAAGTATGGTTCCTTAAAATCATCCCTGGATTAGGTCATCTCTAGCCTGGAAATTCCACTGTCATTGCTCAAATGGTCATGGATTTCCTTAGTATTGACTCACTTTCATCCTACCTTCCTCAATTCCTCTTACTCTAATGCACATCCACCTTGGGTCTGATCCCAGTTTGGGAAACTAGTTCCAGGAGTCCTTCCAAAACTTTGCACTCTCCCCATCCCTTATCTCCCAAAAGCAATGCTCCTACACAATCCTTCATCCACTCTCTGTCTTAATCCATATAGGATATCCAGGTAGCTCCTCATTAAATCGAACTAGTTTATTTTTGGGTCTATATTTTTCATATTTGGTATGCCATAGCTTGACCCACGGTTCAACCGAGTGATTGCACTATTGCCACCATAATTTGGCACCCTGGATTTCATCCATGACCTCAGGGTCCCATATTCCTAAATCCCCCTCCCCTTGGGCTGACATATCCCTTCCCATCTCACCAAGTAGAATTTATCCTTTGCATCCCTACCACCCCATAAGAAGTTCCTCTGCAAACTCCTGATATCTCGAAGAACAGATTTTGGAGCCGATAAAACCAAGAAGAGGTAAATTGGCATGACCTACAAGACTGCTTTCACAAGAACCAATCTACTAGGAAGATTTAACGGCCGAAGTACCCAATTGGATACCCTATGTTTTAATCTTTCCAAAAGATCCTACCATGATTCTTTCTTCAACTTACCCATCCCTAGGGGATCCCCAGGTATTTGGAAGGAATCACCCCCTGGAGAATCCAAGAGTCCGGAATATATTCCTCTGGACTATATGAGTTGTGTAAAGAAGAAAAACCTGAGACTTATTTGCATTAACTACCAAACCCGAGGCCCTAGAAAAGAGGTTAGGCTCCTCTTGAAGTCCAGAGCTTCTTGGACTGAAGGGTGCCCCATAAGAATTGTGTCATCCATGAACTACTGGTGCATCTAGGGATCCATTCCCTCATGGAATCTGAGACCACGTAACTCCCCACTCCCCGCTTGAGCCTGGATAAGCTTACTTAGCCCTTCTACCATCAGAATGAAGAGGAACGGGGACAGTGGGTCTCCCTGCCTAATACCTCGAGAAGGATGAATCACTTTGTTCGGAGATCCATTTAGGAGGATATTTAAGAAAGGGGTCGTTACCAAACTCATGACCCACTCCATCTACTCAGGACCAAACCCAAAGGCTTCCAACATCATGTTCATGTATTGCCGACTCATTTTGTCATAATCCTTTGCAATATCTAGTTTGATCATCATGCCCGGCCTCCAGGTGCTTTCCAGGGAATGAATCACTTCATGGACCGGGATAAATACATCTAGAATCTTCCTCCCTTCCACAAACTATGATTATTCAGGGTCAATAAGGTTGGGTAGGAGAGGTTTTAGGAGGTTCTCAATCACCTTAGAAATAATTTTGTAAATCACATTGCACAAGGATATTGGCCTAAACTTGTCTGGGCTATCTGCTCCTTCCTCTTTTGGAATTAAAGTAAGAAAGGTTTCATAAAAAGATTTGAGTACTCCCCTCTTACTTCTATATTCTTCGACAATCTCCAATACTTCCTCCTTGATCATATCCCAAAAGTGGTGGAAGAAGTTTGAAGTGAAGCCATCATATCCTAGAGCCTTCCCCAGAGCCATCTGATGAACAACTTCCTCCACTTCCTTCATAGCTACTGGATTAAGTATCATTTCATTGTTCTCTCTGGTTACATCTTTAGGAATAAGCCCAATGATTCTGGCTATGTCGCTCCCCCTATCTCCCCCTTCCTCATTGAGGATACCGGCAAAGTGCTGGGTAAGTTCCTCCTCTACCTCCCTTCTAGTTTATACCCAAATTCCATATGCTCTTTTGAGTTTGTGAATTTTTGAGCTGTTTCTATTATGGAGAACCGAGTTGTGGAAGGACTTGGTGTTTCTCTCCCCCTCCTACAACCATTGTATCCTTGACTTTTGTTTCTAGAATATTCCTTCCTTCCTTTCTCTGGCCTCTAACTGACACAATAGGTCCTTTTCCTTAGCCTTCATGTCCTCATCCAACTCGTCTTCCATCCCTTTCTTATTGATAAGCTCAATATCACTTATCAACCACTTTTTATCCTAAAAAATATTCCCAAACTCCTCCCTATTCCACATGCATATTTTGGCCTTAAGGACCTTGAGATTTTGCTGAAAGTGATACATCATGGTACCTAGAGGGGGGACCAGATCCTGCCACCACTGGGAAACAAGATCCTTAAATTCCTTGTGCTCCAACCAAAATTACTCAAATATAAAAGGATTACCTAGGATCGCATTCGACCAGTCCCGGTTGAGATAAATGGGCCAGTGATCAGATCCTACTGCTGGAAGAACGTTGGCCATTATCTTCCCTGTGCCATGCATTATATTTTCAGAAACCAAAAATCTATTGAGTTGGGAAGAAACCATGTGATCCTCCCCTCGTTTGTTGTTCCATGTGAACCAACCATTTCTAGTCTTGATGTCAACTTGAGAGATGTGGGTTAGAAAATTGCAGAAAACCTTTTGATACTTATCTAGAAACTGTCTACCACCCTTATTCTCCCCAAGGCTGGTAATAAGATTAAAATGCCCTCCTACTATCCAGTTTCCTACCCTTGTTTGACCTTATATCCATCTTAAAAACTACATAAAGGCTTGTTTATGGGGGGAGGCATTAGATCTATAGACATTCATGAAAGAACCCTTAACTCCTGTTTCTAATAACCAGAAATACGCCATTAATGAGAACTGATTATCCCACCATTCCTTGAGGTCTACCACATTTGGTTTCCATAGGAAAACAGCCCTACTAGCTGTATCTAGTGCCATTACCCTACTACCTTTCCAAATCTTCTCCTTAAATTTGTCCATCCCTTCTGAACTACATTTTGTTTCTTGGAGGAAAATGATATCCGGTCTCTCTTGCTTAATCTTTCTAGCTAAAATTTTCCATTTCCTAGGGTGGTTGCACCCCCCAAATATTCCAGGAAATTATCTTCATTGACTAAGTTTGTTTACCTCAGAGAAGGTCGCCCTGATTGTTGGGTACTGACCTGATTCAATGAGTTTTACACCTACCTCTATGATACGTTGCTTGTGCATTTTCCTTCCCCTCTTCATCTCTTCTTCTAGTGATTTTCTTTCGCTACCTTTATGTGATTCCACTGTAATCCCTAGATTCTGATGCGCTTGCGTTATGATAATGGCCTCTTGGAGAAGTTCAATTTGTCTGTGGGAAACATACCCCTATCCCTTATTTCCTCATTCTGCCTCGATTGCATCCAGATCCAGCTCTCCCAGCTCCATTTCCTTTACCTCATCTTCATCTATTATCTCCATTGAGTTCTCCTGCTCCCCTTCCTCATTTGCTTCCTTTTATTTTCCTTCTTGATTCCCTGATGATTCCCTCTCTTTTAGAGTCCCATCCTCAGCACCTCCCTCTTCCAAGATCTAAAAGGGGTTACTGAGGTTGGGTAGCTTTTTTGAATAATATTTCTGTGGTTTTGGGGGACCACCTGCCCTACTTCTCCGAGTCTTTACTTGTGAAAACCCTTCCCCATCAATCTTGCCTCCTTGACATTGGCCTGGAATGGGATGAGGTTGAACTGTCTTTGGGAATTTCCTCTCAAAGTGTCCATATTCATGGAATTGTCGGCATCAGAATGGAAGTTGTTAATAGTCATTAGGTTGGATCCATTCTTCATCCTCCCAGTTCATACTTATTGCTTCTGGTAATGCTTTCGATAGGTCCATGTATACACATATGCGAGCAAAGGCTATGTATATTTAATGTTTGGTTTGCTCAACCACTTTCACAAAATCCCCCAGGGTATTGCCAATGTCCTGTAGGGTTTCCATATCCCAGTATTCACAGGTAAATGAAAAAAGATGGATCCAGACATGGGAAACCATTATATATTCAGTTTCTAGATTAAAATGCTCTCTTCAGAGTCGGAGATATAACCTTGTTGAAAAGTAGAAATACAAACCTCCCTCTAGAACCTAATCCCTATCCTCTTGATTGAAGAAAATGATTATGAAAAAACTCTTGGACCCTAGATGCATATCGAAGTGGCCTTTAGGGTTGCACACAATGTTGATCCATCAAAATAGATCCCTCTCCCTTGGCCACACCCCCACAAATTTTCTGATGAGAGCCTTCTCCTTCCATAGCTCGATCTTGCCTTTTACCATATCAAATTTTATCTGGATGGATGGAATAGAAGGGGATTTTAGAAGGCACCCTCCTAGGCATGATCGCCTACCCTTCCCATATTCACCCCTCTTTCGGTCCCCACTGTCGTTTTCTCCCTCCTCAGGTACCTGGCCCCGTGGAGCCATCTCGACCATGCTCAAGATCTGGGGGTTTTGCCGCCCCCCCTATTTGACTAATGTTGTTGTTCCTCTATTTTGAGAATATTTTATAAATTAGTGAAAGATTCGTCAATTTTTATATTTTTTTTTATAATGAAGTGAAATATTTGCCAAGATTTTACAGCATTATATAATAAAAGGAAAGATTTGCCAAAAAATTGATATATACATATTATATTATTCATATAATCTCCTTCAAATTTTTCTATATATCGAAGAGATTCACCCATTTTTTATACATATAAATCTAGGGAGATTTCTTAAAATAATCCCTATTTGGGACCTTTGGTTGGATTATTAATATGAGGATTTTGCTTCTTGGGATGCTTGGAATTTTTTTTCTTCTGTTGTGCCAATAATGATTTTCCATATGTATCTGCATTGCTAATCATTCCAATATGTATGAGCTTGTCTTTCTCTCTAACCAAGGAATCGCAAAAGGATTCAAGACTGGGATCTTTATAGCTAGTTGGATCCAAGAATTATTTCATGGAGTAAAATGTAGATACAAAAATAGAATATGTGGGTCCAAGTTTGGAAAGAATATGATAAATGTATTGATTATCTTCCCTTTTAATTTTGCATTCAACACATAAGAGTCTAAGAGTTTTGTACTTAGATAAATAATCTTGAATGCATGGAAAAATCACTTGGATTTAAGGAAATCAATTTATTTTCGAGTTGATGACCTCGAATTTTATTGTGTTTACCAAACACAGATTCCATTTTTTCTCAAGATTTATCTGGTTCATCAATTCCATATAGGTGGAATCACAAATAAATAGAGATTGACATCCCAATAAATCCACGAGCTTAATCACATTTATTTGACCATTTTATTTTCTTATCATCATTAGTGGGTTCTGTTTCTTTCCATGAGGCAATTCGATAAAGTCCCTTACTTCATAGAACATTCTCCATGCGATATTTCCTTGAGAAGTAGTTGGAACTAGTAAGTAGACTATCACATGGGGTGTCCATACTGAAAAATAAGGTCTTCAAAATAGAAACCAATGGTTTGGATTCACAGATCTCAATAAACAAGCCATTTAAAAAAAACAACATAGAAAACTAACTTCGGATGAGAAAGTTATGCTTGATTGAAAAATGGTTGAAGATGACCCCAAGAGAGACGTGGAAGGTAGAGGATTGAACCAACTAAAAAAATAACCCTTGCTCTTTCCAAGCTTAACATTTTAAGTTCACTTTACAATTATTTTGCTTTATGTGAATAACTTTTGTAAAAATAAGTGAAGTTCACTTTTACAATGATGTTACTTCAAATATTGCATGCAAAAACTAAAAGACTTTAAGTGACTCACTTTTATAATTCAAGTGAGATGCACTTTTACAATAAAGTAACTTAAAAATATAAATTATATGCACTTTTAGAAAAGTAACTAATAAGAAGACTTGAACTCAAGATCTCTTAATGAATAAAACAACTTTTAACCAAGTCAGTCAATATTAAAAGGTACATAAAAGATGGAAAGGAGGAAGGGTTTTTTTTTACTCTTTTGTGTTGAAGTACGTGCTTGCTTCTTTTCCTGCAAATCACTTTACATAAACCGAAACAAAAAACTACAAAAAAAACTAATATGCCACACCTTTGGGATTAGTCCTCATTAGCTTTCCCAGAATGTTTACATTTCCCCACTGTTTCTTATTACCGTGATCGCACAAGGTGCATGTCAAAGAGTATACACAGTAGAGAAAAACGCTTGCCCTTCTATTTCTAATTTTCCATGATCACACAAGGTGCAAAGAAAAGAGAATACACATATAGGGAATGGTAATAATCCAAAACTAAAAACAAAGCTAGATTAGAAAAGAATATGAGAAATTATTTTAAAATTAAAAAAAATGTCATTGTAACAATATACCTTCAGATTTGATGAAATGGTCGTATCTAGGAAAAACAAAAACCTTTTTCTTTTCAAAATAAAATTATCTTCCCATGGAAACAACGCTCCGGAGGTAATGGAACACATTTTACAACCTAGAAATGCACAAAAGTTTCATAACCATAAACCCTTTCAAAACTTCAGCAACATCAGCTCAAGATCTTAATCATCAACGCAAGTGATTCTTCATAAATGCTCTGATACCATGTTCGAGTACACAAGATACTTCCAAAATAATGAACAACCAGAGACTCCGCTCACACAAACAGATCAGATATAAACACATTGATGTTTTCATGTGGTTTAAACCCTTGAAATGGGAACACTCCATGACCCCTAGCCAAATAGCTACTCGAGGCAGTTTATTATGCAAAAGAAAGAAAGTTACAAATGAGCTTCCCATAACCGATCAACTAGCCAATGATCCTCCATTCTCTTTAAATAGATATCATGGACGAATTGAGTGTTAATATAAAAGGTAGTTATGATCTAAGAGAAGATGAATTGTCAGACCACTCTACGTATAGAACATATAGTGACCTTCAGATTAGATATTTACAAATGCATACTAATGCATAGTAAAGGAACACACTTTTCCTAACCTATATATTATAACAAGTTGATATTAACTAAATCCTAAGTGTCTAAATATCCTAACATAAATAAAAACTCACTATCAAGTAAGTTGGACCAAGTGCAATGAAGGGTATCATCTAAACTATATTTGCGGTCTTGAAGAGACATGAACACCAACCCTACACAAAATAATAAAGAAATTGATTAGACTTGAATTTATGAAGTAATCTACAGTTGCATTAAAAGCTAGCCATTATCATCTTAATACTTGTTCAAACTTTTTTAAATTGTTCTTATGATGCCATTTGATCTTGTACATGAAGTCAACATTTTTCATTGAATTAGAAATATGATCGATTTTTTGATGATTTGGGTTGATTCAAAATTAGACAAAATTCCTAGGAATATCGTTTGACTATGCATAGAACTTGGATTATGGTGGAGCTATGGTCATCCCTTAAAGTTTTGTTGGAAGTTTTCAAATTTATCATCTGAAAGAGGCTCCTTTTGCTACAAAAGATTACTTGAAAACAAAACAATCTTTCACGTCTATTTGTTATAGTTATATAAACTTGTATATTACATGAAAGGATGGCGTGTTTTATAAGACTTTCAAATGCAGAAATAGTCTACATATAAACCACTTCTCACCTTTTAACGTTGTAATGTTAAATAATAGCTATGTCCAAAAACCTAAGTACATCACCTCTTAACAACATGGACTTACCATTCTTTTAAATGTCTTTTTGGAACATGCGTAGGATTGACAACTAATATCTCATGTTGAAGAACCATAGGTTTATTGGTAAAACTTTACGTAGTTTATTAAATGAATAAGTTTTATGAATATATTTTAATCAACATGGAAATTTGATCCATAGGAAAAGTCATGTTTAAAAACCTTTGAAACTATGAAAAGATTCGAGGTGCTCGGTTTTCTTATTCCATTGAAAAGCTTCACTTCTTTTTTTAAACTTGAGTTTATTTTTATAAGTGAATAAGGAAACTAAATTTCTATGCATAACCTTTAGTTATTTTATTATACCTTCCTCAGCAGGTATATTGTAATCGTTTGAATTCAAACCCCTTTGACTTTTGGTATTACCTGGTGCATATTGGTGCATATTAAAAGATTAAAATCTCTATTCCAAAGTTTAACTTTGCAATATGAAAAATAACAATTTTTAAATATTTTAAATTTTAATAAAAATATTTCTATTTGCTATTTTGTCAGCTTCTAATTGGCCAGTCAGGAGATGATGTCAGCCTTGGAGTTTGGTATCTGGTTTTCACTTGACACTTGGCAACTATGACATCAACATTTATTATATTTTATTATTATGTTATTTATAATTCAAAGAGCCTAGAGATGCCAATGGCCATGGCACGCATACTTCGTCTACTGCGGCTGGGTCCGAGGTTCCTGGTTCGAGTCTGCTTGGCTTTGCTAGAGGAACAGCTAGAGGCATTGCCACCAAGGCTAGATTGGCCATCTATAAAGTCTACTGGCCACTGGGCTGGACCAACTCTGATCTGCTTGCGGGGATGGATGCCGCTGTTTCGGATGGAGTCGACTTGCTATCCCTCTCACTGGGGCTTCGTACCAGTATCGCCGGTGAACCTCTGGTTTTCCCTTACGATTCCGATGCTATAGCGATTGGAGCTCTCGGAGCCATTCAAAAAGGTGTTTTTGTGTCTTGTTCAGCGGGTAATGACGGGCTAACTCCTTCTGCGATTTCCAACACGGCGCCATGGATTATGACCGTAGGCGCTAGCACCATCGATCGAGATTTCCCCGCTCCCGTGGTGCTTGGGAACGACAAAAACTATAGGGGCTCATCTCTTTATAAAGGCAAGATGCTGGGAAACAAGCAACTGCCTTTGGTCTACGGGAAAACCGCGTCGATTAACGAGACTGCAAATATCTGCACGCCTGGAAGCCTTGATCCCGTTATGGTTACTGGAAAAATTGTGCTCTGTGATGTTAGCAAAGGAGTGAATATAGCAGAGATAGGGCTCGTCGTGCAACAAGCTGGAGGTGCGGGAATGATTCTGGCTAACCTTCCCTCTTACGGAGAGTTTTTGTGGACCGTTAGTC
>LPNX011075675.1:710280-777389 GCA_001517045.1 Pseudotsuga menziesii
ATAAAAGGTTTTTGTTTGAAAAATATGAATTAAAATAAAGTGTGGTACATAATATGATAAAAATTCTTAATTATTAATTAAAATATAATTTTAAGTATTTTTCAAATATATTTTTAAACCAATCAAAATGCATATATTATTTGGCATCCTTATTGTAATAAATTTGACTATGTAACAAGATAAACGAAGCTTAGAATTTTAGGAAAAAGAGTAGTAAATTTTTTTGGTTGAAGTAAAGACTCCGTAAAATTTGATAATTTCTTCAAATTGAAAATTTTATACACTTTGATCTACAATTCTTTAAGAAATCGTCATAATTACCAAGTTCTTATTGTTTAAATGTTTGGTATATAGAATTCTAATATTTATTTATTTTAATAATAATGTCATTTTTTTATTAGATAAACTAAAATGATAAATATTTATGAAGATTGTATTATTTAATAATGATTTATTAAATAAAAACTTTATTGGTTTATTGGATATAACTTGATAATCGTCCACTAATTGAAAGAAATTTTTACAATCTCGAACCCCAATACGAAATCATAGTTTGTTTCATCTTCTTTGAAATCGAAGCCATTTGCTATCGCAACTAAGCCTTCTTCTTAATTTTTATTTTTGCATAGTGGGACCTGGCACATCTTCCGTTTGGGGGAGGTAGGTGTTTGTTTCAAGCTGCCAAATTTATCATAAAAAAATCATTTGTTTGCACACTCTTCTCTATTCGAGGTCATTAAGATAGTATGCTTTTAGAGGGGTCGACCACTGAAAGGGTCGACCCTCTCTCTCTGTTGCTCAATCATTACATAAAGACGCATTAATATTTGTATAAGGAGGATGTAAAAACTGTGATTTTTGTTTCAATTTATTTTTGTTTTTATTAAAAAACAATTAAAAACATTAAAAAACACATTAACATAATAAAGCTTACATTAGCATCTATATACATAAAAGCACATAAAATTTGTTTTTGTAAAATCAAATTTAAAAAAACAACAACTTTAGAAATAATAATAAAATTGTTATATGATAACATTGCAAAAATAAAAATAAAATACAATTTAAAAATAAAAACAAATAAATAAATAAAAATTATTAGGTAATAAACAAAATCATAAAATTAAAAACTACAAATGAACTTGATCAAATTTTATGTCTGTTGGGCCCGTAGGGGTGTAGACTGACTGGCAAGTGCTGTGTAAATGAAGGAATGTTGTAAAGGAGGTCTCAAGTTCAAATCTCACCCCGACTTATCCATGCCCCATGCTTGTGGGCTATGTGGATGCACCTAGGGTTATAGTGGCAGCCGACGGGAATGGACCCCGTGTCACATGAGTACCAGAACTGCCTGTTTACCGATTCCCCCAATACTTAAAAAAAAAAAATTATGTCTGTTGTGATAACTTGTTTTCGCAAGTTACTCAAGAACAATTTTTTGACAAGAAGGGTTGCTTAACATGAGTTGCTACTTTCAGGTATACAAGAATTTTATTTATTCTCTTCAACTTGGTTTGTTAAGCACGTATTTTCCTATATTTTCAATGCTCTCACAAGTTTGCTACAGGAAAATGCTAGTTCCTCTTTTGCAGATTCAAAGACGAACGAATGGCATTTCCAGAATCGCAGAAAACTTTCAAAAGAATGTTCCATTAAAAGCTGGAAGAAGTTGAGTTTCCACTATGTATTTCATAACATTTTGCTGCCACAAAGAAGCCTTTTAGAAACCAATTACGTCATGTCATGATTATTACCCTTTTTCCTTCCAAGCTTATTTGTCATCCATGTTAGAGTCTACTTCTTTATTTCCTTATACATCATGACTTCCCGCATGTCTACCTTTCTGAGTCGCACACATTTCCCTAATTTTCATTTTATCTTTTTCCTTATGAATAAAACCATTCAACTTCCTTTCCATGACTACATTGCTTTGTTATCCCTACCATAAAAACTGTTTCACCCTCATATATTTTATCAATAGTCCTACCACTCATTATGTACAACTCGTGTTGACTGATGTGGGATTCCTTAAGGCCCACATTTCAACAAATCTTCCCCCATTGACCTTAGCACATTATCTGGGATAGAGACTAGAGTTCATTTTTAGTACCTTAAGGCTTGCATGCCTTAATGACAAGTTCTCTCACTGACAATCATGGGAATACATCAATGTCCCTTAATCATTAGATCTTGCAAGTGGCTTGACATTAGCTCATCTATTCGCACTTTCAAAGATGTACTTAAGTACCTTGGCACTCATTGACATCAATGATGAGATTGTCTTGCATTAGTTAACAACATTCATCAATGGTCGTTAATCTAATGATTTCTTTCCATGTTCGACATTGACACATTTATTCGCATGGTAAGAATTGTACTATCGGGTTTTGTAGCAGGTGAAGACTATATAGTTTGCATGACTCCATCAGCAGTTTTACAGCAGCATACTTTAGTCATATGAGAGTACCACAGTTCTACTTTCAGCTCTCATCTTTTACTTCATCCAAGCAAGCAGCAATTTAGATCCTTCACTTCACATTCTATTATTTAGCAGCAACAGCCACATTCCTATTGTATAGTTCATCAACTTTTTGGGTAAGTGGAGGTATGTTGTTTTCTAATCTTTAGCCATGTAATTCCTTAAACGATATAAAATGAATGAATTTCAAAAATTCTCTCACCATGTTACATTCCCTTTATCCTTTTCATAAACCTGATACATCTTAAGTTGGGGGGGGAACTATTCAGTACCATTTTACATATTCATCATCTCCTTTACCCTTAATCAACATGTATTTCCCAAACTATGCTATATATATTGGCATGCTTCATAATACGAAGAAAAGGTTTTATAATATACATTGATGGTTCATCATTTCTAATGTACGTATACTTTTAAAATCTTATGTATTGCAGCAAAAATACAAGTAAAATGAGAGAATGTTGTTAACACACGAACCAACATTTGTTATACTTATGGTTGTCACACAAGAACCAACAATAAGGAAAATTTCTGCCACTCATGCATTTCAAATCCTGGAATGATTTACTATTACATACCATCATCATGTAAAGCCGAACTATAAACCCAAAAGTTTTAAAGAGAATCAATGCATTGTTGCATGAGGACATGCAACCAGTCAAGTTGGGGGGAATGTTGAGCTTCAAAAATACCACATTTTATTCATCTTTCATATACCATTTGTCACCTTATTCGTATCTTATCCTTCCATAAAACCATTAATATCCACCATTTTCATGAATAAATATGGGTTACCTTGTTATTTTCCTAATAAATATAAAACAAAACAAATTGCTTCTTATACACGCTGCTTCTTATACACGATGAAACCTGCAAACTTAATTGCAGTGCTCCAAGGAGGCATCCACATAGATTTGTTCTTTGTACTGGACTGAAGAGTTGCGTTGTGGGAGGTTAGCGTAATAATCCAAGTCAGGTAACTTTGGTTCTTATTTATGTGGAGGGTTATGTCTTTCTTGACATCAAAGCTCCCTATGCACTCTAAGTTCAGAACTAGCAGTTAACCGATCTTCCTCTATACTCCAAAACTACCTTCCAAAATAGTATTATTGTTCTACCATATCTAACCCATACCTAATGGAGATGCCCCATCGCTTCGCTTTGCTTGTTGCTTCAATAAAGAGGCAGATATAGGTCATATCGCTATCGCTCATATGGATTATATCACTCATATGTTTATTGGACTTGTATTTGGTCATAGTTATTTATGGACTAAGGTTTGGGGCCCCAATTTAGGATCTGCAAACTAGGGGCATTTTGCAAGGGTATATACTATCATGCTTGAGTGTATGATTTAGCGATGCTTGAAAGCTAGAGCTGGTTGAATGAACCCGACAAGATTTCTAGGAGATAAAACAATGGCTGATCATTTAACCGAGGCTGGTTGAAGCTACTCAACAATGATGTTTACCAATAATGCACTCCTCTAATATTCATTGAATTTACTCCTGTCATGTGTGTATTCCCACTCACCGGTTTCGTAGGGGTCGGCAACCAGAGTAGAGTGTAACCGTAATGGGAACAAGAGTAGAGTGTAACCGTAAGGGGAAATTGTCAAATGGATGTAGCTTGGGTGGTTGGGAGGAATGAATGTTACCCTCCCCACCCATTTTCTACTCTTGTAAGTGACATGATGCTCTTGTGGAGCACTTTGTAATAAATGTTGTGAATGATGAGTTGACCATACCTTGATTCAGTTTGAATATCAGGTATTGGAATTTTCCGTGGAGTAGCCCTCTAACAAATGGTGAACCACATTTTAACCGTAATGGGAATCATTAATTTCGATTTCGATGGATAAGATTTCATATGGATCCGATTATATTTGGCATTGGAATCAGTTCCATTATTTACTAAATTAAGGGTACTGGCGAGGTTTGACTCCGAATTTCCTGCCATGGA
Organism: Pseudotsuga menziesii; assembly: GCA_001517045.1. Classification (NCBI taxonomy): domain Eukaryota; kingdom Viridiplantae; phylum Streptophyta; class Pinopsida; order Pinales; family Pinaceae; genus Pseudotsuga; species Pseudotsuga menziesii. The sequence goes on from LPNX011075675.1 coordinate 714,725, forward strand.
TTCCAACAATAATGCCACTGCGCTATTGGACCGGTGCTTGTTAATTTCGATTTCGATGGATTAGATTTCATATGGATTTGATTATATTTGGCATTGGAAGCAGTTCCATTATTTACTAAATTAAGGGTACTGGCGAGGTTTGACTCCGAATTTCCTACCACCGATTCCAACAATAATGCCACTGCACTATTGGACCGGTTCTTGTTACAACAAACTCGCAAATTATCTATACAACAACCAGACTTCCCTCCTTCATAACCTCGGCATTTAATAAATAGCTCACACATGTTTCGTTTCATGGAGCACATACAATGCCTCCTTGCATTAACATCGGAGGTCGGGATCTCCCCAATTTCCGCACGTTATGGATTCTGCCAATTGAATTTGCAACATGTATCCATAAATTTAATGGTCGATCTTTCCATATCCTCTTCCTATAGTTCACAAGGAATATTGTTCTATTTGTCAGATTGCAGAGGCTGAGTTACATCATTTTATTGAGACATCTCTACATTGAGCTATTTTTCTAACAAATCAGTGGGACACCTCTTATGCCATTACCTGATCATTTTACATAGTTATACATATGTATGATGAATGATAATCACGCCAATAAAAGAAGGAGATCAAGAATTTATGTTCACAATTACACCTAAGTTCACTGCGAGTTTCTTCTAGAATCACTTGACCAAATAACTGGGCGTCATTAAAATATTCTATTCGAAAGTAGTGGCAAGCAGATGAAGGTTTGAGGAGAACGCTATTATAAATCTGGCGTATATAAAATTATGTTTTGAATAAGTCATCAGAATTGAAATTATGAGTGATGCAAGTTATTATGAACAATAACACTTTATGTAATAAAAGTGAGGTTATATTTGCAGAATGATTCTATTAATTTGATATGCGACTACTAGTTAAAAAAATGGGACTAAGCTTACTAGGAGTTTACTATTTGTGAGAGCAATTAAAGCTTAAAAAGAAAAAAAGATAAATAAGAATAATACCTATTATGAATTTTAATACATGGGAGGAACTGTTTTTAAAACCCAAGAAAATATAAAATGAAAGGAAAAAGAAGCGAAAGGTTTCTCTTCATCTTCTCCCTTAAAATATATATATATATTTTCTGGTATCTTCTCTCTGCAAATCTCTTCTCTCCTAATATTTTCTGAACCTTAAAAAGGGAGTAATCCCTCCTTTAAAATGGATTCAAAAAGATAAGAAATGGCCGGTAGATGAGGGAGCTTCTAGAAAGAACACTACCCATATTGCCCCAGAAAATGGTCTGGCCTCGATTTTTGTTTTGAGTGCTCAAAGCCCTTTCTTACAAGGTGTGTGTAGGTGTGTCTAGTGTGTAATGGGAGGTGAACCCCCAAGGGAGAAGCATATACACATCAAAAAATCTATAATGTTGAGTAAAAGGAACCTAATAGTAACATCTATATAAAGATAAATCAAATTATGTTATTTTATTAAAATTAAGTGCATTTTGATTAACATTTAAATAAGCTTTACTTAAACCCATTTTTTGTTTTTTTATTAAATAATATTTATTTTATTTATTTATTAATTTATTTATTCTATATTATAAATGAATTACTATCCTAATTTTTAATATTTAGCTTTTATTTAAAAGTTAGTTATTTTCACAAAAACTAAATATCTAACTAATTAAATAATTAAAAAAAAACACTTTACTACTTATCATATGATATAAAAAAAATTTGAAATTTCCAAATTTCACTCCTACTGGTTTACACAAGCCATAGAAATGAAATTCGAAAGTTTAAATCTAGTTTCTATAAGCCTACTTTTTCACTCCTACTTTTTTTTTTTTTAACTTGTGTTTGTTTTTATAAGTGAACAAGGAGAGCTGCTAAACGCAGCAAGTCCCTGCCTTATGTAAACTGTCAATGAGACAGTAATGTTCAAAATAATGTTAATAATTGGCATACAGACTTTCCAAAAAATGCAATATTGACTAGATATTTGGAGAACCGGCTTATTGTTGTATCCATCGCCTCTTCAAAAGCTTTTGCTATCTAAACATCTCGTCCAGGCGGACTAAGGGAACACAAATCCACTCCAAGACCAACAGTACACAAGTTGTCCAAAGCAAAGCAAATAAGTATCTCATGAAGATCAATGGCAGAACCACTTCGGGCAGTTTCTTCAAGCTCTGCTAGCAATTTGCAGTGAATGGATTTATCAATTCTAGCAATCATCTGATTTTTATGGGCTGGCGAGTGCAAAAACGAACCCATTGTCTTCCTCCCCAAGCCCAGTGTTCACCATATGTGTTGAGAATTCTCTAGCCCAGTAGATCGTCTAAAATACATTTATAATAACTATCCTTGGGGAAGCTACAGAACTTGGTCTTTAGAATGTACTCTATGCTTTTAGGATCCGTGGTAACAAAGGAAAATATGTTTTCCATCCAAGAAGGCTTGAATTCCAACCTTCCGCCACAGTTTGTGAGTACTTGGGTAACCCAGCCATATATGTCATTTACATGAAGAAACAGAGACGAAAGCATACCCATTACTGGCCAGATTGGAGGACCGGCCTCACCTTCCTTTGAAGGACCATATGGGGCCATATTATCACTGCAAATAAGCTTATCACATAAAAATCGAGTGCTGCATGTTGAATTAGTTTCGAAGATGAATGGATCAGAGGAGCATTTTTCAGCACCGACTCTGTGTAAGAGAGTGAGAAAACAACTATACTAATTGGTTAGATATTCTATGGTTCTCACAACTAAAATAGGAACCAGTATAAGCGCTCACCAAAAAGCCATAAACAGCCGCGATCTGGCAGAGTAACATTTGTGGAAATGGCAGTGCTTAAAGCGCAATTTGAATAATTTGGTTAGTTTCAAAATAGGTTATTTAATGTAGAATAGGCATCAACATTGAAGTAATTAAGTCCTTGTACACTGCACCGTGTCATCGGAAATAAGGAAATAGTCCTGTCAAACAATAGCTTGCGAAGTTGAGCTGAACCTAGTCTCGTACCAGCTGCTCCATCAAAGTGGAAGCGATCTACGGGAAGTAGTCCACGGAAAAGGAAATAGGACAAAGTAAATAGTTATGCCGCATCCTCATAGTAATTAAATAGTTACAACCATCAAAACTAACTAGTACACCATAGCATCAAAACTGTTTTTATATAACTACCTGTTTAGTAGGTTAGTTGGAGATTTAATATAATTGTTTTGACCCAGTAACATTTCTTCCACCCACAGAAGAAGAGCAAGCAGCAGCTATTGACCCCGCGCCATTTGAGGGGAGGGAAGAAAGGATCTTATATATGCGCTTTGAGGGGGAATAAATAGATCTCACAATCGAACACCAAATGAATGTTATTATTTTCACTCTTCAGAACCAGGATAGCACCTTCTTTGAGGAATCCAATGTGGCTGTGTTCATTAAATACAAAAATGAAAGCGAAATGAAGATAGAAAGCAATAGACTCTCATGCTCCTCATTATAGTTATTCTAAAAATAGAATGTTGCTATAGCTCGGGTAAAGGCACACAACAGATTAACTGATTGAAAGCGAATCAACTGCATCAATAGAGAATAGACTGATTGAACGAGATGCTGATATAATTGTTCTGAGTTCGAATCCTGGGTTGCGACAGGATGCCGTATTAGTCAATAAAATCGTCGTCCTCCTTGTCCGAGGAGACAGCAGAGAAAGCATTTAGATTATTAAGAGAGTTCAAATACGGAAACGCAAACAACATCCAGAATATGGTGATACTCACACAGCCCAAGACCGCTACAGTCATCGCTGTAACGACAACCAGATTAATGAACGCCTTTCGAGAGAACGTTAATATACTTCATCTGTTAGTGTTAACAGTTACGTGTACAAAACGTTTGCTGAGTACATGTGATTGGGAGTACATTGATGCAGAGTATTTGACCCGTGAATCCATTGAAGGGTGATATATAATGTCTAAATTTCAAGTTATTATCTATTCTATTAAAGGCAAATTGAATTTAAGATTAGATAACATAGGGAATAGGCTCCCATATCAAACAAATTTTACTTGAAACTCCAATATCAATTTGTTAAACTAATGGTTTTATTTTTTTAATCAGGTATGATTGTCAGCCATATGGTTATCCGCTATTAATTTAATTAGTTGATGGTTTAATGGAATTATCGTAAGCCATATGGTTATTCGCTATTAATTTAATTAGTTGATGGTTTAATGGAATTATCGTGGTATATTAAACATAAAAAACCGGTATCTTATTATAAACGTCAAAAACTGGTATATTAAACGTTATACATATCCTTGTGCTTTATTCTATTGCATTGTGTGCTGATTCCTTTATGTGCAATTGCAACACGTGGAGAGTAGCTTGCACTTGAGAATTAATTGCAATCACAGTAAATGAGGCGTTGGCACAAAATATTTTCAAAGTGTGATTGCAACAGATGGAGAGTAGCTTGCATGCATTAGCAAGTGGCATACAACAGAGTTGGATAAAGGTTCTTCTATGCATGTCTACTATGCGCTATGCACGGTTAAGGAAAAATCTCAATGCTTGCTTAACAATCATAATCACCACCTTGAGGCCATGCAGTAAACCGATCACATCGAAACCTTCAGGCAACGGGAAGCATCACGCCACGTATAATCCATGCACAAAAGTTCAGCAGACGCCTATTCTCCTGCATGGACGGACTGCCCTCTTTCGTGTTAATTTTTTGTTAAAATTTAAATTTAGTAAAATTGCAAGCATTCTGTTCAGTAACCCCTCATATTTTTTTCCTTTTATTGTTATTCTTCTACATAGCTGTAGTCTTTCCTGTTAACATTTAAAACTTAGCATTTGCAGGCATTCTTTTTAGTAGTCATGTATCTTTTTTTTCCATTTATTTCTATTCTTCTGCAGAGCTGCAGTCCTTCCTGCTAAATTTTAAAAATTAGTATTTGCAACCATTATATTCAGTAATCCTGAATATCTTGTTTTCTATTCATTGATGTTCTAGTGCAAAGCTGCCATCTGCGTTTGCAAATAAGCCGCAACCTTTGCTTATATTCCATGTCCATCTATTTTATTTCACTGGGTGCTGATTAGTTAGCTTGCATAGCGTGTGCAGTTGCAGGAGGCTAACAAGCAGAGTGGATCTCCACTGGTTATCTGCCAAGTTTTGAGGAGTGCTTCGAGAACGGGACTCACAATGGACGTTTCTCAGACATTCCATCGAAATCAACCGTAAAATATGCGACATGTTTGTATTGCAATTAGCCATTGATTTTCCTACCATTTTGGGTTTTAAAGTGGATGATGACTATGACATTAACATAGGGAATGCAGTGGCACTTCAGATGCAATGAATCATATCACCGCCATATTCCTTAAGCACGGCTAGATTCCTCAAACGTTCCTCAATTATTCTTCAAACTTTGGAGATAACTAGTTCAGTGGTTTAATTTGTTTTGGCATATCTATAAACTTGGTAAACTAAAAGTAAATGGGAAATTATTTGTAACAATTTTTTTCCTTAGGTTTATACGTTTATTGTAGCCTAGAAAATCTAGATTGCTAGGAATCAAAATATTAGAAATATGTTCTCATGGGTTTGATTCGACCCTGCAACCCGTTGTTGGTATTCTCCGCTAGTATGCCAAGGCCTACCTATTTGACCCAGCTTTATTTTCTCTCAAAGCCCACTCGGTCGGTCTGACAGTAGAACCAGTGTGTAGACAAGCCAATGCACGAGTAGTTCAATATTTCAAATGATTGGCGCTGATGTCAAAAGAAATTGTATGTTTCAGGCCTACTCTGTTATATATATATATATAATATGACTACCGTTTCAAGTCTTTCTTCAGTTTCAAAAAAAGGCATTTTACCAGTCGGTTGCTCTACTTGTTTCAATGATGGTTGGCAATGTGATATTCAGAACATAGTTTTTTGTTTTTCTGAAAATATTTATTACAGGATTGAAAAATCGCAGTTCAGCTAGAGACAGCTAGCTACAGCTAACGAGTACTTGGTTCACCGGATGAAAAAATGAAGTAGAATGAGGTGTGTTCGAATCTTGTTTCAACTTATTGTTCGGAGTCTAGAAGTGAATATGCAACTGCTAAATGAATGGCTCTCGAAATGTGCTACAGTAGGCATGGCTGCTAAATCAATGGCTCTAGAAATGTGCTACAGTAGGCATCGCTGCAAGGAAAACTAAGCAAAAATCGACCCTAAAAAACTTGGAAAACTAAGCAAAAATGATGAGTGCTTTCACTATAATGTTTGCAAACTCTATGGGCTTCAATTTTCCTTTGCTCTACAATTTTTATAGAGGTTCAGCAACATTCAATCTCTTATGCAAATAGGTAGATTCTATCAATATACCCAAACCTATATTTTTTATTTAATGCTTTGACAATTTAGCTATTATTCTTGAAGAGCTTGATATCCTAGTTGAAGGATTTGAAAACCTAATTTACTTGTTCATGTTTTAAGCTACTAAGCCAGAAATCTTATGTTGAAAATAAATAAAAAAGATCAAAAGAAAATGGTTTATTCTACCTGCAACCATGCTTGCAATTTGATTATGCTTTTTTACCTTGTTATTAGGTGCCCCAGGTGCCATCCGCCTGCAACCACGCTTGCAATTTGATTATGCTAATTTTACCTTGTTATCAGGTGCTGCAATTTGATTATGTCTTATATTAAAGCAATGGTTTCTCCATATTTGAAATTCTTAGCAAGGTGCACCTCAACCAGGGATTTACAATGCAACACAATTGAACAGGGCTGATGCTCACCAAGACCATGGCTTAATATTGATGGCACATAAGGGTGGTGGCTTCTAGCTGGCTAGGAAAAGGCCGTGGTAATGCTACATGTCTGAGGAAGGCTTGTGGTAATATAAGCCAGACCATTTGTGAAACATTAAGGCGGTGGGGCGGTGGCAGAGACTCAAGGCAGCAGAGACTCAAGGCGGTGGGATGATGGTTGGTCGAGCCTTGAAGGCAACATTCATTGTTAAGATACTAACATTTATTGTTAAGAGTAATGCTAAATCCATATTAGCATTACTTCACCAAAATATACTAAACTCAAATGAATTCGTTTGGAGAGCAAAATATAGGTGAAAACATAGGAGAAATATGGCGTTTCCTCGGGAAGAGGCCAAATAAGAGATCAAAAGACTTGATTGGCCCATGAAAACGCAACTTGGCTCGTGAAAAGACACCTGGAACATAAAATTTAGAACTTAGGATAAATTTTTGAACTATGTTTTCGTTAGCGTGTAGACTAATTGAAATGGCGGCAAGCCCTTTCATAGAGTCCCTGCTAGCTAGCCGAGGGCAGGGACTAATAAGGAAACTAAACTTGTATGCATAACGTTTAGTTATTTTAATTTATAAAAAGTTTTTGTTTGAAAAATATGAATTAAAATAAAGTTTGGTACATAATATGATAAAAATACTTAATTATTAATTAAAATATAATTTTAAGTATTTTTCGAACGTATTTTTAAACCAATCAAAATGCATATATTATTTGGCATCCTTATTGTAATAAATTTGAATGTGCAACAAGATAAATGAAGCTTAGAATTTTAGGAAAAAGAATAGTAATTTTTTTTGGTTGAAGTAAAGACTCCGTAAAATTTGATAATTTCTTCAAATTGAAAATTTTATACACTTTGATCTACAATTCTTTAAGAAATTGTCATAATTACCAAGTCCTTATTGTTTAAATGTTTGGTATATAGAATTCTAATATTTATTTATTTTAATAATAATGTCATTTTTTTATTAGATAAACTAAAATGATAAATATTTATGAAGATTGTAATATTTAATAATGATTTATTAAATAAAAATTGTATTGGTTTATTGGATATAACTTGATAATCGTCCACTAATTGAAAGAAATTTTGACAATCTGGAATCCCGGTACGAAATCACAGTCTGTTTCATCTTCTTTGAAATCGAAGGCAGCTGGTGTCGTAGCTAAGCCTTCATCTTAATTTTTATTTTTGTACAGTGGGACCTGGCACATCTTTCGTTTGGGGGAGGTAGGTGTTTGTTTCAAGTTGTCATTTATTTATCATAAAAATTGTTTGTTTGCACACTCTTCTCTATTCCAGGTCATTAATATAGTATGCTTTTAGAAGGGTCGACCACTGAAAGGGTCGACCCCCTCTCTCTATTGCTCAATCATTACATAAAGACGCATTAATCTTTGTATAAGGAGGATGTAAAAAATGTGATTTTTGTTCCGATTTCTTTTTGTTTTTGTTGCAAAACAATTAAAAATGTTAAAAAACACATTAACATAATAAAGCTTACATTAACATCTATATACATAAAAGAAGATAAAAATTTGTTTTTGTAAAGTCAAATTTAAAAAGAAAACAACTTCAGAAATAATAATAAAATGGTTATATGATAACTTTACAAAAATAAAAATAAAATAAAATTAAAAACTGAAAACATAGAAATAAATAAAAATTATTAGGTAACAAACAAAATCATAAAATTAAAAACTACAAATGAACTTGATCAAATTTTATGTCTGTTGCGCTAACTTGTTTTCGAAAGTTAATCAAGAACAGTTTTTTGACAAGAAGGGTTGCTTAACATGTGTTGCTACTTTTAGGTATAAATGCATTTTATTTATTCTCTTCGACTTGGTTTGTTAAGAAAATATTTTCCTATATTTTCAAAGATCTCACAAGGTTGTTGCGAGAAAATGCTAACCTCTTTTGCAGATTTAAAGACGAACGAATGGCATTTCCAGGATCGCAGAAAAATTTTAGAAAAATGTTCCATTAAAAGCTGGAAGAAGTTGAGTTTCCACTATGTATGTCATGACATTTTACTGCCACAAAGAAGCCTTTTAGAAACCAATTACGCCATGTCATAATTATTACCCTTTTTCCTTCCAAGCTTATTAGTCATCCATGTTAGAGTCTACTTCTTTACTGCCTTATACATCATGACTTCCCACATGTCTACCTTTCTGAGTCGCACACATTTCCCTCATTTTCAATTTATATTTTGCTTTCTAAATAAAACCATTCAGCTTCATTTCCATGACTACATTGCTTTTTTATCCTTGCCATAAAAAATGTTTGACCCTCGTATATTTTATCTATAGTCCTACCACTCATTATGTACAACTCAAGTTGACTAATGTGGGATTCCTTAAGGCCCACCTTTCAACAAATCTTCCCCATCGACCTCAGCACATTATCTAGGATAGAGAATAGAGTTCATTTTTAGTACCTTGAGGCTTGCATGCCTTAATGGAAAGTTCTCTCACTAAGAATCATGGGAAGACATAAATGTCCCTTGATTGTTAGATCTTGCAAGTGACTCGACTTCCACTCATCTATTCGCACTTCGCAAGATGTACTTAGGTACCTAGGCACTCATTGACATCAATGATGAGATTGCCTCGCATTGGTTAATGACATTCATCAATGGTCAGTAATCCAATGATTTCTTTCCATGTTCGACATCGACACATTTATTTGCATGGTAAGAATTGTACCCTCGGGTTTTGTAGCAGGTGAAGAATATATAGTTTGCATGACTCCATTATCAGTTTTACAGCAGCATACTTCAACCATATGAGAGTACCACAGTTCTACTTTCAGCTCTCATCTTTTACTTCATCCAACCAAGCAACAGTTCAGATCCTTCACTTCACATTTTATTATTCAGCAGCAACAACCACATTCCTATTGTATAGTTCATCCACTTTTTGGGTAAGTGGAGGTATGTTGTTTTCTAATCTTTAGCCATGTAATTCCTTAAACGCTAGAAAATGAATGAATTTGGAAAATTCCCTCACCATGCTACATTCCCTTTCTCCTTTTCATAAACCTGATACATCTTAAGTTGTGGGGGGGGGGGGGACTATTCATTACCATTTCACATATTCATAATCTCATTTACCCTTAATCAACATGTCTTTCCCAAACTATGCTATATATATTGGCATGATTCATAATATGAAGAAAAGGATTTATAATATACATTGATGGTTCATCATTTCTAATGTATGCATACTTTTAAAATCTTATGTATTGCAACAAAAATACAAGTAAAATGAGAGAATGTTGTTCACATAAGAACCAACATTTGTTATACTTATGGTTGTCACACAAGAACCAACCATAAGGAAAATTTTTGCCACTCATGCATTTCAAATCTTGGAATGATTTACTGTTACATACCATCATCATGTGAAGCCCAACTATAAAGCCAAATTTTTTAAAGAGAATCAATGCATAGTTGCATGAGGACATGCAACCAGTCAAGTTGGGGGGGAATGTTGAGCTGCAAAAATACCACATTTTATTCATCTTTCATATACCATTTGTCACCTTATTCATATCTTATCCTTCCATAAAACCATTAATATCCACCATTTTCATGAATCAATATGGGTTACCTTGTTATTTTCCAAATAATTTATTTTTAAGTATTTTGAGTGAATTTGTGGTTAATTATTGAGAAAAATAACATATTTTCATTATACTTTAAAGTTGGATAAGTTTGGTGATGCTTACAGGTGAATTTGAAGACTTTAACAAGCTCAAAAGTGACCACCTAGCCTCAAATTCGAATTTCATCCTCAAGATGTGGGCTAATTTCAAGGAGAAGATTATGGAAATGTGGAGAGAATATCTCATCCAATATTTGTTGAGGATTTTAAGGGATGAGTTGAGAGAAAAGTGGATTTATTGAGGATTTTGAGGGATAATGTGAGGGAATAGTGGATATGTAATTATAGATTGGTTATCTCGATTTCATGTATAAATAGGAGGGTTCTCTCCTCATTTTGGTTAGAGATCTCTCGAGTGGTTTGGAAGTAGAGAATAGTTTAGAGTTAGTCATAGAGTGGATTCTTGATTGTTATGTAATGGAGATTATGCTTAATGCACATCCTTTAATTTTCTTATGTTAATTTCAGTTTCTTTCTTATGAATTGTTAGTGTATATTTTCAGTGATTTCTTGTTTATGAATTAGTTGTGTTGATTTGTCATGAGAGCACATATTTAATTTCAGCCTTTCTTTACCAAGTTAATTTATGCAATTTCATGCTTTCTGCAATTAGATTAATTTTCATACAATTTCTTGTTCTCATAAACTAGATTTAATTTCAGTTGTGTGTTTCATTCCTAAGCAGTTATAGATTAAGTTAGCAATAATATGCCCCTGCATATATTTTGTCTATACCTCACAAGTTTACGCGCTCTCCGGGTTGACAATTAAATCGTTGAATATATGTTATAAATTTGTTTAATGTTTTTTCCCAACAGATATCAAATTTGAAGGGTTGCTCATATTTTTAAGTTGAAAGTTAAATTTTCATCTAACCCATGATGAAAAGTTGGAAAAGTAGTTGTTTTTCAATTATCAAGAGTAAAGTAAGCACACATTTCAAAATAAAATATTTAAAACTTAATGAACCACCAAATAGATAAGTTGTAACTTCAATAGAAAGTAACTAGCAATTACACTTGACGGTACAAAGGAACGCCTTATAGAAAACTCTAAATCAATGAGATGGAACATAACTTTTTTTTAATTTGTAAAGGGAAATTGTACAAAAACTAAATTAATAAAATGAGTTATACACTAGTACAAAATGGGTGATAAATGACTAGGAGACCAAAAAAGTTGTCCACCAAGTGAAATATATGACTAAACCACCAAAAGCGTTGGTCACCATAGTCTTTTTGAGTGATCACAACAAAAAATGACTAAAATAAATGGATAATTTAGTCATGGCATAAAATTAATGACTAATTTAGTTATGAGAGAAACAAATATGACTAATTTAGTCATGGGATACAAAAGATGATTAGGAAATCTAAGTTAATAATTGTATAAGATGTCCATTGTTAAAATTTACAAAATTCCAAAATTTTATTGTCAAAATTGTAATTTTACATTGTTTAAACAATGGATAATTCTCTCTTGTTCAATAGGATCTGCTTTATATCATATTGTTTTTATTGTCTAATTTTAATCCCCAATTACAATTTTTCTAAGTAGCATTGTTAATCACTACTTTGAAAATGGGTAGCCAAATTAGAACCCATTAAACTTTCGCAAGGTCATTCTGTATGTACTTTCATATTTAGGGAAATGTATTTGTCGTGTTGATACCTTGTTTCCTTATTTTCACTTCCATATTCCCCTTTCAACACACTTGTCAAGTTTCATCTTATGTGTCACCATGTGTCATGTTGAGTCATGCCATGGACTTAGCCGTTTCTTAGTATAAGCATCATCATATCATGATTATTATACCATTAGGTTCGGCTCGTAATGTCGGCCATGTCCATGTTTCATTTGATGAAAATCGTTGCCATTTGATCCTTTCGACAGTTTTTCAAAGTTTCGATAAGTGCATGTATTTTGAGTCATGATTACAAAAAATTGTTGATTTTTTGTCCTCCACTAATTTACAATCCACGACCATTTTCTTCTATTTTCGCTTCGTCTAAGCCTTGAAACATGAAAATTCCACCTTAGTTATCTTCCTACATTTGAAAGCGCCAATGACCCCTATTCAAGGAAAAAAATATCTCAATTCCTTTGAGATGGTGTGGTTGAGTCGAGTCATGGATTAAATAAGCAAAATATGTGAATTAATGCATTCAAAACAACTATTGTTAAAAACTAATATTAAACTAATATGTTTTTAATGCGTTCTAATATTAATATGAATAAATTTTAATATTATATAATATAATAATAGTAATGCATTTAAAAAAACAAATTTATAAGGTGGGAATTAAGGAAAATAAATTCGATCTTTTTGGTTTTTTGGGGATTTTCTAGTTTAACATTCTTATTATTTTTCTTAATCAATTTAAAAAATTAAATTCCAAAGGGGGGAATCATAGAAAATAAATTAGGGATTTTTGGGGGGTTTTTTCCATGAAAAGGAGAGCACTCTTTCTTTAGAACCGGGGAGAGACCTCAACATTTCAATTCAATTTTAGTTTTAAATATTGTTATTCTAGAGAAGGTTGTTTCCTTATATCACATGTGGGGTTTACTATCTAGTGTTATAGTTGTCATGAGTGAGTGCAAATTGGTTGTAAGTTGCAGATTGCATTTTTTTGCAGGTCCTACAACATTTCTTGTCTTCAATGGATTCTCGAGGGATCTCTCTCCATATCGATCCATCCAATATAGAAATGGTAAGATTATCACGGAGAGGGGAATGAGTATCACTGCCCTTGGATTTATCATCCTGACATGAGGCCAATGAAGCAATCTCCTTCCTAACCCTAGTAAAACATCCATTATTTACCCCTCTCACCATCAAGGGTCACTCCACTTATAGGGGTATCAAGTAACTAACTAAGGAAAAACTTGGTTGCTTTTTTATGCATGGAATTTAATGTACCTATTCCTAGCACTATTGGTGAGCAAGGCTATTCATAACAAGTTTGTAGGAGGACAAGAGGTAGATAAATTTATCCTAAGTTTTTTGTTCAAGAAAATGAGCACTCCCCTTGTAATTGGAGGAAGGTGGGCCCTCTATAATGCTTATAAAGTTCTATGAGATATGGGATTTGGTCGATCCTCCCAGTTAACCAATGCTAACTTGCGACTTCGATTCCTAAATTTTTAGTGTGAATTTTGATTCAGTGTGAACACTGATTGTATTTAAGGGTGCTAACTCAATGGAAGAGAAATTGCCTTATAGGTAGGAGGTTTATTTTTAAATTCCCCCATTACATATCTACATAAATCAATGACTAATAAAATGACGAGTTAACAATAGTCAATGATTAAATAAATGACCAGTTAACAACAATCAATGACTAGATAAATGACCAATTAACAACAATCAATGACTAAATAAATGACCAGTTAACAACAATCAATGGATAAATAAATGACTAAATGCACTACCAAACAACAATAATTAATGACCAAATAACAACAATTAATGAACAAATAACAACATTAATGACAAAATAGCAACATTAATGACCAAATAAATGACTAAATATATGGCCAACACATGAAGCAATTGAATAATTTTTTGAGCAAGTGATAAATAACCAATTTGGTAGGGCAATACGTGACTATTAATGTATGACTAGCAGTCACGTGACCAAATTGAGTCATTTATCAACCATTTTTAGGCATTTTTTAGTTACTTATCACCCATTTTGTACTAGTGATAGGTGAGAAAATTTCGACGACTCAACTACTAATCTAAACGAGTAATGATTCCACCCTTGTAAAAATCCCCAAAAGGGTAAATACACAACTTGATAAAAAAATCCCCTATCTCTATGATTTCTCCCTTTTACTCTCCAAAACCCCCACCCTCTTCCTTGCATGGATGAATCCACTTGTCATCCATGTGAGAGTGGACCCTTTATCCTCCATATGTCACGTTATGGTTAAGTTCATATTTTATCAACCATACATATTATCACTATATTCATTAAGAATTATTAATCATGTAAGATTGGCATTATAATTATAATTATTATTACCTTAATTATATAGTTGGACATTACATATTATAGTTGGGAATTACATACCTCCCCCCTTCAGGAAATTTTTTCCTGAAGTTACATCGTACCTAATTACATGATATACATAGTCATAATCAATAAACAATATGCACCGATATAACTAGCACTATTGTGCCGGTGAGGGTGTTTACTTGTGTGGCCATCACAGGTAAATGCCTCATCTGCACTAATAAACGGAGAAGACCTAGTATAACTACATGCTCTCAGGAATATTTATAAGTGTTTATATTCCATTCACATACACATCATGGTGGGAATTTACCTCCACCTAAAATTAATTTTAACTTAATAATGATTAGTTATACAGAAGGTGAATATCGAGATATATCCTCCATATCCTTCCTAGGTAATAGATTCTACCTAGAAATCACCTAGGAATAAATAAAATCCAAGGGTCTACTCCATCCTCACACTTCATCACTCCAACATCATACCATCTAATCAAACTTTGAGCACTCCCAATACTCTGGATGGTCATGCTTTCCATGGCATAGACCCTCTGTTGTAACTAGTATAAGGATCACCCATCCTCGTGTGACCATAGTACCCATCATAAGTCTCATCATAGCTTATGAATATTTGCAAGTATTGTCCTTTCTTAATTTCATACTTATGGCATCGAGTTAAGGCTTAAGGCATTTTGACTTTTGTTGTGATCTATGCCTCAACGTCTCATATAGAGGGTACCATGCATCTTGTCTAGTACGCTAATATACATACACTGGGAATCTCTAAGGGTTGGCCCAAACTCCCTCCACAACTCCCATTGGACATAACCCTAGGCATCAAAATTATTAGAACACACCTCCATTGTGTTTGAATTATTGTGCCATTAATCTATAGGCAATGAGTGCAATTGAATTGAATAATTATGCATTGGAATGGAATGGAAAATACACACTGAACAAGACAAATTTCATAGAAAACAGATAATAATTTCTCAGTAAAATTACAATATTATCTTCATTAATCCTAGCATTATACAGTAGTGTTACATAAAGGAGAATTCAAATCATGTGGATATGATTTGAATCTACCAACTTAATCCTGACTGACTGGCTAACTAGAAGTGTCTAAATCACTATCATACCTCACTAGTCTAACTCCATATGTCTAATTTAGTATCTCAATTATTTAAACCAGTTAAAATAATGAGGTAGGTGAGAAATGACACCTACCCCCATGCATCCATGCAAGACTAGCGCTAACTAAATTGGAGGACATCTAAATGAATGTAGCTGGAGCATAACTTAGCTTAACTAGGTACCAACTACCAACAATTGAAGGAGGTTGGTGGTGGCACTCTAAGTGGCTCCTAAAGTGTAGGGATTGGCACTAGTGGCACCCAAGTGGCACACTGATGGAACAATGGGGCACACTGGTGGCACCAATGGCACCAAAATCAAGGTGGCACCAAACTCTAGAGAATGACTCCTAAGTTAGGCATACGATCTAATAGACTATATCCGGACAAGGGAGGATTATAAATCCTAACACCCCCCTTAATCCTAACTTGGACAATTGTTGTCCCTAGAAACAAGGCCAAAAGTCACCATTACAATCTAAAAGAATTAAAAAATGTTTCTTAATAAACCGAAGAAATAAGGGAAAACGTCATGGGAACCCCCCCTCAAAATAAGATGGAACATGAAATGCAAGGTATTCTTAGGAGAAAAATATTCATCATTGGGAAATAACTTGCAAAAACTCTGCTGCAATTTGTAGCACTATGTAGTAGCATGGTTCTTCTATGTAGCAACATCCTAAAGTTGTGCATGTGAACCTCTCAATGTCCTTCTGATATGATGGATGTAGTATGTTTTTCTTCTTGCTAGAGGAGGAAAGGAATGATCAAGTTTCTTCTTCAGTGGGCCCAATGGTTGATCATTCGCTATCATCAAGTAGCACTTTCCTGGAACCTTGTTGCACTACTCTATAGGAAGAGAATATGTGTGTGAGAGAGAAAGAAACATGCTCATTCTGATACTTAGACCTTGTTCTCCTTTTGTCTTCTGGATTCCCAACACCAACCCCAACTGCAACAATGATATTTTGGGACCATTTGGGCTTAGGATACTGATTTGGGATGGGAGTTAGATCTGGATCTAGAATCTCATGAAGTTCAGCCTCAATACAAAGATTATGTTGATATTATTCCTCTTCATATGAATCTGAAACATGTGACAAATCATCATCATCAAAAGGTAGTGGAAGAGCAGTTATACCTTGTTGTGCTTCGGATGGTGGTAGATCAAACAATTGATCTTCTTCAACCTGAAAACCATGCTCAATGAAGCATTTCCTAATTGCAAGCTCCATCAACTTGTATTCTTTTGCATCATCTGCATATGCTAGTAGTATGCATTCGCTACTTTGGGCTTGGAAGGCATTTCTCTTATCAACTTGTATCCTTTTGCATCCTCTGCATTTCTTTGTTATCCCTACCATAAAAAATGTTTGACCCTCATATATTTTATCTATAGTCCTACCACTCATTATGTACAATTCATGTTGATTGATGCGGGATTCCTTAAGGCCCACCTTTCAACAAATCTTTCCCCATCGACCTCAGCACATTATCTGGGATAGAGACTAGAGTTCATTTTTAGTACCTTGAGGCTTGCATGCCTTAATGGAAAGTTCTCTCGCTGACAGTCATAGGAATACATCAATGTCCCTTGATCATGAGATCTTGCAAGTGGCTCGACATCAACTCATCTATTTGCACTTCGCAAGATGTACTTAGGTACCTTGGCACTCATTGACATCAATGATGAGATTTTCTCGCTTTGGTTAACGACATTCATCAATGGTCAATAATCTAATGATTTCTTTCCATGTTCGACATCGACACATTTATTCGCATGGTAAGAATTGTACCATCGGGTTTTGTAGCAGGTGAAGACTATATAGTTTGCATGACTCCATCAGCAGTTTTACGACAACATACTTCAGCCATATGAGAGTACCACAATTCTACTTTCATCTCTCATCTTTTACTTCATCCAACCAAGCAACAGTTCAGATCCTTCACTTCACATTCTATTATTCAACAACAGTAGCCACATTCCTATTGTATAGTTCATCAACTTTTTGGGTAAGTGGAGGTATGTTGTTTTCTAATCTTTAGCTATGCAATTCCTTAAACAATAGAAAATGAATGAATTTGGAAAATTCCCTTGCCATGCTACATTCCCTTTCTTCTTTTCATAAATCTAATACATCTTAACTTGGGGGGGGTCTATTCATTACCATTTCACATATTCATAATCTCATTTACCCTTAATCAACATGTCATTCCCAAACTATGCTATATATATTGGCATGATTCATAATATGAAGAAAAGGCTTTATAATATACATTGATGGTTCATCATTTCTAATGTATGTATACTTTTAAAATTTTATGTATTGCAGAAAAAATACAAGTAAAATGATAGAATGTTGTTAACACAAGAACCAACATTTGTTATACTTATGGTTGTCACACAAGAACCAACCATAAGGAAAATTTCTGCCACTCATGCATTTCAAATCTTGGAATGATTTGCTGTTACATACCGTCATCATGTAAAGCCCAACTATAAAGCCAATTTTTTTAAAGAGAATCAATGCATAGTTGCATGAGGACATGCAACCAGTTAAGTTGGGGGGGAATGTTGAGCCGCAAAAATACCACATTTTATTCATCTTTCATATACCATTTGTCACCTTATTCGTATCTTATCCTTCCATAAAACCATTAATATCCACCATTTTCATGAATAAATATGGGTTACCTTGTTATTTTCCAAATAATTTATTTTTCAGTATTGTGAGTGAATTTGTGGTTAATTATTGAGAAAAATAACATATTTTCATTATACTTTAAAGTTGGATGAGTTTGGTGATGCTTACAGGTGAATTTGAAGACTTTAACAAGCTCAAAAGTGACCACCTAGCCTCAAATTCGAATTTCATCCTCAAGATGTGGGATAATTTCAAGGAGAAGATCATGGAAATGTGGAGAGAATATCTCATCCAATATTTGTTGAGGATTTTAAGGGATGAGTTGAGAGAAAAGTGGATTTTTTGAGCATTTTGAGGGATAAGTTGAGGGAATAGTGGATCTGTAATTATGGATTGGTTATCCTGAATTCACGTATAAATAGGAGGGATCTCTCCTCATTTTAGGTAGAGATCTCTCTATTGATTTGGAAGTAGAGAATAGTTTAGAGTTAGTCATAGAGTGGATTCTTGATTGTTATGTAATGGAGACGATGCTTAATGCACATCCTTTGATTCTCTTACGTTAATTTCAGTTTCTTTCTTATGAATTGTTAGTGTAGATTTTCAGTGATTTTTTGGTTATGAATTAGTTGTGTTGATTTGTCGTGAGCTCATATCTTTAATTTCAGTCTTTCTTTACCAAGTTAATTTATGCAATTTCATGTTTTCTGCAATTAGATTCATTTTCATACAATTTCCTATTTTCATAAACTAGATTTAATTTCAGTTGTGTGTTTCATTCCCAAGCAGTTATAGATTAGGTTAGCAATACTCTGCCCCTCCATATATTTTGTCTGTTCCTCACAAGTTTATGCTCTCTCCGGGTTGACAATTAAATCGTTGGATATATGCTATAAAATTGTTTAATGTTTTTTCCCAACATTTTGGCCCCGTTGCCGGGGAGGTGCTAAAAGGGATCAGAGTTTAGATAGGTAGATAGTTCATTTTTATTACATAGAAAGTGGGAGGGGGAACGGTAAGACGCAAATATGACTTCACTATGAAATTTCCATGGTGTAACAGCCAGATGCATCCACTTTAGTGGGTCACCCCAAATCCTTGTTGTTTCTGCAAGTGTGTTTATTTTCCTACAAAGTGTTTTCTTTCTCTGCAAATGCGAGTTTGTTTTTATGCAAATGAGTTTGTTTTCTTTTTCTCCTTTTCAAGTAATATTTTGAAACAACAATAACTTACTATTGAAGAGTTGTTATTGTTGTTGAAGATTGTCAAATCTTCAACAACAAGTGGATCAAGGATGGGATGAGTTGATTGTTTTTTTTTAAAACAAGTTGAGGGAATATATTTTTTGCATACAGTAATGACAATGCTAAACTATATACAAGTTGAAATTTCTATTGTGGAGGGGAATGCTAAAATGTATTAAGTATAAAATTAGTAACGATCTAAGAGAAGGATTTTTTTGGATTTTTCCTGATGAAGTCTAGTTGAATTTGGCAACTCAAATTTAGTGAAAAGAACTAAAAAATCGACCAAAAGATATGCTTATGATTGCACAAATTCATTCAAAATCATCAAAAATCCCAAATCACCCCCATTGTGCAATATCAACCCTATAAATTTATTATTTTATTAAGAGAAAATTGAAATGGTTGGACTTCCATGAAAAAATTCTCATAAATATTCATGTGAAAAACTCCGAGGATAACAACGAAAAATGGGAAAGATACTAGTGTTTTATTCTACTTTAGAGTTGTTTTTACAATAGATACACATCACAGGAAACCCTTTGGGAACTTCCCCAAATTTCAAGGATAGTACTGGGTTAATTCGCTTGGTTGCAATTTTTGCAACCTAATTCAACGAGTAAATCATGTGAGGCCTAGAATTTCATAGAGTCATCCAACCAAAGGACTTGAACTCGTGACCTCATGATTGCAATTCACAACACTCTATGACCAAGCTAATTCACATGGATTCTAGTCTAGGTATGTTATAGTAAATATTTTAATTAAAACGCTCGGATATATAAATAAGGATAGAATGCTTATCTTAATTAATATATTCATGACTATTCCTTTTTCAAAACAATTGATAACACAAAAAAAGGTGATGCAGAAGTGAAATTGGGAGCATGGAACATGGTTTTGTTAATTGGTACATTCTAAAGGATGGGGCACATAATTATAACGAGATATGATAGCAATGAAAGGACTCTATTGTATAACAAAATCGAATTTCCAAGAATTAGATGTGATAAGGGTGAGAAGAATGATGTGATGACCATTGCATGGAGCATGACATCAAACTCCCATCAAAACATAGAGGAAATTTTAGGGTTAGGGAGAGGTGAGAATGAGCAACAAAAGTTGGGGGAGGGCAAGGTCATTGTTGGATTTGAAAGATAAAGGTGACAACCTGATATTGTAGAGGGGGGTGATGAAGGTGATGATGAATTAACATTATCTAACTTAGATAATAATATTGTGGGTCTTTTCACTAGCAAGGACATGGAATTTTCCAAAATCAATTTAACAAATAGTATTGTAGTACTCTGCCTAACCGGTAGAGCACTGGGTCCATTTCTCTGTGATGTTCTTTATCTTAAGCTCATTCTGAGTTAGTTTTAAATAAAATCAAGACATTTTAATCATATTACAGGTTCATATCCATATATGTTCTATTAGTTTTATAAACATCTTAATGTAGAAATATGAACTGTAAACATATTAATGTAGAAATATGAGTTGTACATGTTTGATAAACTTCAATGAATTTTTATAAATTAGTCAATAATACCATGCATGAATTTAGTATCTAAAAACCTGTAACCAGCGATTGTAGTAGATCCAATAGTTTGGTGTAGACCTTGTAGGCTCCTTCACCTTTCATCTTTCCATCCAAGCCTTTATTAACAAAAATGATGTGCCACCCTGTCGACCAGCTCTCATCATGTGCTGGCCCTAGGAAACTCATGGGTTTCCTAGCCCTCGAGCCCACAGACCAATAATACCGAGAGCAGTTTCCTTTCCATTCTATATCTTTCTTCGTTTCCACCCATTTCTCCATGATTTCCAGATATCCTAGTCCTTGAGTTATCCCCCTCCTCAAGTTTTTCCTCAGTCATTTTCCACAGATATCTTAGTCCTTGAGTTATCCCCCTCCTCAAGTTTTTCCTCAGTCATTTTCCACTGATGCAGAGCCTAATTCCCCCCCAAAAAATCCTCCCCCATCTCCCTTTGATACCTCCCCTAAATACTCATTTTCCTCCTACTTTCTTCCACCTTACTCCACTGCCTTTCCCCCAAAACACTTCATTCACCTACCTCTTTCAGTTTCGATGCTAGTAAAATTATTATAATCATGAATATACATTTATTCATTCAATTGTCCTTATCTCAAGCATCCGAATAGTTAAGGTTATTTAAGTTGAATTGAATAAGTTGGTTGTCTGGCATTTATTAACTCTTGGAATGTTCACCGCCAGTCCCTCATGGGATGGCCGTTTAATAGCTAGTCCCATTCAAATCAATTATGTTGAATAAAATAATAATTTAGTAATTATCTTGTGTACAGGTGAGTATCTTAGTTGTCTTACTTGATCCGGAATCCGATGCTAGTAATCATATCAATAAGTATTATTATAAAATCAATCATGTCATATCTTGATGGTCATATTCCATAGTTCAATACACATGTTTAACCTACACGGAATCATTTGGTGTATTTGATTAATATTTATTTTACTCGAGTTATTTCCACTTGGGTTTAATTAAACAATTGACTACATTTACCACAAGAGCGTAATAATAACAATAATAATAATAATAATTGTTTAATTAATTAATTGACTGCGTTTAACACAAGATCTTAATAATCATCATAATAATAATAGAAATAATTGTCTAATTAAACTATCGGTTATGTTTACCACAAGAGGCACTAATAATAATAATAATAATAATAATAATAATAATACCATTAATAACAATTATAATTAAAGACATTTTATAGTTGTTTGTTTTTAATCACAAGTATCATAGTCATGAGCATGTTATCTCTAGACTCATAATCAAAGCACCCTTAGGGGTTTAAACAACCCTGAAAATTTTGTTAATGTAATGAACAATGTTTTAAGTCTACGCACGACAACTTTCTAAGGATTATTCTAATTTACGACACTTGATCACTTACGTATTACAGTGTTCACCTATCATTAATGAATATGTTAACTTAACATTCATTATTTCATTAACATATTTACCTATGAAAACCTATACCATTATTGATCGTGTTAAGTATTGGTATGCCGATATTGGTATACGTGTGCAAAGTGTGCATGTGTGGCCAGTGCATGCATAGATCATACATGTACTATAAGAAAACATCATATATCCTATATATATATAATAATAATAATAATAATGATAATAATAATAATAACAACAAAATAATAATGATTCGCATAGATAGGACATTCATGGATACAAGACATAACAATCGCAAATACCTAACCGGATTAACATACAAACATGTAATCTTTTCATCATCATCAATCATTAATTATTAATGAATTAAGTTATAACATCATTATATTTTTAGATTCATTACTCAATCAATTATTTTCAAGGAAGAGACACCTACTACTACTAACCTTGGTGTCGTAGATCCCCCCTAACCCAACACAGTACTAGTTATAAAATCCTCCCATCCTAACCTACGTCCGCACCCTCCCTATCCTTGCTCTGCTAGTATAGAAGTGGATGTCAGCTTCACCGACCTGACCACATAAGAGCCTGAGAGCTATAGTCTCGGCTGAACAGCGGACCTAGCCTCTCCTAGCAGGCATCCGACCGTCGTCATCACAACAACATGGGGAGCGTGTCTCATCACGGCCCTCCCACGACCTCAGGTATCATAAAAACATAGGGTGGAACACATCCATCCCTCTCAACATCCTAGGTCTATATACCCTATCAAAAACATACTTTGCTGCTATCGAGATTATTGGTCTGTGTCATCGTATCATCAATTTTGGTAATCAAGGCTCTTCTGCAGAAATAGGTACTATACCACACTTCATATAAAGTATCCATTTATTACATAGCCCATGTGTCCTGCAGATTAGTACTTTGAAAACATACATTCATAACAATATCTCCATTCAATCATCAGTTGGTGCATATTATCTGCAACATTTCATTTCTTTGTATAAATCATTAAATTGATCACATCATGGGTCGATATCCATGTACCACATCATATATATTACATTTACCAATGACGACAATTAAACATACACTGTCTTTATGAACAAAGGAATATCATGATGACTATAACATAGTAACCTCACAAACATAATCATAACATCACAATCAATGTATCAACATAAGCATAGTAACATCTTAGACATAGTAGCAACATCTATCATGTCATAAATATGGTTTACTTAGTCGAACTGAGTCCAACATTTACTAAGAAAATAAAATGCAACATGTCAATATGTCTAGTCAAATATGGGCATTACAAGTATTCAGTTGATGAATAATGTCCATGCAATTTTTTTTTATAAGAATAACTTTTCTATAGATACAACTATATTATGGAAACCCTTTTGAGTCTCTTGTTTCCCACTATTTACTACATGTCGTTGATTTGGAGTGTTGAACTTATATGGTACACAATGGTATTGTTGTGCTGCAAAAATACCACATTTTATTCATCTTTCATACACCATTTGTCACCTTATTTTTATCTTATCCTTCCATAAAACCATTAATATCCACCATTTTCATGAATAAATATGGTTTACCTTGTTATTTTCCAAATAATTTATTTTTGAGTATTTTGAGTGAATTTGTAGTTAATTATTGAGAAAATAACATATTTTCATTATACTTTAAAGTTAGATGAGTTTGGTGATGCTTACATGTGAATTTGAAGACTTTAACAAGCTCAAAAGTGACCACCTAGACTCAAATTCGAATTTCATCCTCAAGATGTGGCCTAATTTCAAGGAGACGATTATGGAAATGTGGAGAGAATATTTCATCCAATATTTGTTGAGGATTTTAAGGGATGAATTGAGAGAAAAGTGGATTTGTTGAGAATTTTGAGGGAAATTTTGAGGGAATAGTGGATCTGTAATTATGGATTGGTTATCTTGATTTCATGTATAAATAGGAGGGCTCTCTCCTCATTTTTGTTAGATATCTCTCTAGTGGTTTGGAAGTAGAGAATAGTTTAGAGTTAGTCATAGAGTGGATTCTTGATTGTTATGCAATGGAGATGATTCTTAATGCACATCCTCTAATTCTCTTATGTTAATTTCAGTTTCTTTCTTATGAATTGTTAGTGTAGATTTTCAGTGATTTCTTGGTTGTGAATTAGTTGTGTTGAGTTGTCGTGAGCTCACATATTTAATTTCAGTCTTTCTTTACCAATTTAACTTATGCAAGTTCATGCTTTCTGCAATTAGATTCATTTTCATACAATTTCCTGATTTCATAAACTAGATTTAATTTCAGTTGTGTGTTTCATTCCTAAGCAGTTATAGATTAAGTTAGCAATACTCTGCCCTTGCATATATTTTTTCTATACCTCACAAGTTTATGCTCTCTTCGGGTTGATAATTAAATTGTTGGATATATGTTATAAAATTGTTCAATGTTTTTTCCCAACATTTTGACGTCGTTGTTGGGGAGGTGCTAAAAGGGATCATAGTTTAGATAGGTAGATAGTTCATTTTTTATTACATAGAAAGGGGGAGGGGGAACGGTAAGACGCAAAGATGAATTCACTATGAAATTTCCGTGGTGTAACAGCCAGATGCATCCACTTTAGTGGGTCACCCCAAAGCCTTGTTGTTTCTGCAAATGTGTTCATTTTCCTGCAAAGTGTTTTCTTTTTTTGCAAATGCGAGTTTGTTTTAATGCAAATTTTCCCTTTTCATTTTGAGTTTGGATTGTTTTCATTTTTGGGCTAGCCTTTATTTCATACTAACTTGCTTTTAACTTTGTATCTGTTCATTTTTGTTTTGTACAGATTTTTGTGCACTTGTTTTGTACTAGCCCATCTCATTCTATTTTTTTTGTATTTGTCATGTACTCGTTTTTCATTTTTATTTTTAAGCATTTGATTTGATTTCAGTAAAATGTTGAGCATAAGCCTAGATAAACTCACTCAGATCCTCGCAAAAGATGCGATCTCTTCTTCTCAAGCAGAGGAGATCTTGATAGCAGTCAAAGATGTAAGTACTCCTCCTGATACAAACAAGAAAGGATTGACATTCAAAGAATCACACATATCAGATGCGGAACACCTATTCGAATTAGAGATTGAAGAGGATGAAGAAGTGATCTCTGGTGATCATCATGCAAACGAGAGCTGCATCGAACAATGTTTCCAAGTAAGTGTTAGGTTAAATCGGGTTTTTTTTCATTTTTACTTTTTTAACTTACATTCACAATACTTAATTTCACATATTTTTGAATATATTGGACTTCATTTTATAAAATCATATGTGAATATTCTTTTCCTTCTTGTACATATATGGTTCCACTGGAAATTTCACTATACCTAAATGATTGTAATGTTCATTTAGATTAAAGTAGGTAGGTTTCAATTTAGCCATGAATAAGTGTGTGCAATTTAAATTCACAAAGTAAGATGCTTTAAACAAAATTCAAAAAAAAAACAATGATAATAAAAAAAACTTTCCTTTTTAGGAATTTCATTTCTAGTGTTGTTAAAAATTAAAAGAAATTAGTTTATACTATTTAAATTTAGTAATACTTAAAAAATGATAATAGTAATAATAAAATTAAAAATAAAATAAAATAATTAAATAAAACAATCTTTCTTAGCTTTAAATTAAGTTCTTTAATTCTAGTTTTAGTTATTTTTTTTTATCTAAAGAAATTAAATTTTCATAATCTCATTAAGTTTTATAAACTTAAAAACATTTTCTATTAAAATTATTTAGGTTAAAAATTTAAAATTAAAATTAAAAATCAAATATTTTCAAGTTATCTTAATCTTATAAATTTATATAGTTTTGTTTAGAAACAAGATTTAAAAAATAAATAAATTAATTAATAAATAAAACTAAAAATAAAAATGAAAAATAAAATTGCTTCCCTTTCTGCCCATTAATCCTTCTAGATTAAAACCTGCCAAAGTATGGCAAAATAAACATTAAAACATATATATTAATAATAATAAAAATTAAATTTAAAAAATAAAAATAAAATAACTTTCTTTTGTTTTTTAGTTTTAATTTTATTTCAAAAGCTGCTGGTTAAACTGGGTCAAGAAGGGGTAATATCTGTTATGTAGAGGCATTCGAGTAAGCCTTAGAGTCGGCACCTCACCTTCCTTTTATGGATCAACCCAAATTACCCCTTCTACATATATTACATGAAAGGATGACGTGTTTTATAAGACTTTCGAATGCAGAAATAGTATACATATAAACCACTTCTCACCGTTTAACGTTGTAATGTTAAATAATAGCTATGTCCAAAAACCTAAGTACATCACCTCTTAATAACATGGACTTACCATTCTTATAAATGTCTTCCTGGAACATGCTTAGGATTGACAACTAATATCTCATGTTGAAGAACAATAGGTTTATTGGTAAAACTTTGCATAGTTTATTAAATGAATAAGTTTTATGAATATATTTTAATCAACATGGAAATTCGATCCATAGGAAAGGTTATGTTTAAAAACCTTTGAAACTATGAAAAGATTCGAGGTGCTCGGTTTTCTTATTCCATTCAAAAGCTTCACTTCTATTTTTTAACTTGTGTTTATTTTTATAAGTGAATAAGGAAACTAAATTTCTATGCATAAAGTTCAGTTATTTTAATTTATAAAAAGTTTTTGTTTAAAAAATATGAATTAAAATAAAGTTTGGTATATAATATGGTAAAAATACTTAATTATTAATTAAAATATAATTTCAAGTATTTTTCAAATATATTTTTAAATCAATCAAAATGCATATAGTATTTGGCATTCTTATTGTAATAAATTTGAATGTGCAACAAGATAAACGAAGCTTAGAATTTTAGGAACAAGAATAATAATTTTTTTTGGTTGAAGTAAAGACTCCGTAAAATTTGATAATTTTTTCAAATTGAAATTTTATACACTTTGATCTACAATGCTTTAAGAAATCGTCATAATTACCAAGTCCTTATTGTTTAAACGTTTGTTATATAGAATTCTAATATTTATTTATTTTAATAATAATGTCATTTTTTTTATTAGATAAACTAAAATGATAAATATTTATGGAGATTGTATTATTTAATAATGATTTATTAAATAAAAATTTTGTTGGTTTATTGGATATAACTTGATAATCGTCCACTAATTGAAAGAAATTTTGACAATCTAGAATCCCGATATGAAATCACAGTATGTTTCATCTTCTTTGAAATCGAAGGCAGCTGGTGTCGCAGCTAAGCCTTCTTCTTAATTTTTATTTTTGTACAGTGGGACCTGGCACATATTCCGTTTGGGGGAGGTAGGTGTTTGTTTCAAGTTTCCATATTTATCATAAAAAAATCATTTGTTTGCACGTTCTTCTCTATTCCAAGTCATTAATATAGTATGCTTTTAGAGGGGTCGGCCACTGAAAGGGTCGACCGTCTCTCTCTGTTGCTCAATCATTACATAAATATGCATTAGTTTTTGTATAAGGAGGATGTTAAAACTGTGATTTTTGTTCCAATTTCTTTTTGTTTTTATTGCAAAACAATTAAAAACGTTAAAAAAGACACATTAACATAATAAAACTTACATTAACATCTATATATATAAAAGCACATAAAAATTTGTTTTTGTAAAATCAAATTAAAAAAAAAAACAAATTAAGAAATAATAATAAAATGGTTATATGATAACATTACAGAAATAAAATTAAAAACTAAAAATATATAAATAAATAAAAATTATTAGGTAACAAACAAAATCATTAAATTAACAACTACAAATGAACTTAATCAAATTTTATGTTTGTTGCGCTAACTTGTTTTCGCAAGTTATTCAAGAACAATTTTTTGACAAGAAGGGTTGCTTAACATGCGTTGCTACTTTTAGGTATAAAATCATTTTATTTATTCTCTTCGAATTAGTTTGTTAAGCACATATTTTCCTATATTTTCAATGCTCTCACAAGTTTGTTGCAGGAAAATGCTAACCTCTTTTGCAGATTCAAAGACGAATGAATGGAATTTCTAAAATCGCAGAAAAATTTCAGAAAAATGTTCCATTAAAAGCTGGAAGAAGTTGAGTTTCCATTATGTATGTCATGACATTTTGCTGCCACAAAGAATCCTTTTAGAAACCAATTACGCCATGTCATGATTATTACCCTTTTTCCTTCCAAGCTTATTCGTCATCGATGTTAGAGTCTACTTCTTTACTGCCTTATACATCATGACTTCCTACATGTCTACCTTTCTGAGTCGCACACATTTCCCTCATTTTCAATTTATCTTTTTCCTTCTGAATAAAACCATTCAGCTTCCTTTCCATGACTACATTCCTTTGTTATCCCTGCCATAAAAACTCTTCCTACCACTTATTGTGTACAACTCGTGTTGACTGATGTGGGATTCCTAAAGCCCCACCTTTCAACAAATATTGCCCCATCGACCTCAGCACATTATCTGGGATATAGACTAGAGTTCATTTTTAGTATCTTGAGGCTTGCATGCCTTAATGGAAAGTTCTCTCTCTGACAATCATGGGAATACATCAATGTCCCTTGATCGTTAGATTTTGCAAGTGGCTCGACATCAGCTCATCTATTCGCACTTCGCAAGATGTACTTAGGTACCTTGGCACTCATTGACATCAATGATGAGATTTCCTTGCATTGGTTAATGACATTCATCAATGGTCAGTAATCCAATGATTTCTTTCCATGTTTGACATCGACACATTTATTTGCATGGTAAGAATTGTACCATCGCGTTTTGTAGCAGGTGAAGACTATATAGTTTGCATGACTCCATCATCAGTTTTACAGCAGCATACTTTAGCCATATGAGAGTACCACAGTTCTACTTTCATCTCTCATCTTTTACTTCATCCAACCAAGCAATAGTTCAGATCCTTCACTTCACATTCTATTATTCAGCAGCAGTAGCCACATTCCTATTGTATAGTTCATCAAATTTTTGGGTAAGTGGAGGTATGTTGTTTTCTAATCTTTAGCCATGTAATT
The DNA here is from genome assembly GCA_001517045.1 of Pseudotsuga menziesii. Classification (NCBI taxonomy): domain Eukaryota; kingdom Viridiplantae; phylum Streptophyta; class Pinopsida; order Pinales; family Pinaceae; genus Pseudotsuga; species Pseudotsuga menziesii. The sequence continues at coordinate 744,271 of LPNX011075675.1, forward strand.
CCTTACATGCTAGAAAATGAATGAATTTAGAAAGTTCCCTCCCTACATTCCCTTTCTCCTTTTCATAAACCTAATACATCTTAAGTTGGGGGGGGACTATTCATTACCATTTTACATATTCATCATCTCATTTACCCTTAATCAACATGTCTTTCCCAAACTATGCTATATATATTGGCATGATTCATAATATGAAGAAAATGATTTCTAATATACATTGATAGTTCATCATTTCTATTGCATTTATACTTTTAAAATCTTATGTATTGCAGCAAAAATACAAGTAAAATGAGCTGATGTTGTTAACACAAGAACTAACATTTGTCATACTTATGGTTGCCACACAAGAACCAACTATAAGGGAAATTGCTGCCACTCATGCGTTTCAAATCCTGGAATGATTTACTGTTACATACCATCATCATGTAAGGCCTAGATATAAAGCTAAAAGTTTTAAAGAGAATCAATGCATAGTTGCATGAGGACATGCAACCAGTCAAGTTGGGGGGAATGTTGAGCCGCAAAAATACCACACTTTATTCATCTTTCATATACCATTTGTCACCTTATTCCTATCTTATCCTTCCATAAAATCATTAATATCCACCATTTTCATGAATAAATATGGGTTACCTTGTTATTTTTCAAATCATTTATATTTTAGTATTTTGAGTGAATTTGTGGTTAATTATTGATAAAAATAACATATTTTTATTATACTTTAAAGTTGGATGAGTTTGGTGATGCTTACAGGTGAATTTGAAGACTTTAACAAGCTCAAAAGTGACCACCAAGCCTCAAATTCGAATTTCATCTTCAAGATGTGGACTAATTTCAAGGAGAAGATTACGGAAATGTGGAGAGAATATCTCATCCAATATTTGTAGAGGATTTTAAGGGATGAGTTGAGAGAAAAGTGGATTTGTTGAGGATTTTGAGGGATAATTTGAGGGAATAGTGGATTTGTAATTATGGATTGGTTATCCCGAATTCATGTATAAATAGGAGGGCTCTCTCCTCATTTTGGTTAGAGATCTCTCTAGTGGTTTGGAAGTACAGAATAGTTTAGAGTTAGTCATAGAGTGGATTCTTGATTGTTATCTGATGGAGATGATGCTTAATGCACATCTTTTGATTTTCTTATGTTAATTTCAGTTTCTTTCTTATGAATTGTTAGTGTATATTTTCAGTGATTTCTTTGTTATGAATTAGTTTTGTTGATTTGTCGTGAGATCACATCTTTAATTTCAGTCTTTCTTTACCAAGTTAATTTATGCAATTTCATGCTTTCTGCAATTAGATTCATTTTCATACAATTTTTTGTTTTCATAAACTAGATTTATTATAGGTTGTGTGTTTCATTCCTAAGCAGTTATAGATTAAGTTAGCAATACTCTGCCCCTGCATATATTTTGTCTATGCCTCACAAGTTTATGCTCTCTCTGGGTTGACAATTAAATCGTTGGATAGATGTTATAAAATTATTTAATGTTTTTTCCCAGCAGATATCAAATTTGAAGGGTTGTTCTTATTTTCAAGTTGAAAGTTATATATTCATCTAACCCATGATGAAAAGTTGGAAAAGTAGTTGTTTTTCAATTATCAAGAGTAAAGTAAGCACACATTTCAAAATAAAATATATAAAACTTAATGAACCACCAAATAGATAAGTTGTAATTTCAATAGAAAGTAACTAGCAATTACACTTGATGGTACAAAGGAACACCTTACAGAAAACTCTAAATGAGTGAGATGGATCATAACTTTTTTAATTTTGTAAAGGGAAATTGTACAAAAACTAAATTAATAAAATGAGTTATACACTGGTAGAAAATGGGTGATAAATGACTAGGAGAACAAAAAAGTTGGCCACCAAGTGAAATAAATGACTAAACCACCAAAAACATTGGTCATCACAGTGTTTTTAAGTGAAATATGACCAAATTTAAGAAATTTTAAGTGATCACAACAAAAAATGACTAAAATAAATGGCTAATTTAGTCATGGTATAAAATTAATGACTAATTTAGTCGTCAGAGAAAAAAATATGACTAATTTATTCATGGGATACAAAAGATGTCTAGGAAATCTAAGTTAATAATTGTATAAGATGTCCTTTGTTAAAATTTACGAAATTCCAAAATTTTATTGTCAAAATTGCAATTTTACATTGTTCAAACAATGGATAATTCTCTCTTGTTCAATAGGATTTGCTTCAGATCATATTGTTTTTATTGTCTGATTTTAATCCCCAATTACAATTTTTCTAAGGAGCATTGTTAATCACTAGTTTGAAAATGGGTAGCCAAATGAGAACCCATTAAAATTTCGCAAGGTCATTATGTATGTAATTTCATATCTAGGGAAATGTATTTTTTGTGTCGATACCTCGTTTCCCTATTTTCACTTCCATATTCCCCCTTCAACACACTTGTCAAGTTCCATCTTATGTGTCACCATGTGTCATGTTGAGTCATGCCATGGACTTAGTCGTTTCTCAATATAAGCATCATCATATCATGATTATTATACCATTAGGTCCGGATCATCATGTCGGTCATGTCCATGTTTCATTTGATGAAAATCTCCGCCATTTGACCCTTTCGGCAATTTGTCAAAATTTCGACAAGTGCATGTATTTTGAGTCATGATTACAAAAAAATGTTGATTTTTTGTCCTCCACTAATTTACAATCCATGACTGTTTTCTTTTATTTTCGCTTCGTCTAAGCCCTGAAACATGAAAATTCCACCTTATTTATCTTCCTACATTTGAAAGCGCCAATGACCCCTATTCAAGAAAAAAAACATCTCAATTCCTTTGAGATGGTGTGGTTGAGTCGAGTCATGGATTAAATAAGCAAAAGACATGAATTAATGCATTCAAAATAACTATTGTTAAAAACTAATATGTTTTTAATGCGTTTTAATGTTAATATGAATAAATTTTAATATTATATAATATAATAATAGTAATGCATTTAAAAAAACAAATTTATAAGGTGGGAATTAGGGAAAATAAATTGGATCTTTTTGGTTTTTTGGTGATTTTCTAGTTTAACATTCTTATTATCTTTCTTAATCAATTTAAAAAATTAAATTCAGAAGGGGGGAATCATAGAAAATAAATTAGGGACTTTTGGGGGGATTTTTCCTTTTGAGAAGGAGAGCACTCTTTCTTTAGAACCGGGGAGAGACCTCAACATTTCAATTCAATTTTAGTTTTAAATATTGTTATTCTAGAGAAGGTTGTTGCCTTAGCTCATATGTGGGGTTTACGATCTAGTGTTATAGTTGTCATGAGTGAGTGCAAACTGGTTGTAAGTTGTAGATTGCATTTTTTGTAGGTCCTACAACATTTCTTGTCTTCAATGGATTCTCGAGGGATCTTGCTCCATATCAATCCATCCAATATATAAATGGTAAGATGATCACGGAGAGGGGAATGAGTATCACTTCCCTCTGGATTTATCATCCCGACATGAGGCCAATGAAGCAATATCCTTCCTAACCCTAGTAAAACATCCATTATTTACCCCTCTCATCATCAAGGGTCACTCCACTTGTAGGGGTATCAGGTAACTATATAAAGAAAAACTTGGTTGGTTTTTTTTGCATGAACTTTAATGTACCTATTCCTAGCACTATTGGTGAACACGGCTATTCATACCAAGTTTATAGGAGGACAAGAGGTAGATAAATTCATCCTAGGTTTTTTGTTTAAGAAAATGAGTAGTCCCCATGTAATTGGAGGAAGGTGTTCCCTCTATAATTCTTATAAAGTTCTATGAGACATGGGCTTTAGTCGATCCTCCCAGTTAACCAACGCTAACTTGCGACTTTGATTCTTGAATTTTTAGTGTGAATTTTGATTCAGTGTGAACACTGATTCTATTTAAGGGTGCTAACTCAATGGAAGAGCACTTGCCTTATAGGAAGGAGGTTGATGGTTAAATTCCCCCGTTACATATCTACATAAATCAATGACTAATAAAATGACAAGTTAACAACAATCAATGACTAAATAAATGACCAGTTAACAACAATCAATGACTAGATAAATGACCAATTAACAACAATTAATGACTAAATAAATGACCACTTAACAACAATCAATGGCTAAATATATGACTAAATTCACTACCAAACAACAATAATTAATTACCAAATAACAACAATTAATGACCAAATAGCAACATTAATGACCAAATAGCAACATTAATGACCAAATAGCAACATTAATGATCAAATAAATGACTAAATATATGGCCAACACATGAAGCAATTGAATCAATTTATGACCAAGTGATAAATGACCAATTTGGTAGGGAAATACATGACTATTAATGTATGACTAGCGGTCACGTGACCAAATTCAGTCATTTATCACCCATTTTTAGGCATTTTTTAGTTACTTATCACCCATTTTGTACTAGTGATAGGTGAGAAAATTCTGATGACTCAAATACTAATCTAAATGAGTAATGATTCCACCCTGGTAAAAATCCCAAAAGGATAAATACACAACTTGATAAAAAAATCCCCTATCTCTATGATTTCTCCCCTTTTACTCTCCAAAACCCCCACCCTCTTCCTTGCATGGATGAATCCACTTGTCATTCATGTGAGAGTGGACCCTTTATCCTCCATATGTCACGTTATGGTTAAGTTCATATTTTATCGACCATGCATATTATCACTATATTCATTAAGCATTATTTATCATGTAACATTAGCATTATAATTATAATTATTATTACCTTAATTATATAGTTGGACATTACATATTATAGTTGGGAATTACATACCTTCCCCCTTCAGGAAACTTTGTCCTAAAGTTACATCATACCTAATTACATGATATACATAGTCATAATCAATAAACAATATGCACCAATATAACTAGCACTATTGTGCCGGTGAGGGTGTTTACTTGTGTGGCCATCACAGGTAAATGCCTCATCTGCACTAATAAAAGGAGAAGACCTAGTATAACTACATGCTCTCATGAATATTTATAAGTGTTTATATTCCATTTACATACACATCATGGTGGGAATTTACCTCCACTTAAAATTAATTTTAAGTCAATAACGATTAGTTGTACAAAAGGTGAATATTGAGATATATCCTCCATATCCTTCCTAGGTAATAGATTCTACCTAGAAATCACCTATGAATAAATAAAATCCAAGGGTCTACTGCATCCTCACACTTCCTTACTCCAACATCATACCATCTAATAAACCTTTGAACACTCCCAATACTCTGAATGGTCATGCTTTCCATGGCATAGACCCTCTGTTGTAACTAGTATAAGGATCACCCATCGTCGTGTGACCATAGTACCCATCATAAGTCTCATCATAGCTATGCATATTTGCAAGTATAGTCCTTTCTTAATTTCATACTTATGGAATCGAGTTAAGGCTTAAGGCCTTTTGACCTTAGTTGTGATCTATGCCTCAAGGTCTCATATCGAGGGTACCAGGAATCTTGTCTAGTATGCTAATGTACATGCACCGAGAATCTCTAAGGGTTTTCCTAAACTCCCTCCACAACTCCCATTGGACACAACCCCAGGCATCAAAAGTATTAGAACGCACATCCATTGTGTTTGAATTATTGTGCCATTAATCTATAGGCAATGAGTGCAATTGAATTGTATAATTATGCATTGGAATGGAATGAAAAACACACACTAAACAAGAAAAATTTCATAGAAAACAGATAATAATTTCTCAATAAAATTACAATATTATCTTCATTAATCCTATCAGTATACATTAGTTTTACATAACGGAGAATTTGAATCATTTGGATATGATTTGAATCTACCAACTCATTCCTGACTGACTGGTTAACTAGAAGTGTCTAAATCACTATCAGAGATCACTAGTCTAACTCCATATGCATAATTTAGTATCTCAATCAGTTAAACCAGTTAAAATAATGAGGTAGGTGAGAAATGGCACCTATCCCCATGCATCCATGCAAGACTGGCGCTAACTAAACCGGAGGACATCTAAATGAATGTAGCTGGAGCATAACTTAGCTTAACTAGGTACCAACTACCAACAATTGAAGGAGGCTGGTGGTGGCACTCTTAGTGGATCCTAAAGTATAGGGACTGGCACTGGTGGCACCCAAGTGGCACACTGATGGAACCAATGGGGCACACTGGTGGCACCAATGGCACCAAAATCAAGGTGGCATCAAACTATAGAGAATGACTCCTAAGTTAGGGATACGATCTAATAGACCATATCTAGACAAGGGAGGATTATAAATCCTAACACCCCCCTTAATCCTAACTTGGACAATTGTGGTCCCTGGAAACAAGGCCAAAAGTCACCCATTACAATCTAAAATAATTAAAAAATGTTTCTTAATAAATCGAGGAAATAAGGGAAAACATCATGGGAACCCCCCCCTCAAAATAACAAGGAACATGAAATACAAGGTATTCTGAGGAGAAAAATATTCATCATTGGGAAAAAACTTGCAAAAACTCTGTTGCAATTTGTAGCACTATGTAGCAGCATGGTTCTTCTGTGTAGCAACATCCTGAAGTTGTGCATGTGAACCTCTCAATGTCCTTCTGATATGATGGATGTAGTATGTTTTTCTTCTTTCTAGAGGAGGAAAGGAATGATCAAGTTTCTTCTTCTGTGGGCCCAATGGTTGATCATTCGCTATCATCAAGTAGCACTTTCCTGGCACCTTGTTGCATCACTCTATAGGGAGAGAATTTGTGAAAGAGAGAGAGAGAGAGAAACATGCTCATTTTGATACTTGGACCTTGTTCTCCTTCTATCTTCTGGATTCCCAGCACCAACCCCAGCTCCAACAATGATATTTTGGGCCCATTTAGGATTAGGCCACTGATTTGGGATGGGAGTTAGATCTGGATCTAGAATCTCATGAGGTTTAGCCTCAGTACCAAGATCATGTTGATATTATTCCTCTTCATATGAATCTGAAACATGTGACAAATCATCATCATCAAAAGGTAGTGGAAGAGCGGTTATACCTTCTTGTGCGTCGGATGGTGGTAGATCAAATAATTGATCTTCTTCAACCTAAAAACCGCGCTCAATGAAGCATTTCCTAATTGCAAGCTCCATTAACTTGTATTCTTTTGCATCCTCTGCATATGCCAATAGTATGCATTCGTTACTCTGGGCTTGGAAGGACTTTCTCTTATCAATGGGTATTCTGGCCCAAGCTTTGGAACCAAAAACTCTCAAGTGAGAGACATTGGGCTTATTCCCATGCAGTGATTCGAATGGAGTGGACCCAACCACTAATTTGTGAGGCACTCTATTATGTATGTATAAAGAAAAATTTACAACTTCTTCCCAAAGACAAGGAGGAAGATTCTTCTTGGCTTGGAGAAGACAGGTTGCCATTTCCTTTAATGATCTATTTTTCTTCTCAGCCACACCATTCTATTGTGGTGTGTATGGAACTGAATATTCCATTTGAATCCCCTCTAGTTCACAATAATGCTGAAAATATATTTTAATGTAATCACCTCCATTGTCCATTCTTATGGAATTGATATTTTTTCTGAAACTATTCTCAATCAAAGCTTTAAAAACTTCAAAAATTCCAATTACTTCAGATTTGTTTTTCATGAAATATATCCAACAGAACCTAGAACAATCATCACTGTGTATCAAATCAAGTGTAGAAGCAGCTCTATGTGCCTTCCCAACTTCATACCTCTTCTCTGGATGCTTACCTACCAAGCAACCAAGACATACTCCATTGGAATTTTGGATGCGAGGAAAGCCTTCAACCATTTTATCATTGTGGAGTTGTGGAGTTGTTGAATATATTTGAAATTGAGATGCCCAAATATCTCATGCCATATCTTGATGGTGGTGTTAACATGATTCAATAGAGATGGAGGAGGTGAAACAGGAAAAAAATGAAAGAAGTCATAAGACTTAGTGGTATGATTAGCAATTCCTTTCGCTATGATATTTCCAGTAGCTTTTCTATGATTTCAACTAAGTCAAAGTCGAATGTAACTCTATTGGGAGAGCTTGTATGGGTCATTTGATAAATAGACAACAATTTTGCTTCAAGACTTGAGAGCACATAGAGAACATTCTTGAACTCACCATGCTGGATTTTAACTAAACCTCTCCTGACAACTGGGATTTAAGAGTCATATCCCATGTGAATGCTAGGTCCTTCTGATAGAGTGAAAGTGGATAAGGATTCCTTGGAGGAAACCATGTGGTTGGATGCTCCAGAATCAATCAAGTAATCTTTCAGCTGAGTAAGGCCTACCTTCAAGGTGTTAGGGTACACAGGGTACTCCCAAAGGACCGAACACCAAGAATAGCCGCTTCACACAAACAGATCACAGATCAATACACCAATGTTTGTCACGTGGTTAAAACCCTCGAGAGGGAAACAGTCCACGGCCCCGGCCAAATAGCTACTTCGGAGCAATTTATTATGCAAAAGAAAGAAAGTTACATGAGCTTCTCATAATCGATCAACTAGCCAATGACCCTCTATGCTCTTTAAATAGAGATCATAGACCAATCGGGTGTTAAGCCACGGATCAATGGTAGGTATGATCTAAGAGAAGTTGAACCGTCGGATCACTCTATGTCTAGAACATATCGTGACCGTCGGATTAGAATATTTACAAATGCATACTAATGCATACTAAAGAAACACACTTTTACCTAACGGATATATTACACAAGTTGATCTTAACTAACTCCTAAGTGTCTAAATATCCTAACACAAGGCATGGATTCTCTCATGATATTCTGTCAGTGGTCTAGCATCAGAGTTATTTGCTCCTTGTGAAAGGGAAATGTTGTTCTTTTCAAGGAGGGATGATAGTTGGTCATTGTTATTCTTCATGCACTAGATTTCAGGATGACAGTCCCTCATACAATAAGGACACATAGTCTTTTCAAACTTTTTCTTCTTCTTGGAACCCGAGGCTCCTTCAGAAGACTTCTAAATCTCTTTTGGATTCAAATTAGATGCTTTAGGACCCTTCCCATTGTGCTTCCCTTTATATTGCACATTGGTTGATTCCTCCATTAGAATATATTGGTTCTTGGAAGTTTGGAGGACTCCCATTTGGACCAACATATCCTGATCCTGTATTAAAGAGTCGGCAAAGCAATCTAGTGAAGGCATCTTCTATTTGGGAATGGAATATATTCTGGAATGGAAGGTAGAGATGAATACATAGTACTCATAAACAAGTTTGTTGAGCACAAAGTTCAAAATATTCCCATCCTTCCTCTCTATTCCGCATTTCTTACATTGTAGTGCTAGAGACTTGAATTCTGTGAAAAACTATTGGATAGTTTCGAAACTGGTGGGATACAATGCAATTATCTCATTATCCAATATGTTCCCTCAAATCTCATCATGTTTTCCAAGCAATAATTTTAACTTCTCATAATCTTCTTTAGGATTCTTCAATCCCTCAAGGTGAAAGAGGATATCCCTAGAGATGTGAGTGCAAAGGAATCCAAATGCTTCATCCAACCAATTCAAGAACTTATTTTTATCAGTAGGATGTTGAGGTTATTTTTGTCTTCCCATAGTCATACTAAATAGGCCAAGCTTGTGCAAGGATACCTGCATATATTCCCTCCAATCAACATAGTTGAAGGGTGTAAGGATCCGGGGTACAAGAGATGAGGAATCCATCAATTTTCCTTCCAAACAACCAATTCTTCAATCAAGCTACGTAGTACTTATAAGAAACACAACAAAACTAAAAAAATTCACAATGATGTCAGAATAAATCCTTCCATCCCGACATGTACACTTTCTTAGGGTTCGTCGCGCCAGCAGATCAGACTTCTCTAGATGAATCCAGAGTTAGCAATGAACACTTTGCAGGACTTATGTGGAAACCCAGCTGCTTCTGGTGTACAATGGAGATTGGACAGACTTTTTTCTTTCCTGAATAGGCTCTGATACCATGTTTTAATTATTATTCCATTGATCCACATTCCATGAGTGCAATTGAATTGTATAATTGTGCACTGGAATGGAATGCAAAATACACACTGAACAAGACAAATTTCATAGATAACAGATAAGAATTTCTCAGTAAAATTACAGTATTATCTTCATTAATCCCAATAGTATAGATTAAAGTTACATAAATGATAATTTGAATTATGTGGATATGATTCAAATATACCAACTCAATCCTGACTGACTGGCTAACTAGAAGTGTCTAAATCACTATTGGAGCTCACTAGTCTAACTCCAAATGTCTAATTCAGTCTCTTAATTAGTTAAACCAATTAAGATGATGAGGTATGTGAGAAATTACACCTACCCCCATGCAACCATGCAAGACTAGCACTAACTGAATTGGAGGACATCTAACTGAATGTAACTGGAGCATAACTTAGCTTAACTAGGTGCCAACTACCAACAACTGAAGGAGGTTGGTGGTGGCACTCTGAGTGGATCCTAAAGTGTAGGGATTGGCACCGGTGGAACCCTAGTGGCACATTGATGGCACCAATGGGGCACACTAGTGGCACTAAACTCTAGAAAATGACTCCTAAGTTAGGCATATGATCTAATAGACTATATCTGGACAAGGGAGGATTATAAATCCTAACACATTAACAAGTGTAACTCTCACTAAATTCATGGAATTTTGGTATTTGAGGGGGAAATGACTATTGATCACATATTTTACTGGTCGATCTTGTACTCAAGCTCTTAATTTCCCATGAAGTGTTATACCATAAGTGTTAAGGAATAAATTATCCCTTGTGGATACGGGCACCTAAGAGATCACAGAGTCAACCTACCTTCTAGGTCCCAAGTGGATTTTTTGTCACTCTATCTCTCATCATGCAATCACATCATTAGTAAAGAATAATATTAGAGACATATTCACTAATATGAGTATCAAGGTACTGCATGCTAGCTTATTGTCACATACCCAAATTTTCAATAACATTTTATATTTAAGAAAACATTATATTTTACTTTTATTGTAAAGTTTATGACTATTGACCAAGTGGGGTCAAGGATGACTATAATTAATTATGTTGAATATTTTATTATTTAATAAATAAAATATGAGACAAATATCCTAAGGAGGCTATTGAATGCGTGTCCACAGACCCACTAGGAGGAATAGACTGGGGTGAGAGAAAACTGACACATGGCAGCATCCTCAATCACTTCTAGCTGTTGCAGGGGGAGACTTCCCTAAATTTGTGGTCATGTTCCCCAAGAAAGTGGAATAGAGCAGGTGGCTCATTAATTGAAAAATTGACCAAAATACCTAGGCATGCATATATCTATCCATATAATTCAGCAAGAGGATGTTCATTCTTTACCTTGTGAAATTTCTGAAGTTGGGGAAGGAGCACAAGAGATTCGATGAGGGGAAAGTTAGAAGTGGATTAAGTGATTAAGACTACATCGAGAACTAGTGCAACCACATAGCTGAGTTCTATATTGCTGAGGAAAAAATTACTACTGTTAAGTGCTACTGTTGAGTTGCAAAGGGTATTTAATCCCATTTCTTCGCAAATTGCATTCATCCCGGTGGATCAATGGACAGGATCGGGGGTCCTAAGACAAGCAGTTGAGCTATCTTCAGGAAAAGGTTGGGTGTAACAGGCTCCTTGGGTTGTTTGTCTCTTCTACAAATTACCAGGATCCATTGTGTTATCTTATTTATTTATGTTTAAGCAAATTACTAGAATGAAGCAGTCATGTTTAGTTTTTCTATTATTACTTAGATACTATGAATCTACTAGTAGAATGCTTAAGTATGCAATTTATTCAGGAAAGTTTACTTGTATGTGATTATCAAAATAAATGATTCTAGAATTAGAAATGATTGATTAATGAGTAAAATTCCTTTCATCATTTTTCGAATTGAAGAGTTTATGTAGAAATAAATCAACAATATTTTCTTCTGATAAGTTGCTTGCATTATCTCCAAGTAACAATTTTAACATTGGAAGTTGTTTAATGTTATTTTTCCAGCTAATTATCATACTAGTCCATTTATAGAACTTAACCTTTTATGCAAAAACCTCTAAGAACATTACATAGAGTCTTTTATAGTAAACTTTTGTTACACAGTCATTAAACTGTGTGAAGTATAATACATTAACAGATACTGTAATAAAATCTATTTATTACACTTAGTAAAGAAAATCACTCGTTATTTTAATACTTAAAAAGTTACACTATAAACATATTACTCTAGTTATATTATAATAAACAATTGATAGTTAAAAATCCAATTGTTTCTTTTAAAACATCTAACACTATAAGTTCATGATGAACAATCAATAGGCTGAAAATGGTTAACATTGTAACACCTATGGTATTATAGTACATAAATTATGAACTTAGTAAACCAAACTGTAAACAATCAATATAACATTAATATAATTATTCACATATGTAAATATTTTCTTTCTAAACCCTACTCATTAATACAATACTTTATATCCATTTACAAAACCTATTTACCATAGCTAGCAAATAATTAAAAAATAGACAATTGTATAATTCATACAATGAACAACTCTTATGTCCTAAAACATTATCCAATAGTTAAGTAATTTGAATGATAGATTCCAACTCTTCCATTTAAAAGGAAGACTTTTACTTTTTAACTATAGTTTATACCAAAAAATCGAATATATGAAGATAACCTAAATACCAAAACTGTATATTAAAAATGAAACCCTAGGTTAACTCTTTACGATACAGTTTTCTCAAATAGAATTTCAAATAACTAAAATTTCCAATGGATTAAACCAGTTGCAGCCATAGAGGAAATTACAACCAAATGTCGTCTTAACAGAAATCTATTTTATTAAGCGTAATGCATTATACAACCAAAAATACAAAAGGAAAAACAAATGCCAACAAATACTTACACTACAACTGTAAGTTATTCCTTCTAAAAACAAAAGAATTATAAACAGAGTCTGCATTTTATCAAGCATTTAACCAATACAGTCACCACATTGATTAAAATCAAAATCCTTAACAGATTCGTAGCCTCGACAAAGTTACAGTAGTTAAGCAAAAGGGCAAGGAAGATTCCACACAATGTTTTTACCGTTTGAACAACATTACAAAACCCTGGAATAGTAACATTCCTACTCTAAACCATTATTACAAGAGTCATAGTCCATTTCTGAAACCCTAAGGGTATCTCTTAAGATGACCTTACGGCCTCCTTTCCAAACAAAATAACAATTTACCACAAGTAAATATGAACACCGTAGTAACATTCTACATGAACCAATGGTATCACAGCAGGAACGTTCACAATGAATGGTACCCCAGGGTTGGGACCGAGGCTTACTCAATCCTTCTCGCTCGCACCCTTCTACTCAGGGTTTCTCCATCAGCATTCGACTGTACAAATCCTGCAAGCATTTCCACCTACCATCAAAACGACCATCGATTAGAACTGTTTAAGTAACTAACTTAGTATAAATATATAAAAAGAGAAGAATTCTTGAAGATTTCATGACAACTTACCAGCTTTAGCATTGATTTCATGGTTATGGCGAAGAACCAGAGCTTCAAACCTGCTAACACCATGGGCAAACAAGAAGTGACCACTGTTTAAACGTTGAGCCTCGAAGAAAACAATAATGGTGAAGAACTAGAACATCAAACTTGTTAATACCACGACCAAGAAAAGAACGACAACTATTGCAGAGACCCGAGGAGGCCGGGGGCCTGTCGACCTATTTTTTCCTCCACCCAAACAAACAAATGTTAAGCCAAACGCATTTAGGGCTAACTTGAATGTTGTTGCATAAGGTTTAACACCCAAAAACCTCCATCTAGCGAGCATCCACCACGTGGATACCACTACTATTGAAATTTTTATTTGATTGATATAGTTTGAACTTGCATGTTAACCCTGTTATTTGCATATAAGTAATACCATTACCTTTGATAACAATAAACAATTCATTTCTATGCATAATGGAGTTTTAGCTAGGTTATAATGTCTTTTTATGCATCGACTTCATGCTTAGGGTAGTTTTGGTTATATTTTGTAGTTAATATATAGTTTCCAAAATAATAATGATAATTTTTGGGCTTAGGAAGTTCTAGAATTAACATGGTTAAAGAACATAGTTATAAAACAATGGGAATGTAATCTAGTATTACAAACAACTAAAAGCATGTTGATAATTATATACAATAAATCATATAATTTATTTTTTTTAAACAAATAATCACCATATCAACTCCACTTGCTTCCTAGGAAGGATGATCCATGCTTTAGGCTTAGGAATTCTTACACTTTGACAATCTAGAGTTTAAAGGATATTTTCCTAACTTACTCAATTAGTCTTCCGAGCCTTAAATTTTTACATCGTAAACCTGGAAGTAAGTTTTTACCTGTGAGTCATGTACAAGCATCAGATCCACGTTATCTTTGAAAAAGCTAAGTAAACCTCGAGCTAACCTCAATCCCCCTTCAATAAGAAAAGAAAAAAACCATCAGAATCATACACATTCTTACAAACAAACCAATGATCTGAATTCAAACTCATTAACTTTTGATAAAATTTTATTCAAGACTGAAAATCAATATATATTGAATACGATTAGTGACATGTGACTTACAAGTTAGTAAGTAAAATTATGTATCCTTTTAGTTACAGTTAACCAAAGAGAATTAACTCCTGAGTTTTCTCTTGATGACCTATCTTGTAATATACCTGTTAATTAAACTAAAGTTAGTTATTAAACTAGCATTTTGGCTATGATTTAGCATTTAATGTCACACAGAGAAATTTTAAGTTTTTGTGAATTTTTTTGGGATGTTACACTCATCTCATCATGAAACATAATGTTAACATATGGACCTCATAGTCCTTTGATCATCATAACATTCAATCCAAAATATGTAATAAAATAGTCATAAATAACATCCACTTAATCAATTTAACCCATAGCACATGATGAAACAACAACCTCATCGCTATTACTAAATACATAATATGTGATAAGCAATATGATAACATATTTGTCATCAATTTAATCAATATAATACAATGAGGCAATATGATAAATGTCATCATCATTAATTGATCCATAGCATATGTGGAAACACCATAATAACATCATCATAATCAATTAACCCAAATTATGTAAAAAACACAAGTAACATCAGCATGATGAACTTAATCCACATGTGTGGAAACAACATAATAACATCATCACAATCAATTAATTCATAATGTGTAAAAAAAACATAATAGCATCTTTATGATCAATTTATTCCATGGCATATGATGAGACAATATAATAACATCATCATAATCATAATATGTGATGAAACAACATAACAACCAACATATAACACTCATGATATGATCGGTTCGATTAACACATAATATTTTCACAACTAAAATTTTTAACCAAGTATGTATGTGAGTATCCAAAGATTATATATATAGTCTACAAAATCATTGGACCACTATACCATATGAATCTATTAATCATTTGTTAATCTACTAAAAATGATCTGGAAAATATCTACGCATTGCTTATGTTTCCTCCTAGGTCGTAGTTCTTAGGCTATAGTGATCCCACTAGAACTTCTCCTGATCAAGAGTTTAGTTCTTGAGTTGGTGAACCCTATGATCTAGTATGCAATAATGTTTGACCTAAACGAACCCCTCCTCAGAAACCTGCAATCCTTCCAATTTCAATACATGAGAAGGACCAGGAACATAATGCCTAAGAATTGAAACATGAAATACATGATGCATTTTGCTAAGATGGGATGGAAGCTCAAGCTTGTAAGCAACAGGTCCAATCCTTTTAAGGACCTTTAAAAGTCCAAAAAATATTGAGGATTGTTTAGTTCGTTTCCCAAATCGAAAGGTACTTTTAGTGGGTCTCACTCTAACAAAAAATTCAACCCTCCTCATAGCTTCTATTTGTTCTTTTTTCATACACATAAATTTTTTATCGGTCTCTAGCATATTTAAGCCTTTGTTTAATTAATTAAATTTGTTCCTCCATTCTTGGAGCATGTTTGGAATGAATGTATCCTAAGCTTATAATTTATCCCAACTCAATGGGGTCCTGCAAGGTATCCCATATAGGAACATATGGGGTTACACAAATGGAGCTATGGTAACTTTTGTTATAGACAAACTCCACTAAGGGAAGGTACCTTTCCAATTGGTTATGTTGATCAATGTCATACATCCTCATCATATCTTCTAACATTTGGTTAACTCTCTTAGTTTGACCATCTGTTTCAAAATGATAAGAAGTGCTACAATTAAGATATGTACCCATGGATGCTTGAATACTTTTCCAAAATCTACCGGTAAACTAGGAATCTCTATTAGATATAATTTTTTGAGGCACCCGATGCAAGCATATTACCTCTCAGAGAAATATTTGAACAATGTTTGGGGCATCAAAGGTGTTCCTAGTAGGAATAAAGTGAGCGCTTTTAGTTAGCTTGTCGACAATTACCATGATACAATTATGCCTCAAAGGCATCATGGGTAATACCTCAATAAAATCTATTGAAATAACCTCCCATTTAGTTCCTGGTATATCATGCAGCTAAAGAAGACCTATATGGTGATGGTGTTTGACCTTAAATTGTTGACATTCCAAACATTGCGCCACAAATTGCATGATATCTCTTTTCATCCTTTCGTAGAAGAAAACATTTTAAAGATCTGCATACATTTTCTTAACCCCCGAGTAAGGGGCTCTATGGGATTCTTCAAACACCAACCTACTAACACCACCATCATCAGGGATGTATATCTAGCCTCTTGACCTTAAAATTCCATCTCCCTCCAAGGAAAATCCTTCAAACTTAGAAATTATGGGTCCTCCTTGTTGCAAATGGGACTTCACTTGTTGATACTAGTCATCATGGGAAATGTGGCTTAAGATTTGATCCCTCAAATCTAATTTTAAGGATATCACTGAGTGAATATTGGCTCTTATGCTGCTTAGAGAATATGCCACTAGATTTTTCTTACCCTTGATAAATGTTACTTGGAAATCATACTCTCTAAGAAAATCATTCCAACGTTGTTGGTGGGCGTTGAGATCATTTTGGGTAAAGATGTATTTAAGAGTCCTATGATCTATTTTAAACTCAAATTGACATCCCATGAGATAATGTATCCATAACTTTAGGTCTATAATAAGTGCTACTACCAATTCCAAATCATGAGTGGAATAGTTGATTTCATGGATCTTGAGATTACGTTAAGCATAATATTAAACTCCTTTGTCTTGCATTAGAACAAACCCCAAGCCTTGTCCTGAGGCACCCGTACAAACAAAAAATTCCTTGTGCATGTTGGGAACCCTCAATATTGGGGAACCTGTTAATCACCTCTTTCATTTGATAAATTCCTTATCTCACTCCAATGTCCATTCAAATTTAACTCCCTTTATTTGTAGAGAGGTAATAGGGCAGGAAATACAGAAGAAACCTTCCACAAACCTTGTATAGTACCCAACCAACCCCATAAAGCTATGTACTTCCTTGGAATTTATGGGGGCTATCCAATCCATTATAGCCTCAACCTTACTAGGATCAAAACCATATCCACTAATTATATGACTACGATATTGAATTTTGTTTTGGAAGAAGGAACACTTAGATAACTTCCCAAACAATTTGTGTTCCCTAAGACAATGAAGCACCAATGTTAGGTGTTATTGATGTTGTCTCTCATTCTGTGAGTAAATTAAGATGTCATCCAAAAACACTTGAATAAAAAAATATAAGTATTTTTGGAATACATTGTTCATTAAGTTCATGATTGTTGTAGGAGCATTTTTTCACCCAAATAGTACCATGACAAATTCATAATTAATGAACATTGTCCTAAAGGCAATTTTTGGTATATATTCCTCCTTAATTCTAAGCTGATGGTACCATGATCTTAGTTTAATATTCAAGAATATAAAAAAACCCTTAAGATGATCAATCAAGTCATCAATACGAGGCATAGGATACCCATTTCTAATAGTTCCATTATTCAAATCCCAATAATTGATGCAGAGCCTTAAAGGCCCATCTTTATTTTTCATGAAGATCACTGGTGCTCCTCAAGGTGACACACTAGGACTTAATAGTTATAGGTTAATATATAAGATAGGTGAGTTGCACACCAACTCATTAAGTTTTGGAAAATTCATATGTTAGGGTGTTTTTATATCGGTTTTGTCCTTGGTTTCAAAGGGGGAATGGAGAAATCAAATTCCCGAACTCGGAAAATGCCTGGGAATTACCTGGGAAACACATATTTAAATTCATATAATAATGTATGTAGGTATGAAGGAGGGTTGTTATTTTCATTGATTGCTTCCACAACATATATTTTTCACCCTTTTCTAATACATCTCTTAACCTTATTAGCTCTCTTGATGAACTTAATTACTACATGCCTCCCCATATCATCGAGGAAATACACCTTCTTCTAGTAACAATATACCAAGACTCAATGGGATTCAATCTAGTCCATGCCTACTATGATGTCATAAACTCCCAGAGGTATTGTTATAACTAAAGTTAACTCTCGACTATAAGAGAGCCAAGCTTAGAGAAATCTTAATGATGTGGAAAAAATGGATAAGTATGAGACTTTATGAACAGGTAAACATTACAAAGATCAGGTAAATATGACATGGGAAATGGCTGCAACAAATGTATAAATGTAACATGATGTAATAGAAATATTTGCGAGTGTGAACTTGTTGCAGCTGCAACTGTTCTCCCCAAATTTCTTAAATTTTGGGCCCCTCCTCATGATTTAATGTTGTTTTTAATCGTTGGATCCTTTGAACCTTTTGGTCATGATTTAGTGTTGGATGATTTTAAAAGATTGACTCTCGGCCTATTTTCGGAGATTGTGTGTGTTTGAAGTTGTTTGGGTCGCCGATTGTGAGTTTGGTTTTGCTAATGGTTTTTTGAAAGGCCGCTGTTTCGGAGGCGAAATGTAGTTTGACCATTGTTGAATTTTAAAACTCTCCGAACACTTAATTTTTCTATTTATCGGGCATCATTTTTTGTTTAATTGAAAGCCGTAGCCGTTTCCTCTTCCGGTGTTGCGGCTCCCAAAGCGGCTAAGCACCCGAAGTATAAAGCGCTCCGACTACCGATGCATGTTAACCCTTTAGTCGTGTGTCTTTAGCCTTTCCTCTTCCGCCATTAGGGCTCCCAAAGTGGCTTAGCACCTGAAGTATAAAGCCTTCCGACTTTCGACTAAAGCACTTCGCCCACCGATATGCGTCGCGTGGCTATAACCTTTCTTCTTCCGCCGTTGCGGCTCCCAAAGTAGTTAAGCCTCCGAAGTGTAAATCCTTCCGACTTTCGATTGAGAGTGTTCCCGCCCGTGGGTCGTGTATCCTTAACCTCTCCTTTTCCACCGTTGTGGCTAGGAAATCCTTTTCGCGTTCGATGTCGATATCCTTCCGGCTTCCGATTCAGAACTTTCCCACTCGAGGCTTAGTCAAAATATTCCGTTTATTAAAATTCTCAGATCAAGGGATGCACCTGGCTGTTTTCTTGTGGATTAGCCATTTCAGGTGGATTAAGTTAACGTTTAAAATGCCATTTCAACGAATGATGCACGTCGTTTGATTGCAGGTGGCTTCCGGAGCTTGGTCAAATCACTATGGCGCGCAGGCATAGTTGGGCAGGTTTTGGAAGAATTCGAACCGTGGCCGTCTGGATCACTAGCAGGACAAACGAAGGAAAAGACAAATTGATTGGCAACAAAGGCACAGGCCTGAAGGATCTATCAGTTACTAATCAGATCATGAATGCATACAGAAAATAAAATGGGAAGATGAAACATTTTAAGGGATGGGAAAATTCATACGTTGGGGGAACCCAAGGGTTCTACGGTTTTGTTTAAATATTTGAAAGTTAATAGCTAGAGGGGCTTCTTCCCTGGAAAAACTTGTCACTTAATGCTTGTAAGAGGAACTATTTCCTTTTACAACCAGAGACTGCAAATTTTGCCTGTTGGAGGAAGTACTATGTGGAATATGTCAATGTGATTAAATGAGCGATGTTGAATGTGAACTATTTTGTTTTCAGCTGTGCCTCATTAGCTGTAAGAGTGTTCTAATTTCTTGAACCTATGTTCTTGTCTGAATGTTCTTCAGTACCTTTTATGATGTCTTTTCCACTATGAGTAATGAAAATTTTAACTGTTGATGAGCTATCTTATCATATATACATTTATTCATGTTTATATGTTTGGTTATAAGAACAGATATCTGTGATTTGCCATAACACATGAACAGGGGTGCATTACTCATGAATGAATACCCAGCTCTCTAGAGATAGTTTAGTTAGTATTTATTTTCTTGCATGATTTGGATGGTTGTGAGTTCTAAGACGAGAGGTAAGAACCTGTGCATCAAATTGTAACTACTATTTGCATCTTTATCACCCTGCATGGTTAATTAGGCACTTGCATATCATACTTAATTCAAAAAATACAAATACACGGTGGACCGGGGCGCAACCGGTAAAACCTTTGTTTTGTTAGTTTGACCTACGGTAGTCGGACCGCAAACCGAATGGATTCCCTATACCAAACAGTCACGGGCTATTTGGGAACGTTGACTGGGGAGAATCCCTTTGCTGTTGTTGCCTGTGAATTTCCAGGCCTCAATAGTTCTGGTGCTAGAAGGAGGGCCGCCAGTGCATGGCTGGCCGAGGAAACCCGTTTTCCCGAGATTATTCCACCGGTAATAGTTCTGAAAGCAGTGGAATTCATAATCCAATTTCGAAAGAAATGAATAGAGAACATCTATATTCTGTTGGCAACGAAGTTGTTAATGACCTGAGAAGACACACCAGGGCATATGTAAAGAAGATTGGAGGATTGCCAATTATCCTTGAATTTCCCAGAAGAGAGTATAAAAAGAAAGATCGTCCCATAGTAGAAGACTCAGTGCTAGTTGGAGACTGGGAAGAACTTGTAGAAACAGCCTTACAGGAAGTTGTACTACCTTTGAATCAAGAAGGCCCAGATACCCCTCACAGTTATCCTGCTCACACTCCTATTGGCTCACCTCCTCACTCTCCACCCAGACTCATGGCAGGAGTAAATGCTAATCCACCACCCAACCCACCAAATCCACCACCTTCCTGAAGAGCCAGATCACCTTTAAATCTAACACCTCCGCTACATGATTTACCTCAATCCTTTGAAAAGATGCTGCCAAAGTTCGACCCAATTGAGAAGATACTAGTAGATGATCACCTGCAAAGTTTTTGCTTGGCGATAGAAGGGTTGAGGGCTAGGGAGTATGAGGATGTAGTTTTCAGACTATTTTCGCATACCCTTAAAGGAGCTGCAGCATCATGGTATTTTGGGTTGCCTGCTAACTCTATCCCTGATTGGGATACCTTCGAGAGAATTTTCAGAAGTAAGTATGCAATTCAAAAGACTCATGCAGCCCTCATGAAAGGACTATGCACCTTGAAGAAAGAGAGAAAGCAAAAGGTGCACAGTTTCACACAAAGGTTTGCAGCCTATCTCAAGAATTTTTTTGAAATGGATAAACCCTCAGACAAGGTCCTGATTGAATATTATACTTCAGCTTTAGGCCCTGAGTTGGCCATGTTTGCCAAAATAAGGGCCAAGCCTACTTTGGCAGAAACCTATGCAGAGGCAGAAGTAGTGGAGGCTGAAAGAGAAAGTATCGAAGATTATCCAGAACAGTCAGGAGAGAAAGGTGCGGGAAGGAAAGCCTTATTGTTTACTAAGCCTAAGGAAGGGAAGTCGCCAGATTTTGAAAATATGGCAAAAATGATGCAGAAGCTTTCCAACAAAATCATAGATTTGGAGAAAGAGAAGGAAGCACAAAAGTTCTATAAGCCCTATTATAAGAAAAGAGAGGATAACAATCAGTCTCAACCTCCTCCTCACAATGCTGCATCCATGAATCTAACAGAAGTAGGAATGGAAATTTTTTGCACTTTCCACCAACAACCACACTCTGAAAGAAATTTTCCTCAATGGATAAACTCAATGACGTTGGTTATGAATCGACTATTGGATTCTAAGTTAACGGAAGAGGGGGATGAAGAAAGAAAAGAGAATACTACTTCAACGAAAGAACAAGAAGAGGAAACCATGGTTTTGTGGGATTATGTTTCGTTATTTGATGCTGAAGAGGAAAAGAAGCAGGGCTACAAGGACATCATGGAAACCAATGTGACAACAAGAAGCCAAGGGGCGATTAAAGAATACAATCTCATTCTCCCAAAGATTAAGAGGCTTCAGCGAAATGTTAAGAAATTTCAAAATAAATCCTTAGCTGATAAAATTCCAGAATTCACTATTACTAGCCAAGATCCTAAGAAGAATAATACGTTGGCTAAGCCAAATGAAGAAAAGATGAATGTTGATAAACCTCATCCCATTGAACAGCAGGTGGAGTATGACATCGTGGAGGATTTAAAGAAGGTAAAATCAAATGTTTCACTATTCGAAATGTGTAAAGTGCCACAGCAAAAAGAAAGACTATTGAAAGCACTTGAAGCATTGGACGAGAAGCTACCCACTGACAATCGATCTCAGGAAGAAGAAGAAATCGGAGAAGTCAGCATTGGAGGTAAGTCTAAAAGCAAACATCCCCCTTTCCTCCTCACATTTGAAATTTTCAATCACAACGTGCATAATTGCTTGGTAGACTCAGGGGCGTCAGTTAATGTCATGCCAATATCAGTGTATAAAAAGATCAATGGGCAGCCTAAGCCATCCACGTGGAGGTTTGTTCAGTTGGATAGGATAGATGTAAAGGTAATTGGTGAGATGGAAGACGTCCTAGTCTGTCTGGAATCCAATGATAAAGTGTGCCAAGTCATTAATATCGTGGTGGCTGATATACTAGACGCTTATAGTCTTGTCCTGAGCAGAGATTGGTCGACCAAACTAAATGGATATTTTTCCTTGGATTGGTCACATATGTGGCTGCCATACAAAGGAAGTCCGAACCAGATTAAGATTTTAAGAGAGCCTCACATGAAATACAATGTTACTCAACTGGAGGAGAAGAATGAACCAGTGGATTCTGTATTGGGAAATTATTTTATCGAATTGGAACCAGGAAATTACCAAGCAGAAGAAGCCAGCAACACATCAGACACCCAGCCTGATCTCCTTCGATTCTCACGGGATGATGAAATTGACTGTAACATAGTAAACTTAGCAATAGGAGTAGATTCACATTCAGTAGATAATGATTTTTGGACTTTGTTTTTTGATGGCTCTAAGACGTTAGAAGGGTCAGGGGCCGGCTGTATCCTGATCGACCCCCAGAAGAATAAACATTTTTTCTCATGTAGATTAGAGTTTGAATGTACGAATAATACAGCTGAGTACGAAGCGCTGGTGCAGGGCTTGAGGAAAGCGATTGAATTAAAGGTAAGTAATCTAAAAAAAAATTGGAGATTCTGAAATTATTGTGAAACAAATCCGGAATCAAATACATTGTGTTTCCCCTCACTTGAAGGCTTACCAAAATGAGGTATGGGACCTACTTAAATGTTTTAATGCATTCAATATTATTTCAATTCCAAGGCTTAAAAATGCAGCAGCTGACCTGTTGGCCACATCAGCTGCTAGGCTGGTACCTACCAATAATTGATGCTCTGTTGAATTAATTTTCAGGCCCTCAGTACCTGATATGATTACCAACCTACGAGTGTTCGATGATGACCAACAAATTATAGAATGCTTAACAAATGACAAGGTATTTAAAGAAGCAATCATAGACGATGAAGAAC
This sequence comes from Pseudotsuga menziesii, assembly GCA_001517045.1. Classification (NCBI taxonomy): domain Eukaryota; kingdom Viridiplantae; phylum Streptophyta; class Pinopsida; order Pinales; family Pinaceae; genus Pseudotsuga; species Pseudotsuga menziesii. The sequence continues at coordinate 768,109 of LPNX011075675.1, forward strand.
ATCAGGCTCAGTTGAAGTATGATAATTTCATCCCTAAAGGATTTAGAACGTTAGAAAAAATGTTCGATTTAAATGAAAAGTTCAGAAGACCAGCCAACGTGAAGACCCACAGCTCATCTCTACAATTCAAGCTTATAAATTTAGGGACTGAGACGAATCCTAAATTTGTGAATCTTGGCAAATGTTGTTCACCAGCAGAAAGAGATAAGTTCATCAGTCTGTTTAAACAATATAAAGATGTTTTCTCCTGGACATATGAAGATTTGAAAACATACGATACCAGCATCATCAAGCATGTTGTCCCCATCAAAGCCGGCGTCAAGTCGTATCAGCAACCTTTAAGGAAAATGCATCCAAAATTGGAACCGCCGATTCAGAGTGAAGTGAAGAAATTATTGGATGCTAGAATCATTTTTAAGGTCAGACACTATGAGTGGGTATCAAATCTGGTACCAGTAAGAAAAAAGTCTGGAGAAATCAGACTATGCATGGATTTCAGAAATTTAAACCGCGCTTCAGATAAAGATAACTATCCTGTGCTACCCATGGAGCAATTGCTACAAATGGTCTCAGGTTCTGAACTGTTTTCGTTATTATATGGCTTCTCTGGATACAATCAAGTATTAGTAGCTGGAGAAGACACATTGAAGACAACGTTCAGGACCAAATGGGGAACCTTTTCCTACAGAAGGATGCCCTTTGGGCTTATAAATGTTGGAGCAACGTTTCAGAGGGCTATGGACATAGCTTTCCATGGATTGATTGGCCATAGTGCTGTAGTGTAACTTGATAATATTACGATATTCTCAAAGAAGAGAGAAGAGCACGTGTTTCATTTAAGGAATATTTTTGAACGCTGTCGAAAATATGGCATCTCGCTCAATCCCAAAAAGTGTGTGTTCACTGTCACGGAGGGAAAATTGCTGGGTCACATAGTTTCAAAGAAAGGAATATCTATAGATACAGAAAGCATTAAGGCCATTGAACAGATCCTGTTACCCCATAATAAAAAAGGGATGCAATCATTTATGGGAACTATAAACTTCGTGCGAAGATTTGTGCCTGATTTCGCTCAGATTGTCAAGCTGCTGCAGCAGAAGGTGAAGCAAAATGCACAATTCAAATGGACTGAGATTGAGAAGAATGCATTCAACAAAATTAAAACTGTTTTTGCACACGCACCCTCCTTGAAAAGCCCAGATTTTGATAAAGACTTTATTCTGTATACCTTTTCATCCGATGATTCGCTGGCAGTTGTGCTTACGCAAAAGGAATATGGGGGGGATGAATTCCCAATATCTTTCATGAGCACTGGTCTGCAAGGGGCCGAATTAAATTACCCAGCCATTGACAAACAAGCTTATGCAGTATTCAAAGCAGTGAAGCAATTCAGGCCTTATATTTTAAAAAATAGAACCAAGGTAATCGTCCCCTACCCAGCTGTAAGGTCCCTTCTTGTACAAAAGGAGTTAGGAGAAAGAAGGGGCAACTGGGTAACATCTCTACAAGAGTAAGACCTTGAAGTCAATCCAGCCTCTATAGTTAAAGGAAAAGGGTTGTGCAAACTGATGATTGAAAATAGAAAAAATGAAGAACACGCCTGGGAGGATGAAGTCGAATTACATGTAATGGAGGTATGTCCTTTGTTTACAGCTCCCGAGTCTTGGTATAGATACCTCATGCATTACCTGCAGGCAGGGCTGTTGCCAAAACATTGGAATTCTAAGCAAAGAAGAGCACTGTGTCTTAAATCATCTTCCTATCAAATTGTTGAAGGAGTATTATTCAGAAAAATTATGACGGAGTTCTTCTCAGATGCTTAGAGAAAGAAGATGCAAAGAAAGTAATGTCAGAATTGCATGACGGGCCTACTGGGGGACATTATTCAGGGGATACTACATCCCACAAAATCCTCAGAGCCGGTTACTATTGGCCTACGCTCTTCAAAGATGCGCACGCACATGTCAGGAAATGTGATATTTGCCAAAGGTGTAGTGCAAGACAACCTAAAGCAGCAGCACCCCTAAAGACTTTGATGATCACAGAGCCATTCGAGCAATGGGGGTTGGATATCATTGGAGAAATAAAACCAAATTCCTCCCTACAACATAAGTACATTCTGACCGCGACCGATTATTTCACTCGCTGGGTCGAAGTAGTCCCACTGCACAAAATAAATCAAGACGAGGTCATCAGCTTCCTGCAGGACCACATCATGACCAGGTTTGGAGTTCCAGTTTCGTTAGTTTTTTATAATGCTACGTACTTTTCATCAATTAAATTAACTACTTTTTCTCATGATAAAGGGATAAAATTGCATTATTCTGCTAATTACTATCCACAAGGAAATGGCCTGGCTGAATCCACTAACAAAAACCTAATTAGAATTTTAAAGAAGACTGTGATAGAAAACCAGAGGAGCTGGCACTCAGCGCTACCAAACGCCCTTTGGGCCGATAGAGTCACCCCCAATTCTACAATAGGAGTGTCTCCGTATACCTTGGTGTATGGTAAAGAATCCATTCTGCCCCCCAACATCATGCTACCCTCTTCCATAATAGCTCAAGAGTCCAGAGGGTGGGAGAATGAAGTTTTGCATATAAGGATATGCAATCTTCTGAATGCAGAAGAGGCTAGATCTCAAGATAGAGAACGCTTTAAGCAACAACAGGAGTTAGTAAAGAGATGGTTCGAAAAACATAAAGCTAGAACAAAAGACTTTAAAGTGGGAGACTTAGTCCTCAAATGGAATCACCCCCATGATGAGAAAGGAAAGCATACTAATTTCCAGCAGTTGTGGGTAGGCCCTTTTCAAATTGCGGCAAAGCTTGGCCCTTCTACTTATAAGTTGCAATATTTACAGGGGTGGGAGGAGAACTTACCAGTAAATGGTTTGGTTCTCAAGCCTTATTTTTCCTGAGTTTCTTTGAGTTCTTCTGTCTTGTATATAAATAATTTGTTTGGCTGTCTTTTGAGTCATGTTTTTCAGTTGGTTTTAGTTTTTATTTTCTTGATTTCAATAAAGGGAATGAACCCGTGGTTGCAAGGGGAACACCAAAATTTTTGGGGAATGATAAACATTTTTGGGTATCAGACTGTGTATTGCTTTTTGTCTCAAAGAACTTCTTCTAGTTTAGCAGTTTTCTCGAATAGCTCTGAGTGCATTGAAGTCCTGCTTAACCCCTGTGAAATAAACCGGATTCAAAGAATCTGGAATACTATGTTGAGGCTCCATCCACGTCACACTTAAAATGTTCTAAGGGGCGACAGCAAAGGACCCATGGAAAGGAGCAAGGTGAACAGTATATTAAATATAAATGATCCCATGCCAAGAAATGAATGCCAAAAGGGCAAATAAGAGTAAAAAAACTCCTATGAAAGCATCATACATCAAAGCAAATGCTGAATCATAAGTACTAAATTGCCGAAAGTTCCTCTCCGTCCGTGAGCTGAAACATGAAGTACACCGCTCACACAAAAGGACACTATGGGATAGAGGAGCCTGAATTAAAATTCAGAAAGAAAGGCATGCAGGAGGACTCATATGAAAAGGGACAAAAGTCCAAAAGCACAAAAAGTGCTAAAGTGGCATGGGAATGAGGAACAAACGAATATATTTATGTTTACCATATGCTACAATCCTGTGGTGTCCAAGCTATTAGCTACCTGAAGACAAAAGTAATAATGAAATTCATCCTCTGGCCTCAATAGAGTTATCTCGACTTGAAAATCTTGGTTTCCACTCTCCCAAATTGGACTATCATCAATGATTAAAGGTACACACTTCCGTCATTTGAGAAATCCAAATAGCTGGAAGAATTCAATAGATGCATTTGTTGTTAAATAGTCTGTCACTCAAAGAATAATTGCCCAGAGATCTAGGTTCACCAGGTAATCGCCAATTGTTGCAGCTGCAACTGTTCTCCCCAAATTTCTTAAATTTTGGGCCCCTCCTCATTATTTAGCGTTGTTTTTAATCGTTGGATCCTTTGAACCTTTTGGTCGTGCTTTAGTGTTGGATGATTTTAAAATATTGACTCTCGGCCTATTTTCGGAGATTATGTGTGTTTGAAGTTGTTTGGGTCGCCGATTGTGAGTTTGGTTTTGCTGATGGTTTTTTGAAAGGCCGTTGTTTCGGAGGTGAAATGTAGTTTGACCATTGTTGAATTTTAAAACTCTCCGAAAACTTAATTTTTCTATTGATCGGGCGTCATTTTTTGTTTAATCAAAAAACGTAGCCATTTCCTCTTCCGCTGTTGTGGCTCCCAAAGGGTCTAAGCACCCGAAGTATAAAGCGCTCCGATTGTCGATGCGTGTTAACCCTTTAGTCGCATGTCTTTAGCCTTTCCTCTTCCGTCGTTGCGGATCCCAAAGCGGCTTAGCACCCGAAGTATAAAGCCTTCTGACTTTCGACTAAAGCACTTCACCCTTCGACATGCGTCACGTGGCTACAACCTTTCTTCTTCCTCCATTGCAGCTCCCAAAGTAGTTAAGCCTCCGAAGTGTAAAGCTTCCCGACTTCCGATTGAGAGTGTTCCCGCCCGCGGGTTGCGTATCCTTAACCTCTCCTTTTCCGTCGTTGCGGCAAGGAAATCCTTTTCGCGTTCGATGTCGATATCCTTCCGACTTTCGATTCAGAATTTTCCCGCTCGAGGCTTAGTCAAACTCTTCCGTTTATTAAAATTCTCAGATCAAGGGATGCACCTGGCCGTTTTCTTGTGGATTAGCCATTTCAGGTGGTTTAAGTTAACGTTTAAAATGCCATTTCAACGAATGATGCACGTCGTTTGATTGCAGGTCGTTTCTAGAGATTGGTCAAATCACTACGGCGCGTAGGCATAGCTGGGCAGGTTTTGGAAGAAGTCGAACCGTGGCCGTCCGGATCACTAGTAGGACAAACGAAGGAAAAGACAAATTGACTGGTGACAAAGGCACAAGCCTGAAGGATCTATCAGTTAATAATCAGATCATGAATGCATACAGAAAATAAAATGGGAAGATGAAACATTTTAAGGGATGGGAAAAGTCATACGTTGGGGGAACCCAAGGGATCTACGGTTTTGTTTAAATATTTGAAAGTTAATAGCTAGAGGGGATTTTTCCCTGGAAAAACTTGTAACTTAATGCTTGTAAGAGGAACTATTTCCTTTTACAACCAGAGACTGCAAATTTTTCCTGTTGGAGGAAGTACTATGTGGAATATGTCAATGTGATTAAATGAGCGATGTTGAATGTGAACTATTTCATTTTCAGCTGTGCCTCATTAGCTGTAAGAGTGTTCTAATTTCTTGAACCTATGTTCTTGTCTGAATGTTCTTCAGTACCTTTTATGATGTCTTTTCCACTATGAGTAATGAAAATTTTAACTGTTGATGAGCTATCTCACTACTACATTTTGACCAAAAATCCGACGGCCGTCATGTCGGATTTTCGACACTTCCCTGTCGCATGTACAACACTTTGATTTTTTTTAAGCGTCGGAAACTTGTCGTCGTGTAAGCGACACTTAAGTCACCGTCGGTTAAGCGACACCTATGTAACCGTCGGTTAAATTTAAAGCGTCGGTTAAGCGACGGAATATCGTCGACGGTAGTGAAAGTTTTTTAAGAAAATAACCTACATGCTGTCGGTCAAGCGACAAAAGGACCGTCGGATAAGCGACAGATATTAAAAAAGCGTCGAAAAAGAGACGTCTACAGCCGTTAGATAAGCGACGGATATCTAGAAAAATCGTCGGATAAGCAACAGATAAAAGCGTCGCTTAAGCGACACTTACTGAAATTTAAAAAAAAATATATATTGTGCACAGCAGCAGTTGTGGACAATTTGGGTTTGGTAGAGATTGACACAGGAACTTCCTTACCGGGGCCATAACGTACTGACACATTATAATGCAGCACATGCTCTTCTACCAGATCCGCTACATGGAGACTAATTTTCTTTGCAGTGGAAACCTTCTCGTACTGAAGGCGTACTAGGTGAAGCCTCACATCTCTTATGAAAGTATCAGAACATGCAGTGGAAAAGAAAGATTTCAGCTTCCTTTGCACGTTGAGTTTCTGCAGGCTTGACACCGAAATGAAATCTCCACTCTCAACTGATTGAGATAAATTAGGCCCAATATCATAAAGTTTCTTTCCAAATCGAATAACCAATTTAATTGTCTTGTGCTCGGTCGTTGAGTGGAGGGACTGAAGGCATGAAATCACCGTGGTTTTATAAGTAGAAAAGTCCCAATGTGAAGATAAGACAGATTCAGAAATACCCATCATACTTGAAAACTGAGCAGACAGACAGTCCATATCATAAGATAATTTACTGATCGATGACCCAGACTCCGCTCCAGACACCTCCTCACATATCGCTCCAGTTTTAAGACAGAAATATGATCTATCCGCGGCAACTCTACAGTCTGGGCAGATATCTCCCACAAAATTTTCAAAACAAATTTTATGCATAGGTAGGAGCGAATCTGCAAGAGACTTACATAAACAGGTGATAAAAAAGTCAGGATGGTATCCCTTACTTCTGGAAACAAAATCGCATAGCAGGCGTTCTATTGCAGAGACTACGCCCTGTACAGCTTTCTCTGATTCTCCGCGTATTTCAAGTCTTCCGACGGACAATTTGACTGAAGAGATCCCTGGAGTGTTTTGGAAGCTCTTGATGGTGCTTCGCTTCTTACCTATAATAGCTCTAGTTGCCACACTAGGCACTATCAACTTAAAATATTGTGAATCTATTGACTGTAAATATCCTATGACTTATACCAGCATACCTGGAGGAGGAACCAAGGGTCCTTGAGAAATTTAAACTATTAACAACACTTAACTTTACATCATGATCATTGTGTTGATGGATGCAGTAAGTAACCAAGAAATTCATACAAAGTTCCACTATAAGTTTCTACTAACTAAGCTACCAATTGTTAAAGCAAAAACACCAGGCTTAAAAATATTATGATTCCTAACAGAAGAAACAAGATCCATAATAATTACAGATATGCCTATGCTATGATGCTATCCGAATTAAATGGACACCAACAACAAAAATGACAAATCTGTTGACAATAAACATAGCTAAAATCCACTGTAGACATAGCCAAAATCTACCGTATACGAGTTAGCCAGTTTCTTGACCAGCATCCTACAGAGTATTTCTTTATTACTGTACATAAAACTTAAAAGTGAACAGAAAATAGAACAATGAACAACTATCCTACCTTTATTAGCTCGCCTTCATAGTAACCATCAAACTCTGCACTGCACAATGACAAATATGTGCTGGCTGACTCAATATGCTTTAATGTACTTAAATCAATATGTCGATGGCTGCCACAGCATGCTTCAAAATACTTGCGCAAAATGTTATTGGTAGCCTCAGTATGTTTAAAGTTCTCAAATCAGTCTGAAGCAACAAAAAAATATCATAATTGCTTATGCAAAAGGGTAGAGAGCACATACGCAGCGAGCTCTTTCTGTACACGAACTGCCTCCACTTGGACAACCATTTGGGCTTTCTTCACTGTTTCATAAAGACCTTGCATATTTCTAAATAAACCTGCCTGAACAGTACAAAATAGAAGCATAAATAAAGATGATGTAACAGAGAAAAATTAAATATGTTGCTTCCAAGTTACAACAAAGCAATGCATTAAAGACTGGTACTAAGATCAAGGTATGTCAGAAAGGACATAAGAGAAATATGGCATTCAATTTGAGAAATGTTTAAAAATGCATTCATGGTAATATGCAAACAAGCAAATGTAACTAGGATACAAACTCCCAAAATAACTAAAAGGTACATACACCTCTACAGTCCTACATGTATTGAAAAAAATATACATGCACTGGTGTTTCGAAAATTGTCTTTGTAAATTTCTGCAAGGAGGAAGCTAATAAACAAAGATAAAAAATTAACAACAACTTCAGCAATCAATTTATGCAAATAGAAAAATTCATGATAGGACTGCACCATTTCCAAAGGGTTGCTTGCAGCTATTGGTAACAATTTGCCCCCAAAAAATATACTATCTGCAAAGGTGAAAACAAATCAAAATAATGAACTAAAAAGACAATAATATCCCTTCATTTTGAAATTTTCAATACATTATTTCGCTCCAGACAGAAAACTTACAAATAACAATAGAAATAGCACATGCAGCAATAATATTTCAGAAAAGTACTACAAAAGAGAGCAATTATATCTCTTAATTGTATTTCAAAAGAAAGTATGCCAGCAACACTCTCAATCCCTAATAAGAGAGAGACACTCCCAAATTGAAGAATAGATCAAATTACACTGTGACATCATGCCACAAGGCCTATAAATATTACTATGTAATGACTGGAAGCACTCAAGAAGATGGACGTTTGTACAAATAACACGTGGGAGCAATCAAATGACAGGTGTAAAGGTTGCAAGTCTGTTGTGAAGGGAAAAGCCTTGCAAAGTTGTTGATGCAGATCTGCAAGGAGATTTACAGAAAATAGAGGTCTGCAATGGAGGCAAACTAGTTGTGAAGAGAACGATACGAAGGGATTTCAGTAGGACAAATTCAGAGGTGAAATATCACAGAGCACATCTGCAAGAGAGCTTGCAGAAAGCAGAGATCCCACCAACATTGTGGGCAAGGGAGAGAACCCCACAATTACATTTCAATAGTGGAGGCACAGGAATTACTTCTAGCTGGGGCAGAGTGCCTGCAATCGCTATCAGTAAGAGTGAAGTCCCTATAAATGCCCACAACAAAGATTTCATACACCAAGTGTAATATAATTTTTTCTCCCAAAGTTTCCATTATTAACTCAATGTAAATTCATGGTTTTACAAAAATTATGGGGGAACTATAGGAGTCAAGGGGTGATACTCCGTTGTGTCTGTAGCGTGAGTCAAGGGAAACATCCTTGATTTTTTTTTAATCGTTTATGTGCATTATACATTGAAACCCCACTATTTTTTTCCATTTTCCCTAACTTGGATCCTTTATGCATTATTTTTCTCATTTTCTCTTTTACTTTCTTGTTTCCATGGTTGAGGTGGTACACAAAAGGCACACAAGTCCTTATCCTCAAACCTATCCTTGTTATGTGGGTCAAAGACCACATGTAAATCCAATAAATGTTGGCCATGTCAAGGTTAACAACCCTAAATTACTTACATTAGACCTCAATAATAGAATATCCAATTATATTCCACACTTTACATTACCATAATAATAGCAAGATTGTAATGCAGTTCATCTCCCAAAACAGAGACTTCAGAAGTGTGGCCCAACCTAA
>LPNX011075675.1:777630-788839 GCA_001517045.1 Pseudotsuga menziesii
ACTTTGCAAAAACAATATGGGTTACAAGAGTAATCCAGTCCACAACCGAACATCCTAAAGTTCTAAATCTAGGTAACTGTCGCAAGTTCAACTACAAATTTATAGATATGAATGCAAAAGAAAACTACAGATTTGTACAAATTTACAGATATCAATGCAAAAGAAAACTACAGATTTTCTAGAATCTGACCTGGAACTAGCTGTCCGCTGTTCAGCAATGGTTTTCCTGCGGCTACGTCGCCAGAAACTATTTGCAATACTTGTTCGGCATTGTTGGACTGACACTAACAAACAAAATAAATCTCACAATTCTGAACGAAGCAAGCGGAGTCCTCAAACCGTCTCGGTAATATGCTGCTGCTCTGAAAAAAAATACTGTTTTGATTGAAATCACAACATTATACAGAATTTTTAATGCAATTTCTGTTTGTCTATATCAAATTTCCCCTGATGCTGAAATGTCGTACTTGCCGCCGTTAAAAATGGCTAGTCCTGAAAGGTCTTGTGGGAAACATTGATAAATGCTTACAACATATCCTTTTATTGATAATGCAGAATGACTTTGTTATTGGGTCCCCATGGATCGGGAAAGACAACATTGTTCCTAGCTTTGGCTGGGAAATTGGACCCTGGCTTGAAGGTTAGAGCCTTTTCCTATCCTTAGGATTGTGCAGGTATGTTATACAATATTTCATCAATAAAACAAGGTATTGACTTTTTTATTCTTGAATGATCAGGTGAGGGGAGAAATTACATACAACGGCCATAAACTGGATGAATTTGTCCCTCAGAAAACATCTGCTTACATAAGCCAGCATGACTTACATGTTGGAGAAATGACAGTTAGAGAAACACTGGATTTCTCTGCTAGCTGTCAAGGCGTTGGTGACAGATTCGGTGGGCAATAGATAGCCAAATTTCAATCCACAAGATTTAAATTTCACCTAGTTAATTAGTGCTCTGGATCACAGCTGGAAGTGTTTATTGACTAGTATGCTTGTTGGCATACTCTTCTTGATGCAGAGCTGCTTGCCGAGCTCTCTAGAAGGGAGAAGCAAGATAGGATTTTTCCAGAAGAAGATGTTGATCTATTCATGAAAGTAAGTTCAGATGATTATGGGCCACTTTCTTAGAGAATATCTTGATAGATTCTAATTTGTTACACAGCTTAGGCATTATGCTTATTGATGTCATTTTGGTTCTTTGATTGTATGGTTGCATGTTTTCTGCAGGCAACAGCAATGGAAGGTCTGAAGAGTGGCCTCCAGACTGACTACATCCTTAAGGTAAATGCATGGAGACCAATCTAGCTATAGCCTATAATTCAAAGCTTTAAATAAATAGATATATGTATCAGAGGAGATGCTGGGGTTCATTTCTTTAGGATCTGTGTCTAAACAGATTCTGGGATTAGATGTTTGCGGAGATACAATAGTTGGCAATGACATGCAGAGAGGAATCGCTGGTGGGAAAAAGAAGCGTGTCACAACTGGTATGCTTGAAAATTCCTCTGAACAAATTACAGTTGTGTAATTAAGTATAGATGTCATTTTGATGACTGAAAATCATTATAGTTTTATAATAATTCTCAAAATTTCCATTTTTCCAGGGGAGATGATTGTTGGACCTACAAAGACTCTCTTCATGGATGAGATATCAACCGGGATGGATAGTTCTACCACCTATCAGATTGTGAAATGCCTGCAGCACTTCACCAATCTCATGGATGCAACAATACTCATGTCTCTGTTGCAGCCAGCACCAGAAATATTTGATCTCTTTGATGACATAATACTCTTATCGGAGGGTCAGATTGTCTACCATGGACCCAGGGAAAATATCCTGGAATTTTTTGAAAGCTGTCGATTCAAATGCCCTGAAAGAAAGGGCACTGCATATTTCTTACAAGAGGTACCCAGATTATGGAGAGTTCAAAATAATTGATCATAACTTGCCTTTCCAATTCTAGTAGAATATTATGCTTCCATTTCCTCACCCATATCCATGGTTGCAGGTTACATCAAAGAAGGATCAAGAACAGTACTGGGACAACAAAATTAAGAACATAGGTAGTAGTTGTTTACACTGTTTATGATCTTCAGTTAGTCCTCCATCAATATCCGCTAGTTGATCATATTTTTATACATTGTTGTTATAACACAATTGAGCCAATGTTTCGTTGTAACTAATTAGTATACAGTGCATGATTCCCGACTTTTTATATAAAAAGTTGGATTGATTGACATACGTGTTATAGTGTTTGACTGGTTAACATACTGGTTAACTGGAGATAATATTTTACCTGAATTTTATTGCTTGTGACATACATGGAAAATACGACCCAATGTTGGCAGTATCTTATATTTTATAGAGTTGAATTGATCAACATACCTGCTCACACAATTAACCCAGTGTTGTCTGTAACTAATTGACAGTAAANCCAGAAAAATAAACTACTAAGAAATAGCAACAGAAATAACCTACCTAAATAGATGGCTTTAAAAAGCCTATAATGATATAATTACCAGATGACCTTGATGACCTTAAAGCAATGACAAATTACAATGGCTACCAAATGGCCTGAATAACATTACTCTTAAAATTTCAGAATAAAAATATGCCTAGCCAACTAGATTTTTGAAAGAGAATGTTTACAATGACCTTGTAAACACTAGAGTTCTTGTCAAATCTTCAGAACAAAGTGTGTTAAGGTCTTAAATTTTAAGAGAGCAAACTGCAACTCAATGACTATAACAAAATACTGAAGTTCATGTACAAACCATTAGAGGAACCATGAATCAATGAGTTTTGAAACATATGGTAGATCAGAAATAAAATACATTAGTGAACATCAGATACCATTGGAAGAAAAAGAACTTTGTATGTTTGAGCGTACACATCCTTACAAAATGAATGCATAGAAGATGACTGTGGAGTGACAATCAAAGAGTATGTGGGACATGAAAATTTAAAAAGTTTTAAGATGCAGAATAATTAAGATGTCCTCACCATGTTTATAGAGGCGGTTTTCCCAGCACCATTGGGTCCAAGCATACCAAAACACTCTCCTCATGGCACAGCAAGTGACAAACCACGAACTGCATACTTCTCAGAGTTACCATCATTTCCTGAATACGCCTTCTTTAGGTTATCACAAATTATGGCATGGGATTGGGAGGATTCTTGGAGCAACTTCTCAACCAGTTCCCTCTGAAAGGAGACAAAAAGAAAAGTATGAGAGATTGAGCTCAAATTCTATGGAGAAGATGTTCCAAATAAAAGCTACATGTATTTTAAACTAAGCTGAGTGAATCTTGGAAATAGGTATGGGTTTCCAAAACCATTACAGCAAGGAAACTTGGCCCAGAAAATTTTAGGGAAAAAAATGCAATATTAAAAAATACAAAAAATATATAACCATCGTGACTTGCTCTGTTTATTCTCAAATTTACAAAGCAAAATATAAAATAAGAGTGCATTTTTTCTCCAGATTGGCATTCTTCTATTTACAAAGAAGACTGTCACCAACTTAATGAAGAACATGTCAGTGCTCTTTTATGAATGCTACAACCACAGCTTTCAGTTGATGAAATAATGGAGGGGGCTGGTGTTTCAGATATGTCATATGAAAAACACTTCCTTGAACATTTTCACAAAGCATGCTTTAACCTGTTACATGAACTTGTTATGAGGCGTGCCTTATCCATCGAACTTGAAGAACACCTAGTAAATCAAGTTTTGAAGGTAGAGGATGGGAGGTTTGCTTATACTGATGATGCTCTTGTTCTTGTAGCTCGCATTCTTATTATAAGGACATCCATAGGGTCCAGTTTGGGAGATGACTCCTTAAGACTCAAAATCTGCAAAGGCTACGCTGGTTTTATTGTTGAGAAAGTGAAAGCTACATATTCATGGTGCTTAAATATCCAAGAAGTTTGTGCAAGTCTTCCATCCCTATTTCATTTGGAAGTTCTTCTCATGGCTTTTCATTCTTCAAATGCATTTGAAAAAATCAAAATGTGCATATATTTGATGTTAATATATGTCAACTGGTATTTGGGAACCTCTATCCTTAATATTCCAGCAAACACATAGCTCATTTTGGTTCAACTTGATTGGGCATTTGAATCCTGATGCGACATCTATTAGCAAAGAATCAAGTGTTCTTGAGGGTGATCAAGATGGTCAATTAAGGCCTGCTGGACTACATCACTGGAAGGAGTTGCTTGATGGCAGTGGTTTCTTTGTCTGCCTCTCTAGTTTGAAGTCGAACTCTCCACTTACTGTGTCTCTTGGTCTCTCCACTTACTGTGTCTCTTGGTCCTATGGAGCTGTGTGCACAACTTCTGCGATTGCCTGAAAGTCCATCTTCTCAATGGGTTGGCATTTCAGCTTACAGGCCTCTCTCTAAGGACAAAAATAATGTTCTATAAATGGGCATCTTTCTAGTTGAACTGTTGCAAAATCCCTCATCCCTAAAAGCTGGCTAATAATTTCTCATCCCTAAAAGCTGAGCTACAAATTAGTGTTGCAACAAGCCCATATTTAGGAAAGTATTCAACATAGAAAGTTGGACTGAACTGGAATGATCTAAAATGCCACACCTTTGACTAAAATTGGATGCACAAAAAATGTTTCCAAAATGGTCATAAGACCCTGTATGCAAACCAGATTTATGATTTTATCTCATATACAGATACAACAATGACCAATATGCCAGCAATCTCTATTTCAATTAACAAAAAATACAGGTATCCAAGCTATAACCTAGAAGTATGGCTATATTCACTTTTTAAAAACTAATAAGCTGAAACTAGGTCAACAACACTTATCTGACTTGCACTAAGTTCTCACCCATCTACACCCACTTCATTGATATAGACAGGATTTCCCCACTTGCTGTGTTCTTTGTTTGAATGCAAGTTATCCACTATAGGTAGTTTAAGGGGATATTTTACAGCAGGGAAAAAGTTCGAAAAGTAAAAAGGAAGATTTTTGTAAAGATTTGGAGTTTTGGTATCAGTGAATATGGATAAATGGGATCCAAGATCACTTGTTTTCAAAAAAAATCTGATATTTTGCTTCAAAGACAAATAATCTAGTAAAACAATCCATGAATTCAATCACATATTAATCAGTGGATGCAATGATCCATGTGCAGACATGGAATGCAGTTTTAGTGTAGGAATCTCAGCCATTTGTCAATCCTTTGCAATAGTGACCAGGCCCTCCTAGCAAGCGACAGAAACAGAACCAACTCCACAATAGTGCCCAGAAATATCCATGCCAGCAATGAGCCAGAAGACTGCATGTGAAGTTGTATTCAGTCAGCACAAGAGCTACAAACGTTGCTCCATGCTGCTCTCGACACATTTATCAAGATGCCACATTGGATGATCACAATTGTTTCTTAGCGCTCAAGGCATACTGTTAAATATGGCGCCGTAAATTATATAAATATGGGCATTGTGCTTCATTTACTCTCTTGATAAATTCTGAGTGAATTGCTAGAATAGACATTATATTCTGTTATGCAACTCACCTCACAATCCTTCTCAAGAATCTGCTGCATAGGGTGTTTCCATGCTACAGTTGTACATTCTATGGTACATTGTAACATAAGTGAAAGGGAAATTCTTGAGTTAGGTTAGGAGACATGGTCTCTACTCTCTTTTGGTTGTTTATGTGTGATTGTCATTTATTTATCTCACTTGTTTAGTTTTACTATTGCACAAATCTCTTCGCTGTTATTAATCTCTGCACATCTATTTGCCAAACAATAATGCTACCGCCATAACATAGATCTCAGATCTATAGCTGTCCACCCCTGACTTTTTGGGCGGTAGATGCATCACTTGTATAAGAGCTAGAAGATAGAATGCTTAATTGGATCTCTCGAGTCAAGTACCAGAGATGGATTAGTGTTTCAGTACGTGATGAATGCCCACCTAGAAGATGTGCAAGTAAAGAAAGAACAGAATTACACATACAACTCCATCATATGACCTTCCTCTGAACTCATTGCAATCTCAAATGGTGGCGCAGAACAACACAAACACTTCCATGGTGGTTGATCAGATAAATATAGTATGATCTATCATTGAAGATGAATTGCAGAAGCAACATGAGAAGATGTACAACCAATTTGCACAGCTATTTAATGCTAGATTTGTGCCTCAGACTACAGCTATGACATTTGGACCTATTAAATTTTAAACCAATCTATTTGGTGACCAATGCCCGCTCCAAGTCCAAGTAAACATCAAGATCTAGTACCAATATCTTGGAGCTCTGGAAGGGATTGTTTCGGAAGGTTGAAGCTTACTTTGTATCACTTCACCAACGAAGCTAAGATGGCTTTCACAATGCTCAAAGTTGCACATAACAGACTTTGCTGGTAAGAATCTCATGTAGACAAGGTCCAATGGTGCAAGAACAAAGGAGAGCATATGGATACATGGACCAAGTTCACAAAGGCAATGCAGAGTTTTATCGCCTTGACCAATATTAAGATCAATATATCAAGACGCAAAAATTGCACCAGTGACAAGACTGTCTATCCAAAGACTATGCTAATAAATTTCATAATATAATGAAGCATCTTGACATTCCAGATGCTTGAATGCAACAAGATCTTGAAGTGTCGAAGTAGATTGCATCCATATAATCTGTTGGAGTTGGAATCCATAACTATTAAGAGCCTTGGTGATGCTTAGCACATTGCTACAAAGATCAAAGAAGAATTCCACACAAAGCGAGAAATCATGGTACAAAGTCTCTTCAATAAATCAATGCAAGAAATATCATAATACAAATCCTTCTGGAAATCCAACATTGTGCACTTGTCATTGCCAAGATAACCAACCTATACAAGAACAACAACAACGAAATAATAACCTGACAGCAACAATAGAACAAGCAGATTGGAAAATGGTGCCCTTTACACGAGTCGACAATGTGTTCAAATGGAAAAGGTCATGTCCACAAAACTCTTCTAGCATAAGCTCAAACAACCCCCACAATGCAAGACAAAGGGAAACAAATTATCCACTTTGAACCAGAGATGGTCAATGTTGCATGAAACGGGTAAACGGGGATGAAATGACGAACAAGTTTCACAAGTTTCTGCATAACCTGTAAACATAAGCCTCTCCCATACACTACAGTATATACATATAATGCAAAATAATTTCCATTCATCCAAGAATGCCTTTAAAGGAAAAAACTTACAAGCTCAAGGCAAATACCCAATCTTCCAAAATTAAAATAAAGGGAAAGCACAATTCCATAATCATAGGAAGAATGAAAGCTCACCTTAAACACCTCTGGCCTTGTACCTTCGATGCTAATTTCTTTGTCATTCCACTCCGCAGAGGACTCAAAACACATGGATTTAAATACAGGGGAACGTGCTGCCAGTTCAACTCTGTGGGCATGAAATTTTTCCCCTGATACATCAAATGTGACATCCGCATTTTCAACATCTTCAAGCAGTTCCCCAAATTGTTGACCCAATTTTGATTCAGGGATGTGAATATAGTGCAATCTGGGGCCTTGAATAGCAGAAACCACAACCCCAACTCTCCTAAAGCAAGGGGATGGATCAGAAATCTCTCCTAAATATGCATGTTCCTCTAAATCTGGAAGGGTATCTCTGTAAATAAAGTCAAGGGATTCTCCACGCAGAGGTAACTCAAGGGATTCTCCACGCAGTCTTAACACAAAGGTCACACCAACTTAGGGTTCAAGGTAACCCTCGACACTCGACCAACTCCATGTTCAAGAGAGCAATCACCAAGACACATCGGAACAAGCCCTAAGTCCGTTATCTAAGTTATCTTCTTCAGGCCAGACCAATGTGGCTCGAGATCTACGTCTCTCCTACGCATTGGCTTCGTTCTTCCACGCCAATTCCATGGACATGAAAGCATTAATTTTCAAGAATGTGCAGTTATGAAAGCAACAGTAGAGCTTACTATCCGATGGGGTCGATATTGCGCTAGCCCAACAGACAAATGAGACTATGAGTTTAAAGGATTACATTTTAATAAGTGAACCGATACATCCGTTGCTTAACCGACACAATATTATTGTGGATTGCAAACTTTAGTCTAGATTTATTTGTTTAATTTTCTCAATTCAACAACCGCACCTTCGCTTAACTGACGGTTATGAGAATATCTGTCTCTTAACCGATGGGTATGAGACTAGCCATCGCTTACGCGACGCTTATGACCACAATTTTTAAAAAAAAAATTAACTTTGTGATTTTTGGTAGGTTTAAAAGAAAAATTCCACGCGCTGTCGGAAGTAACCGTCGGATTTTGGATCGAAATGTAGTAGTGTCTTATCATATATACTTTTATTCATGTTTATATGTTTGGTTATAAGAACAGCTATCTATGATTTGCCATAACACATGAACATGGGTGCATTACTCATGAATGAATACCCAGCTCTCTAGAGATAGTTTAGTTAGTATTTATTTTCTTGCATGATTTGGATGCTTGTGAGTTCTAAGACAAGAGGTAAGAACCTGCGCATCACATTGTGACTACTCTTTGCATCTTTATCACCCTGCATGGTTAATTAGGCACTTGCATATCATGCTTAAGTCAAAAAATACAAATACACGGTGGACCGGGCCGCAACCGGTAAAACCTTTGTTTTGTTACTTTGACATACGGTAGCCGAACCGCAAACCGGACGGATTCCCTATACCAAACAGTCACGGGATATTTGGGAATGTTTACTGGGGAGAATCCCTTTGCTGTTGTTGCCTGCAAATTTCCAGGCCTCAACAGTTCTGGCGCTAGAAGGAGAGCCACCAGTGCATGGCTGGCCAAGGAAACCCGTTTTCCCGAGATTATTCCACCGATAATAGTTCTGAAAGTAGTGGACTTCATAATCCAATTCCGGAAGAAATGAATAGAGAACATCTATATTCTGTTGGCAACGACGTTGTTAATGACCTGAGAAGACATATGTAAAGAAGATTGGAGGATTGCCAATTATCCCTGAATTGCCCAGAAGAGAGTATAAAAAGAAATATCGTCCCATAGTAGAAGACTCAGTGCTGGTTGGAGACTGGGAAGAACTTGTAGAAACAGCCTTACAGATACCCCTCACAGTTCTCCTGCTCACACTCCTATTGGCTCACCTCCTCACTCTCCACCCAGACTCATGGAAGGAGTAAATTCTAATCCACCACCCAACCCACCAAATCCACCACCTGCCTGGAGAGCCAGATCACCTTTAAATCTAACACCTCCGCTACATGATTTACCTCAATCCTTTGAAAATATGTTGCCCAAGTTCGATCCAATTGAGAAGATACTAGTAGATGATCAACTGCAAAGTTTTTACTTGGCGATAGAAGGGGTTAGGGCTGGGGAGTATGAGGATGTAGTTTGCAGACTATTTCCGCATACCCTTAAAGGAGCTGCAGCATCATGGTATTTTGGGTTGCCTACTAACTCTATACTTGATTGGGATACCTTCGAGAGAATTTTCAGAAGTAAGTATGCGATTCAAAAGACTCATGCAGCCCTCATGAAAGGACTATGCACCTTGAAGAAAGAGAGAAAGGAAAAGGTGCACAGTTTCACACAAAGGTTTGCACCCTATCTCAAGAATTTTTCTGAAACGGATAAACCCTCAGACATGAGAGCTTCACTTGTTGACCAATATCCTATCATGTTAGTTCATATTGTGGGTTTTCAAACTATCAAAAATCGAACCAATATATTGTAGGTATTGGGGGGATGAGGGGTTTAATGTGGGGGTGGGTAGGGTGGTTTATAAGGATTAAGGTATAAAAATGGGTGGGGAGGAGGTTTTAAGTATTGGGAGGGGGTTTCAACAAAAAGAGTTTCGGTCAATATCTCTCAAAATTAAGGGTATTCTTTAATATCCCACGATCGCACGTGCTATGTGAGAGGTTCACTAAGTGAAGTCCCCGTGCCCTAAGACAAGGTCCTAATTGAATATTATACTCCAGCTTTAGGCCCTGAGTTGGCCATGTTTGCCAAAATAAGGGCCATGCCTACTTTGGCAGAAACCTATGTAGAGGCAGAAGTAGTGGAGGCTGAAAGAGAAAGTATCGAAGATTATCCAAAACAGTCAGGAGAGAAAGGTGCAGGAAGGAAAGCCTTATTGTTTACTAAGCCTAAGGAAGAGAAGTCGCCAGATTTTGAAAATATGGCAAAAATGATGCAGAAGCTTTCCAACAAAATCATAGATTTGGAGAAAGAGAAGGAAGCACAAAAGTTCTATAATCCCTATTATAAGAAAAGAGAGGATAACAATCAGTCTCAACCTCCTCGTCACAATGCTGCATCCATGAATCTAACAGAAGTAGGAATGGAAATTTTTTGCACTTTCCACCAACAACCACACTCTGAAAGAAATTGTCCTCAATGGCTAAACTCAATGACGTTGGTTATGAATCAGCTGTTGGATTCTAAGTTAACGGAAGAGGGAGATGAAGAAAGAAAAGAGAATACTACTTCAACGAAAGAACAAGAAGAGGAAACAATGGTTTTGTGGGATTATGTTTCGTTATTTGATGCTGAAGAGGAAAAGAAGCAGCACTACAAGGACGTCATGGAAACCAACGTGACAACAAGAAGCCAAGGGGCGATTAAAGAAGACAGTCTCATTCTCCCAAAGATTAAGAGGCTTCAGCGAAATGCTAAGAAATTTCCAAATAAATCCTTAGCTGATAAAATTCCAGAATTCACTATTACTAGCCAAGATCCTAAGAAGAATAATACGTTGGCCAAGCCAAATGAAGAAAAGATGAATGCTGATAAACCTCATCCCATTGAATAGCAGATGGAGTATGACATCTTAGAGGATTTAAAGAAGGTAAAATCGAATGTTTCACTATTCGAAATGTGTAAAGTGCCACAGCAAAAAGAAACACTATTGAAAGAACTTGAAGCATCGGACGAGAAGCTGCCCACTGACAATCGACCTCAGGAAGAAGAAGAAATCAGAGAAACCAGCATTGGAGGTAAGTCTAAAAGCAAACATCCCCCTTTCCTCCTCACATTTGAAATTTTCAATCACAACGTGCATAATTGCTTGGTAGACTCAGTGGCGCCGGTTAATGTCATGCCAATATCAGTCTGTAAAAAGATCAATGGGCAGCCTAAGCCATCCACGTGGAGGGTTGTTCAGTTGGATAGGACAGATGTAAAGGTAA
>LPNX011075675.1:789114-915930 GCA_001517045.1 Pseudotsuga menziesii
AGCTGACCTCTTGGCCACATCAGCCGCTAGGCTGGTACCTACCAATAATCGATGCTCTGTTGAATTACTTTTCAGGCCCTCAGTACCTGATATGATTACCAACCTACGAGTGTTCGATGATGACCAGCAAATTATAGAATGCTTAACAAATGACGAGGTATTTAAAGAAGCAATTATAGACGATGAAGAACATCACGCTGAGTTGAAGTATGATAATTTCATCCCTAAAGGAGTCAGAACGTTAGAAAAAATGTTCGATTTAAATGAAAAGTTCAGAAGACCAGCCAACGTGAAGACCCACAGCTCATCTCTACAATTCAAGCTTATAAATTTAGGGACTGAGACGAATCCTAAATTTGTGAATCTTGGCAAATGTTGTTCACCAGCAGAAAGAGATAAGTTCGTCAGTCTGTTTAAACAATATAAAGATGTTTTCTCCTGGACATACGAAGATTTGAAAACATACGAAACCAGCATCATCAAGCATGTTGTCCCCATCAAAGCCGATGTCAAGTCGTATCAGCAACCTTTAAGAAAAATGCATCCAAAATTGGAACCGCCGATTCAGAGTGAAGTGAAGAAATTATTGGATGCTAGAATCATTTTTAAGGTCAGACACTCTGAGTGGGTATCAAATCTGGTACCAGTAAGAAAAAAGTCTGGAGAAATCAGAATATGCGTGGATTTCAGAAATTTAAACCGCGCTTCAGATAAAGATAACTATCCTATGCCACCCATGGAGCAATTGCTACAAATGGTCTCAGGTTCTGAACTATTTTCGTTATTAGATGGTTTCTCTGGCTACAATCAAGTATTAGTAGCCGAAGAAGACACATTGAAGACAATGTTCAAGACCAAATGGGGAACCTTTTCCTACAGAAGGATTCCCTTTAGGCTTATAAATGCTGGAGCAACGTTTCACAGGGCTATGGACATAGCTTTCAGTGGATTGATTGGCCATAGTGCTGTAGTGTACCTTGATGATATTACGATATTCTCAAAGAAGAGAGAAGAGCACGTGTTTCATTTAAGGAATATTTTTTAACGCTGTCGGAAATATGGTATCTCGCTCAATCCCAAAAAGTGTGTGTTCGCTGTCACGGAGGGAAAATTCCTGGGTCATATAGTTTCAAAGAAAGGAATCTCTATAGATCCAAAAAGGATTAAGGCCATTGAACAGATCCTGTTACCCCATAATAAAAAAGGGATGCAATCATTTGTGGGAACTATAAACTTCATGCGAATATTTGTGCCTGATTTCGCTCAGATTGTCAAGCCGCTGCAGTAGAAGGTGAAGCAAAATGCACAATTCAAATGGACTGAGATTTAGAAGAACGCATTCAGCAAAATAAAACTGTTGTTGCACACGCACCCTCCTTGAAAATCCCATATTTTGATAAAGACTTTATTCTGTATACCTTTTCGTCCGATGATTCGCTGGCAGCTGTGCTTACGCAAAAGGAATATGGGGGGGGATGAATTCCCAATATATTTCATGAGCACTGGTCTGCAAGGGGCCGAATTAAATTACCCAGCCATTGACAAACAAGCTTACGCAGTATTCAAAGCAGTGAAGCAATTCAGGCCTTATATTTTAAAAAATAGAACCAAGGTAATCGTCCCCTACCCAGCTGTAAGGTCCCTTCTTGTACAGAAGGAGTTAGGAGAAAGAAGGGGCAACTGGGTAACAGCTCTACAAGAGTACGACCTTGAAGTCAATCCAGCCTCTATAGTTAAAGGACAAGGGTTGTGCAAACTGATGATTGAAAATAGAAAAAATGAAGAACACGCCTGGGAGGATGAAGTCGAATTACATGTAATGGAGGTATGTCCTTTTTTTACAGGTCCCGCGTCTTGGTATAGATACCTCGTGCATTACCTGCAGACAGGGCTGTTGCCAAAACATTGGAATTCTAAGCAAAGAAGAGCGCTGCATCTTAAATCATCTTCCTATCAAATTGTTGAAGGAGTATTATTCAGAAAAAATTATGACGGAGTTCTTCTCAGATGCTTAGAGAAAGAAGATGCAAAGAAAGTAATGTCAGAATTGCATGACGGGCCTGCTGGGGGACATTATTCAGGGGATACTACATCCCACAAAATCCTCAGAGCCGGTTACTATTGGCCTACGCTCTTCAAATATGCGCACGCACATGTCAGGAAATGTGATATTTGCCAAAGGTGTAGTGGAAGACAACCTAAAGCAGCAGCACCCCTAAAGCCTTTGATGATCACGGAGCCATTCGAGCAATGGGGGTTGGATATCATTAGAGAAATAAAACCAAATTCTTCCCTACAACACAAGTACATTCTGATCGCGACCGATTATTTCACTCATAAGAATTCTGGTATGGATGCATAAGTACCATACATAGAACAAAATCATGAACAACACATAATTTATCAATTCATAGTAAAACAAAATAAGGCTCATCTTTACTATAATCGCTCCAAAGCATCTCTTCCTATTAAGGGAATCAAAATAAGTGTATGTCTGCTTGCAACCAATAGTAGCAGCTCTTTTTATCCCTGCCTCAGCCCTTGGCTAGAACTCTCCTCCCCTCTATAATGAAAATCATGAACTAAATAGCAGAGTACATTCAACAGTCTGGTGCTATCTCCCCGAAAACAAAATTAAATCTAAAATTAATGACAAGAAAATATGATTGCTTCCTTAATATTTTCCAAGCACTATTGAATATAGAACTGATCAAATATTTTAATAATTGTCTTCCTAGAAGCTCGAATACTGCTTGTAGATACTCATGACACACTTGAAATATTCTAGAAATCTGGGATTGTTTGAAATTTGTTTCCTAGATTCTTAATTTTTGTTGAGCTGGCTTAACTGACATAATGCCTTCAATCTGGAGTTGATTTGATTGCTATCCCCATCCGATATTCAAAATGCTGACTCTGAGATACGATCTACATTTTCCATAATATTTGGAATCAAATTCTTTAACACTGCCATATGTTGAGAAAAATACTCTTCTTGTTGATCCTTTGCTAAAAATGTGGGATTGTCAGATCAATCCTCTGCTTGAAAATCTGATCCTTAAAATGCTTTGCTACTTGTAGAAATAACCATCTTTCATAAATTTTTGATTGCCACCTGTTGCCAAAAGAGTTCTATTTTCCAATTCCTCCATGGGTGACCTCCTTAATTCTTCGAATCCCTACATATACACAAGAAGTGAAACCACAAAAAGTAATGTCATAGTCGCAGATGCATAGGGCTCATAGTTGCTAAGGAGATGAATAAGTTGCACTGTTTGAGAAATCCATATTCTGTTTTAGAATAACACGGAGATTTTAGTGGCGTTTTTGGTGAAGTGATCTTGAAGACTCTTCTCTTAGATTACCTTGCAACATCTCCAGATTTACAGTATTCCATTCAAGTCTATTTTGTATAAGAACTAAAACTGTAAGTGTTTGAGAATAATCTACGTTGTCTAGGCCTTAGTTCATTTGCAGCTACCAACTGAACAACCTCTTCATCCACCTGCTAATGCACTTAGCATTTAAACAATTTCAAAACCTTGATCATGGATTTTACAGATATACTTAGCCCTTGACAGTCAATTGATGCCAATTGACTAGTTTCTTCAACACCTAGGAACTGATGTGAGTACCAGCATACTCAGGCACTTTTCTGAATTTGATTGGCTTTTAAATGTGGAGTGAATCTATCATTTGGCACTTAGATTCTCCTGTAATTACCTTCTTCATGCAGCCTCAAATGTAATTGATAGTTGTTGATGAAATTTTAAACAAGCGTTCATTTTAACACCTGCAACTTTGGAGCTTTTCAACTTTGTCTGAATGCACTTGGTAACTCAAGCTTGAGCTTTCTTCAACATTGGTTTAAACATTTGTTGCTTGGAAATTGACATTAACCTTATGGAATACGTCCCATATACAAACCACTATATTAACATTGATACTTGCTTGATGGTCAGCTCAACGCGTTGAAATGGACTTGTGCTTCTCTTGTCGTGGCAGAGCTTGGGTTATGACTTGAACATAGAAGCATGAGTTTGAACATTAGGTGTAAAAATCACTCTTTAAAATCCAAAAATTTTCATAAAATAAATATAAAACATAAAGTAGCTTTTTGTTTTTTTTTAATATTTATTTTATTTAACAATTTCCTATAGCTTCACGTGAAATTAGACTTGGACATTGGGTTTAAATTCTTTCATTTTCACAAACTTTGGGGATGTATGGTATAAAAACATATTTAAGTCTTTTAAATAAAATTGATTATAAATAAGATTACTCATAATGTAATAAGTTTAAAATAATAATATTATCAATTGACATAGGTAGAATAGGGCAAGGATTAACTCAGTTCTTTAAACTGCTAAGGAGATTAGGAACTATACTTCCATTTATGGACAAATGCAAGATTAACTAGATTGAAGGTTTGGACTGAAGGGATACTGGTCAATTTAAAGTAAGGAACTCAAAGCTTTGACAAAGATGTCAGTGGACTTTCCAGTAGTAAAAATTGGGATCATTCTTTACAGGGGCGCTGCTAGAATGCAAACAATTTTGATAGGGAAATTTCTGGTACCAACATCTGGCTCTGACAGGGGATGGTATGCTCCCAGTGAGCTACCAAGAACAAGTAGACCCTGTTGCTTCTCCTGAAACCATCTCTGAGACTTGCACCCTGTCCTGCCTTCAATTCACTGCTTACCATGCAAACTGAAGACTTGCAAGCTGAAACACACCACTTCTGGAAATCCACAACTATATAATGCTTTATCCATTGGGTAATGGAGTCAATTTCCACAACTTCAAAAACTTGAAAACTTGTTCTTCAAACAAACTTAAGAGTATACTATAAACTGAAAACATTTACTGCAAACCATATGTGCTGAAATCAAACTTCTCACTGCTAACTGAAGGAAAGTATATGCCCAGGAAGTGAGCTTATTTCCTACTCTACCCTACCTCTAACCAAATCTGCAACTTGGTCAAGTGAAATCATGCTTCCAATGAAACCAGGTTAAGAACTGACTTAACAATTGAACTCCTGGGATATGCTTCTGTAAAATAAACATTGAAGAACTTATAGGAAATTCATCATGAATTTGAAACCCATATTTGCAGCTGAACAAAACTGAATGGATGGAGTTGATAAAAACCATGAGATAAGCAGCTACTGGATCATAAAAATAGTTAAAAACCATGTTTTGATTAAATATCTATGTTTCTTGTTCAATATAAGTGAACTTCCTTTGGATAAGCTCTAACCTCACAGTTTCCATAGAAGCAAAATTTTCACAGTCATCTGAAAACCATTTTTTAGTTTCCAAGGTATCCTGATTTAATTCTTTATTCAAATCCACACACATATCTTCATACTGACCATTAGAAATATTAACCTTAGAAAAAATTTGGGAATTTTTATGAGTCAACAAAATTTCATACTCCAATTCGAGTGTTTTTAGAAGCTTCTTAAAAAAAAAAGGTTTATCCTCTTCACTTGAAATATTATAAGAATCTAAATAGGAAAATAAATCTTCATTCCATTCATCATTATCAACTATCCATTCGTTGAAATTTTTAAGAAAAGCAGGATCTACCTCAAACCCTGTTGTCTTGGTACATGAAGTAACTCGATCAGAAATTGAATCTGCCATTTTGAAACCAAGTGGTCTCACCAGGTGAATATAGCAGCCACTATGTCACCAGCCTTTGTTCACCATCAAATTTTGGATATATTCGTTGTCGTACAACCCAGGGAAGTATGTCTTTGTTCCTCCGTTCCCCGACAACGATGCCAGAACATGTTATCACTAAAGTTAACTCTCTACTGCAAGAGAGCCAATCTTAGAGAAATCTTAATGATGTGGAAAAATGGATAAGTATGAGAGTTTATGAACAGGTAAACATTACAGAGATCAGGTAAATATGACATGGGAAATGGCTGCAGCAAATGTATAAATGTAACATGCTGTAATAGAAAGATTTGCGAGTGTGAACTTATAGAAAAAGTAAGCTAATCCCATTCCATATCCTTAATAAACATGTATATAACTCATAAGAATTCTGGTATGGATGCATAAGGACCATACACAGAACAAAATAATGAACAACACATAATTTATCGATTCATAGTAAAACAAAATAAGGCTCATCTTGACTATAATCACTCCAAAGCATCTCTTCCTATTAAGGGAATCAAAATAAGTATATGTCTACCTGCAACCAACATTAGCAGCTCTTTCTATCCCTGCCTCAACCCTCGGTTGGAACTTTCCTCCCCTCTATAATGAAAATCATGAACTAACTAGCAGAGTTCATTCAATAGTCTGGTGCTATCTCCCCGAAAACAAAATTAAATCTAAAATTAATGACAAGAAAATATGATTGCTTCCTTAATATATGCCAAGTGCTATTGAATATAGAATTGATTAACTATTTGGACAATTGTCTTGATCAAATATTTTGACAATTGTCTTCCTGGAAGCTTGAATATTGCTTGTAGATACTCATGACGCACTTGAAATATTCTAGAAATCTAGGATTGTTTGAAATTTGTTTCCTAGATTCTTAATTTTTGTTGAGCTGGCTTAACTGACATAATGCCTTCAATCTAGAGTTTATTTGATTGATATCCCCATCCGATCTTCAAAATGCTGACTCTGAGATACGATCTACATTTTCCATAATATTTGGAATGAAATTCTTTAACACTGCCATATGTTGAGAAAAATACTCATCCTGTTGATCCTTTGCTGAAAATGTGGGATTGCTAGATCAATCCTCTGCTTGAAAATCTGATCCTTAAAATGCTTTGCTGCTTGTAGAAATAACCATCTTTTATAAATTATTGATTGCCACCTGTTTCCAAAAGAGTTATGTTTTCCAATTCCTCCATGGCACGGGGACTTCACTTAGCGAACCTCTCACATAGCACGTGCGATCGCAGGAT
Source organism: Pseudotsuga menziesii (assembly GCA_001517045.1). Lineage (NCBI taxonomy): Eukaryota > Viridiplantae > Streptophyta > Pinopsida > Pinales > Pinaceae > Pseudotsuga > Pseudotsuga menziesii. The sequence continues at coordinate 796,064 of LPNX011075675.1, forward strand.
ATTAAAGAATACCCTTAATTTCGAGAGATATTGACCCAAACTCTTTTTGTTGAAACCCCCTCCCACTACTTAAAACCTCTTCCCCACCCCTTATTATACCTCAATCCTTATAAACCACCCTACCCACCCCCTCCTTTAACCCCTCATCCCCCCCAATACCTGCAATATATTGGTTCAATTTTTGATAATTTTAAAACCCACAATATGAACTAACGTGATAGGATATTGGTCAACAAGTNCTCCATGGGTGACCTTCTTAATTCTTTGAATCCTGAAATATACACAAGAAGTGAAACCACAAAAAGTAATGTCATAGTCACAGATGCATAGGGCTCATAGTTGCTAAGGAGATGAATATGTTGCACTGTTTGAGAAATCCATACTCAATTTTTATAATAACATAGAGATTTCAGTGGAATTTTTGGTGAAGTGATCTTGAAGACTTTTCTCTTATATTACCGTGCAACATCTCCAGATTTACAGTATTCCACTCAAGTCTATTTTGTATAAGAACTAAAACTGTAAGTGTTTGAGAATAATCTACCTTGTTCAGGCCTTAGTCCATTTGCAGCTACCAACTGAACAACCTCTTCATCCACCTGCTAATGCACTTATCATTTAAACAATTTCAAAACCTTGATCATGGATTTTACACATATTATTAGCCCTTGACAGTCAATTGATTCCAATTGACTAGTTTCTTCAACACCTGGGAATCGATGTGAGTACCATCATACTCAGGAACTTTTCTGAATTTGATTGGCATTTAAATGTGGAGTGAATCTATCATTTTGAACTTAGTTTCTCTTTCTTTATAGCTATAATTACCTTCTTCATGTAGCCTCGAATGCAATTGATAGCTGTTGATGAAATTTTAAACAAGCGTTCATTTTAACACCTGCAACTTTGGAGCTTTTCAACTCTGTCTGAATGCACTTGGTAACTCAAGCTTGAGCTTTCTTCAGCATTGGTTTAAACATTTGTTGCTTGGCGTTTGACATTAACCTTATGGAATACATCCCATATACAAACTGCTATATTAACATTGATACTTGCTTGATGGTTAGCTCGACGCGTTGAAATGGACTTGTGCTTCTCTTGTCACCTTCTGCCTCTGAGATGTGGAAGAGCTTGGCTTATGACTTGAACATATAAGCATGAGTTTGAGCATTTGGTGTAAAACTCACTTTTTAAAACCCAAAAATTTTCATAAAATAAATATAAAGCATAAAGTAGCTTTATTTTTTTATTTTCTTTATTTAACAATTTCCTATAGCTTCACGTGAAATTAGACTTGGACATTGGGTTTAAATCCTTTCATTTGCCCAAACTTTGGGGATGAATGGTATAAAAACATATTTAAGTCTTTTGAATAAAATTGATTATAAATAAAATTACTCATAATGGAATAATTTTAAAATAATAACATTATCAATTGACATAGGTAGAATAGGGCAAGGATTAACTCAGTTCTTTCAACTGCTAAGGAGATTAGGCACTAGAATTCCATTTATGGACAAATGCAGGATTAACTAGATTGAAGGTTTGGAGTGAAGGGAGACTGGTCAATTTAACGTAAGGAAATCAAAGTTTGACAAAGATGTCAGTGGACTTTCCAGTAGTAAAAATTGGGATCATTCTTTACAGGGGCACTGCTGGAATGTAAACAATTTTTACAAGGAAATTTCTGGTACCAACAAGTATGTTGTACAACTTTATCCTAGTTACATAACCTCCTATTTTAAGAATACAAATTTTAACCAAGGATCCTATTGATTGCTTAAATCTAGAGGCCATTTCTACTTGAATGGATTCATGTTGGTCTTGGGATTCCAACCCACATCTAGCTAATGTAGAAGGAGATTTGAAACTATCTATTGCATGATGGTCAATTAAAATGGAAAGGGGAATATTTTTAATAATACCCGCATATTCCACCATAGTAACTTGATGTTCGGTTTGATGATTGATCACATATGCATGGATCTGATGCCTTCCTTGAACTTGATCCTGTCTATCCTTTCATTCACATTGACAAGGATTGACCTGATACTCTAGGAAAGTTTTATTATAGTGGGGGTCCTTGCAATTCCAAAATTCTATTTTGTTTTGACCTTCTTCCAAACCGTGACCTATCCTAGTACGGTCTTTTCCTCTATCTCTTCGCCAATTGTGAATTTGATTCCTCAATATTGTGGGTGGTGAACTGGATGCCCCTACGAAAAACCTGGCTAGTCTATATTTCCTTCCCCGATATCCATATATTCAACCACCGATTATGGCAGTCCCTCCTTGCACTAGTCCCTTAAAACAAACAAATATCTTCCTTGAGGATTGTCTAGCCATACTAGTAATCTTTTGGGATCAGCTAGCAAAACTTGTTGTTTTTTCCATGGTAGTTGGTTTCCACATTACCAACTCGACTTGGATTTATGCATCTATCCCATGAAGGAACCTTTCTGCTTTTATTTTATTATACTCTTCCATGTAATCTACATGATGGACTAGTGAAATAAATTCATCCTCATAGGCTTCCACTGATATTCGCCTTTGCCTGAATGCATGGAATACAACAATCTCTTGATGTATGTACTCTTCTAACAAGTACATGATTTTGAATTTTCCCTCAAATAGTTCCCAAGTTACTATCATAGGGGTAATATGCAATTTCTTTTCCTCACTAACCCACCATATTAAGGCATCGTCATTGAGTAGGAATGTTTCTAATTATTATTTCTCAATGATGGTAAAGGATTTGTAACCGATTGATCTCTCCACACTAAGAAGTCAGGCCTTTAATTTGATGCCTTCTTCTTTCCTTGTGAGTTCTAGCAGTTTGGATTTTTGAATTTCTTTCATGATGTCCAGGGGAGCTCTTGTTCCATCTGTGTTAGATGTGGGATCTTGATATTTATTTTGCTTCTTCGTTAACTCGTGTTCTTTCCTATCTATCTGAATTGGATTTTGAGCTTGGACCTGATTGGGAATCCAATCTTTGATTTTAGAAGTCATCTCCCCAAGGGATCACAAAATTTCCAAAACATCAAGTTTATCAATCTCTAAAGTGGCTTGTGGCTGTCTCCTACTCTTTGAGGCCATGATTGCTTCTGAATCCAAAATGGCCCTTAGGTAAAATTTAGTTATTTAACCTTGAATCTTATTCTTCCTTGAATATGCATCTAGTTTTGTGATAATTCCTCATTTGTAAAAGTTATATGTGTATTAGAGATGTTGCTTGAAGGTCTCCTATAGTTAATGGCATGTATATGATTTGTCTCTACTAACTTACCTATTGTTTATTTGTACAATTTAAGATAATAGGTTGTAAGCTATAGTCATATTTCTTTAAGTACAGGTTCAATTCTCCAAAACTCTCATATGTTTAACCGCTTAGGCAATTCTCAATGTGCAAATCCTAATCATCATATACCAAGTAATTTCCTATGCTTATAGAAATTTTTAAAACTAATGTCTTCAACTAATTTGTCTTCATAAGTTTATGTATCTCTAGTTGTATGCATGCTTGTCCATGAATTATCTTTCTTACAGTTCCATTTATTTATCATTAAGTGGAAATAAGCTAATAAAAAAATAAGTTGTAAGATCTATTGTGATGAACTATTCTAGTGGAATATCCACAATATTTTATAGACCATATTGGTATCGAAGTTGTTTTATTTGGGGTTTTGTAGGAAATTATAGGATCTAGCAGCAAGATAAATAAGAAGTCTTCAAACTGTATCCATGGATGATGATTCTAGTGAATAAATGGTGGGAGATTATGAGTAGCAATTTACAAAGTTGGAAATACAATTCGTTGATATCTCATGCAACATGTCAATCCTTATGGAGACTCTTGATAGAAATTTTAGACCTTTCACTAATTTTGGAGGCTCTAACTCAGGGATTGGATCAGAGGGGAAATCAAAAGATAAAAGCGACTTAGAAAAGGATTCAAGGAAAGACGCTAATAAAGAGCAACCAACTTCCAGTACCAATATTCCTTCCCAATCATTGTTTCAAATGGAACCGAAAGTTGATATTAAGCCATACCAATGTGATATTAATTCTTTTAAGTTGAATAATTCATTGTAGCAATTAGAGGTATATTTTAGTATCCATCAAATATGTGAGGAGTACAAAATTTCATTTGATTGACTAAAATTAGAGGGCCATGAATTATCCTGGTGGGAAAGTGAAATGGAGGAACTTAGGCTAGAAGGTGATCTACTAGTAACTAAGTGGGAGGATCTCAAAACATAAATTAAGTCCAAGTTCTATCCTATTAGGTATGTATTGGACCAATGCACTCATTGAAATTACTTCATAAAGGTAAGGGAAGAGTGTGCAAAAGTACACCATCAAATTTAGGAAGATGGCTATCATGATGCATATATCATCCAAGAATCTAGCTGTACTCCTCAAGTACAATTAATGAGGCATGTGTGAAAGAACAATACATAGAAACTATAGGCCATAAGAAAGGATAACTAAGTGGTTCCAAATAGAAAGAGAACCAATATGATTCCAAGGAGGGGAAGAAGAAGTAGAAAGGAAAAGATAAGAAGAATACATCCACAACAAATTAGTGCAAGGATATTAAATACCACTATAACCATTATAACATCGATTGTGAGACTGAATAAAAGTGTTGGAAGATACATCTAGAGATAAACCCTAAGAACCACAAGAAGGATGCTAAGAAGAAGAACCATCTATCCACTTATTCAAGCAAAGAGGTAGAGAGAAGCTCATATGTGGATGATAACATTGTATGCACTTTAGTGAAAAAGGAAGTGAATTTGAGTAGCCTTCATCATAAGGAAAATAAGAAAATGATAAAACTCTTCCATATCAAGATCCAGATTAAGAAGATCAAGATAGATTCTTTATTCAATTTTGGTTCACGAGATAATCTCATAGCAGAAGATATGGTAAGTATGCTTGGAATGGAATACATGATCATCGTAGCCCCTAGCCATTGGGATGAGCAAATAAGGATGCATAACTTAGGTTCACAAAATATTTCAAGATAAAAATTTCCATAAGTGCATATTATATTGATGAAGTGGAGGTAGACGTAGTACCCCTTGATGTAGTTTGTGGTGGAGTGTTTGGAAGTCCCTACTTTTATAAGAGGGATGTAATATTTATGAGTGGAGCAAAAGAATACAGCTTGATCAAGGATGGGAAATATTTCATCATTAACATGGAGAAAGGTAATCAAAGATATCAGTAGTAAGTTCCAACCAAGCAAAGAATTTGATTGTTTCAAGTACAAATAATGAACATGAAGGTGAATCGGTAAAAGTAAATGCCTCTTTAGAGGAATGTACCAAAGAGAAAAAAACACTAGTTGGATAACCTCTTATAGGAATATAGATAAGTGTTTTAGGAGCCTAGAGAAATACCTCCTAAGAGTGAAGTGGAGCATGAGATACAACTATTGTCGTATTCTCCATTACCAAACATCAGATTGTACAAATAGTTTGTTCTAGAAGTACGAGTGAAGAAGAATTTGAGCAGTTGTTTGAGCAGAGAGTAATCCGACCAAGCACCTCACCTTTTGGGTCACCTATTATCATATTACCCAAGAAGTATGGGACATGGAGGATGTGTATTGACTATAGGGATCTCAACAAGATCACCCTCAAGAATTGATATCCTCTACCCATGATCAGTGATTTTCTAGATTAGTCGCAACATGCCAAGTACTTCACCAAGAATATCAAGTCAAGATAGCACAAGTTACAAGTGAAGGAAGAAGATACCTAGAAAAATGACTTCAAGACTAGGAAAGGTATTATATGACTTCAATAATTTTGGGTGATTTGGATTGAAGACCTTGTGTTGGAAGGGGTTTTGGTAAGTGAGTTGCACAACGTCGCAGTAGCTGTGTAAGCCCACATGGCACAACGCAAGGCTAGATCAGCACGATGGGTAGAAGAATAACTGTTTTGACTATTTTATATATTATTTGACCAAGTTTTGTCACAATAGGTCATTAGCAGTTATAAGTTAGTTAGAAGTGGACCCTCAATGTAAAGGCGCAAGCCTATTTATAGAAATAGTTTTTCAATTGATAAGATATCATGAAGACATGAGTATTGCATGAGGTCTAGTGCAATCTGTCTATGGTTTTGAGAATTTCCTATTGTACCTATGATCTATCTAGGTTTTTCCTGATGTATTCAGCCTCCTGTTGTGGGGAAGAATTGTATGTTTTGGATCCTTTGCACAGAGTTAATATGATATGATAGTTGTTGCACAAATCTTATCTTTTAATTTCTGATACGATCTGTTCTGTTATGATGCCGCTGTATGATGCTGCTGTGATCTAGATCTATTATGATGTTGCGATCTGTTTTGTTATGATGTCATTGTGGTCTATTCCATTTCTGCTATATTGATGTTCATGCGATTTGTTTTAAATTTTGTTACATTCTATTGCATTATGAGTTGAGATGTTTTATGAACAATGTCATTGCACTAGAGATACTATGACAAATGTATGATGCAATATGTAGTTATGGAAATGAATCAATGATGACTGCATATTCTGGATCCAATAGTTATGTTTTCTCCCCGTCGAATCCCATATCCTTCGTCCTCACTATCGAAAAATCAGTTCTGTCAGCTCTCCCTTGAACATATCGAGTGAGACTTCGTCCACTCTATGGATGTTGCTGGGTAGGGTAAACCCTGTCTAGGCTGGTGCTCAGGGAGATCGTGTTGGTTGGGCATCGACAGAGTGAGAACCCCTCTCGACAAGGCTTTGTTGGTGGGTTTTCGCCAATAAATGGTTTCGTTGTTGGGACCGAGTTGTGATTAAAAGGAGGATATGTTTTGGCATCCAACTCAACTGGAGATTGAGGGGTTTTTTTATCTAAAGTTGTGAGAATTTGCTGAAGCCGAAAATCAGAATCTAAAGCTGTCGACGAGCCATTGGTTGGATAGATATATCCACGATGGTCTTCACAAATGGTTCTATTGTGAGTTTCTTGTCCTCTTGCATGAGTGGTTGGAAAAGTTCACTTCCAAGAAAAAAAATTCCAAGGAGGAGAGCCGACATCCTAGACTCCGTAGATGATCTAGGAATTACAGGAAATAGACAATAAGGCATCGCAGGCTATTGAAGTGTGGTTGGATAGTATCCTGGAAGGATACATTATCAAGTTTGCAGTCGACACCAATAAGTCATTTAGCGAAGCAGAAAGGGTGTTCTTCAGCGAACCACGAGGAAGACTCTAGCTATCGTTGCAGCTGTCAATTAAGCAGCTGGTATGCAAAAAAGGTATTATGAAGATGGACCAAGAGTAGTGGAACTTTGGTGTGCAGAATATGTAGGAACCGTGATGAAAGGGGGGAGACGCATGGAAAGGTAAGGGGTAGATGGGAATGAGTTCTGGTGAGAATGTGAAGGTCGTCGAGGAAACAAGTGGTTGTACAAGGGGAGGAGCAAGGTTTCGAGAGAAGAGGCAGAGGACAAGAGAAGGTCCTGCTACAATCGAAGTGAGATGCCGTGAGGAACAACCACACAGGATGAAGCGAACTTTTTATGACGATGAGGACGATCAGGCCCAGGTTACGCCCAAAAGGATGACTAGATCAAACCCCGGTAGTAACATGCCTACACCTCTACACACTACTCCACCACAAGGAAGAAACGCACATTCTGCATCGACTTTACCGACGTGTCAGCAATAGTCTAGCAATAGAGCACCAGTAGGAGGAAGAAGGCCGAGAATGGCAGGTGATGAAATGAAGCTACCAATATTTCATGGAAACCACTGACGACCCAGAGAAATATTGGTTCTTCTGTGAGGCAATCTGGATGCATGACAAACTATCGATGATGATGTCAAGAAAATCCAACTGGAAACTACTCTTAGGGGCCGTGCACTAGAATGGTTCATGAGATTCATGTGGGTTCCTCAGGGAGGTACCGCAAAAACATTGGATGACATCCAAACGGGGTTATTTGAAGAATTCAAGAAGCTGAAGTCTGAGGCTCAGTACATTACCGAATTCAAAGAGATCAAACAGTTCCCTAATGAAACGATTTGGGACTTTGATCAGTGGTTTAAGACATTGATGGCTCGGGTCAGTTTTCAGATGACCGATGTTCAGCACAAGGAGTGGTTCATCACCGTGCTTGTCCCACATATCAGAAAACCACTAATGCAATAAAATATTGCGACACAAAGCGAGGCTCTAGAAACTGCGATGAAGTTGGAGGCATCGCCTGTAGGAGAAACCACGGTTGGAATGAACCAGATTCAAGCACAGTTGGCCAATCTGATGCTCCAACTGCAAGATATAAAAAAGGCCAAGGAAGATCATGATGATATTTGGTGCACCCATTGCCATGCATACGAACATACTAAGGACACATGTCCGACATTCCAAAATTATTTGTTGTCAGGAGCCCCGAACCCATAGTTTGCACCTCAGACACAGATTGTAGCACAACCACAGTATAATCAGGCGTCGCTCATTCAGTCTCAACCACAATATGTGTTGGGCCCAGAAATGGCCCCTTTTTTACCATCCTTATTCACCTCTTTTTTCCCTATCCTACCCCATTGAGTATTCCAAATAGATGTTTTTCCCTCACTCTGCTCTTCAAGCCACCAAGGTATGATTGGTTATTGTCTTATTTTATTAATACTTATGATTGTGGTAATTAATGCTTTATATCTCTCAATATGCTAACATATGATGGTTTATAAAGGTATTTTGAGATATAGAGACTGCAGGTATAGTGGGCTGAACATGCTATGAAAAGGATGGGCATTCATCACTCAAGCTGATTGCCATCCATTCTACCATTGCCCAAGAAATGCGGTCCTAGTATATTATTCCAGGAAAAGCTGTACCAAGATAGCTGCAACCGAATGCGATAGATTTAGAGGTCAACAGTGTGCTGCTGCTTGTGTATAGCTGTGATCTGAGGACATCATTATTTCTGGGTCAATTAACAGTTTCCCTATATTTTCTATATTTTCATCCCGCCACGGTTGTAACAGCTGTTGTAATTTAGGGCGCCTGAAGATCAGATATGTTCATGGCTGCCCATTAATAGGGATAGGATGTTATGATTTACATTGTATAAATATGGAGAACTGTTCTAAGCCAAGGGTTGAGCCCGTAACCAATTCATTGTATTAGCTGTGACTGAAATTTGTGTAATCGATCTACCTTTTTAATACAAGGAGTTACTTCATATCTAAGGGTTTTAACGTGCGTTATATCTAGCATCTCTGTGTGAAGGCTGGGCCCACCTTCCCACAGGGATTGCTGAGTTAATTTAGGCATTTTAATTATTATGTCGTGTGATGTTATGTTAATTTTATTTATTCATAGGAAGTTGTAACATTTGTGGATTTATAGTGTGTTATTAATCTCATCTTTTGGAAATTTGTAGTGGCATGGTGTGACAGTCGACTGGGTAGGTAATTATTCCTTATGTAAATTGTGTAGTAGTTGTAACAGCTCTGTTCATCCTTAGATATTTTAGTTGTTGTTTCCATGAATCCTTGCAATTTGTTCTTTACTTTTATGGTTGTAGAATTTCATTCCTGTACTTTGAATTCATAGGATAGTTGAACTCAATTTCTGTACTCTGAATTCCTAGACTAGCACTCAATTCATGTCTTTTTGGATTTCTAGAATAATCAGATTAAGATAGTTGGGTTAATCATTCGATGATTTGGTAAACAGGATCTCATTTTCTTCAAAAGTAATCTAGATGTGATTTCATGAGTCTTTCAATTTCTAGATCAAGAACAACAAAAGGTAATTGTGACTGTATTCTTTAGAAGGTAAACTAGATTAAGTGGATTCTTGAGATGAGCATAGCTGAACAGAGAATAGGATTGTTCATTTACAATAATTTAGTGTTTAAGCATATATTGTGCATGTTATCCTTGAAATAAAAGACGTCCCTGGGTTGACAATAAATATTGCGCACCTTGTATGTGAGCTGTAATTAACTTGCATATTGGGTGCCCAAAATTTTGGTGCCGTTGTCGGGGAGGATAAATATTAAACACTATCATAGTTGCATCCTGTAATTGTTTCTATTCAGTCTCTTTTAGTTTTTTGTTGGAATGATTTGGGTTGTGTGAATACAAGAAGGGTAAAGCGTGATCATATTACAACTCCCAAAACCCCACAAAACACTAACAATGCAGGTGGTCGAGGTCGTGGTTGAGGTCCACAATTGGGCAGAAGAACATTCATTGACGATCTGATTGACAGAACTAATTCTTCTACCAGGTCTCGCTATCATGAAATACCTATCAGAAGAAGTCATGTCGATCCTGGGGTGCCAATGTCAGGATCCACAGTGGAGAACACACAAGCAATTGCAACATCCTCAAATACCCTTGTAGAGGGGGAAAAAGTTAGTACAGCAGGATCTGCTGATAGAGGTCCAATCTATCACATTAACGAAAAGGTTGTAACTGAAGAGGAGTGGACATAGTTCCATCAGAAATTTGTTGATCAATGGAAGGAAGAAGAGAAGAACGAAGAGGAGAAAACAGAAGAAGAAATGAGTAACAGACACGAATCTGACGAGGAAGAGGAAATGGGAGAAAACCATCATCATGAAGATCATTCCTTGCTTGAAGGGATGGTGGCTACACTTCAGTTCCCAATTCAACAGCCGAAAGGGACAGCCCTTATGAAAAATATATCACCATCGGTGTTGCCTCGCTTTCATGGAAAAGTGGTAGAGGATCCAGATGAATTTCCTTTCAAGTTTGATATCCTCTGTCGCAGCTATGACTACATCACCAATGCACAAAAGCTGAAGCTCTTCACTGCCACTTTGAAGGAAAATCCATTACGCTGGTTCATGACCCTAGGAGGCAGAACTGTTACTAATTGGGACAGAATGAAACAGGTGTTCTTGGAGAAATATCAGGAATATTGCAACACCAAGGACAAGATAGAAGAATTGTTTAAAATGGTGCAGAAGGAGGACGAAAGTCCAGAATATTTTGTAGAGAGGATTTTATACAATGTGCAAAGAGCTGGATAGATGAACATGGGGTTAGATGTGCTCAAGATAATCCTACTTCACGAGATTAGGGATGATTGCCTAAATATGTTAAACCTGTTAGGAAAGGGGGATATATACAAGGATTCTTTCGATAAAATGTGGAATTATGTAAAAGGTACTCCAGGGGATCTTCCAGGAATAATAGGCGAGACAAACGGGATAAGCTAGAACGTGATGTATTCGAAGTCATCTAATGGAGGAGCCACCCATGCAAAGATAGGAAACCTCCTTGAAAATTTCAAAATAGAAATGATGAGCTCTATCTCCTCAGAAATCGACGTCCTGAGGGCAAAGCAAAAACAGGTAGTAGAGGATCTCACACTAGGTGTGTTCTTTCCTCGATGTAGAAAGAACCACCCTTTGAAGGAGTGCCCGCTTGAAAAGGTAGAAGTGTGTCTGTTGTGCAAGCTGAAAAACGACATAAAAGAATTCCCGTCACTTCCCCAAGTGAAGGCCATTCTGCAGGCGTCAACTCCAGAGGTGGAACCGACCTACTTCATTTCACAAAAGAAGCCTTGGCGGCCTCGAAACCAAGGTATGACTCCAGACTCGTTTCCATTTTTGAATAACATGAATAATTGGAATAATATGCAGAACATGAATACACAATTCCCTTCATCTTATTCTCAATGGAACCCCTCTCAACCTTCAATGAAAAATTATAACTCCTGGAATCCCTGGGTTCAGCCACCACACCAACCAACTTCTTGGTCCCCTAGATGGAGGAATTTCCATCCAGGGAACCAGTTTCCTCAACAACCTCCACATCAACAGCAACAATACCCTCCTCAATATCCTCATCAGTAGTCGCAGCTGCAGTTGCAGAACAATGCTGCCCCTAATATGCCGATACGACCTCAGCTTCCTGCTCAACCTAATCCTAACCGAAATAATAAAACAGTCCATCAATTTGAGACTGTCAGCATGCCTGCCTACTCCCTTTCTCCTGTTCCTTGTAATGATATTCGCTTACAATCAGGAAAGATAGTAGAGCCTGTAATCATTGAAGATGTTCCATCCCCTGTACATGACGAAGGGGTGAATCCACAACATCTATCTAATACGACCCCCATCATTGAATATGTTGAACATCCCACTAATGGGTTGGCTAAAACACTGAATGATATATCTAGCAACACACAGCCTACCCAGCTAATTAGGCAACCACCGTACCTTGAGAGATTAATGCTACCAAAGGTAGTGGGACAACGTCAGTTTAACCTCTTAGGAGAGTTAAAGAATATTTATGTTAAAATTCCCCTCCTTCAAGCTCTTCAATATGTACCTATCTATGCTAGAACTGTTCGGGATCTGTGGACAAGGAAACTAGGAAGGAAGACCAGAGATCCTCCCACTGTTCATGTCATAGGGAAATTATCTGCATTAATAACAGGAAAAACCCTTTTGGCCAAATATGATGATCCTGGGAATCCCACTGTCACTGTGCAGATTGGGCATACATAGATACCCAACGTACTGGTATATTCAGGAGCAACGATTAATGTCATGACAATTGAAACTGTAAGAAAATTTGGGCTCACTGATGTTAGACCAACCCCCACCATTTTAGAACTGGCAGATAGATCCACCATTAAACCTGAAGGAATTTTGGATGATCTCGTCATCTTAGTTGATGCTTGGGAGTACCTTGCTGACTTCTTGGTTTTACAACCTAAGTCGCAGCTAGGAGGACACCCACTGATCCTGGGAAGGCCTTGGTTAGCCAGAGCTGATGCTTGCATCAGCTGTCGATCGGGGTCTATGACCATATCAGATGGCACCGAGACAAAGAACCTCACTCTCTATCCTCCATCTCGGTCATGCCTAGAAGTTGAAACTTCTTTATGGATGGAGCAAGAGGAAGAAGAGGGCGTTCAACCATTATTAACTATAGGGAGGGCCTTAACCTTTAAGGATGAAACTGAAGATGATGCCATTAATAATTTCATCAGTGAACCCACCTTGGTCAATAAAGAAGTTTATCAAATCCTGAACATTACTCTAGGTGAGGAAGAACAAGAAAATATCGTAGAAGAAGCACTACTCAGTGACACGCATATAATCCCAGTATTGAAAAATTTGAAAAGTATTCCCATCGAGGTAGAGTCTGGAAAAACCCTGAATATTAACCCCAACAACTCCTTAGATGAACAGAAGCGCCTGATCAGTCTCTTAAAATAACACAAGGGGGCATTTGCTTGGGATTATACATACATGAGGAGTATTCCCTCTAACCTATGCACCCATCATATTTATATTAAAAGTGACTCCAAGCCAGTGTGCTAGCCTCAACGACGAATGAACCCCAATCTTAGGGACATAGTGAAGGAAGAAATTCAGAAACTCTTGGAACATGTTGTATATTACTGAAGATTTATAGAAAACTTTTCCAAACTTGCCTCTCCTTTGTTTTCACTATTAATGAAGGATGTGCAATTTGTTTGGAATGAAGCATGCTAGACATCGTTTGTTAAGCTTAAGGAGAAGCTCTCCACAGCTCCTATCTTAAGAGGACCCAATTGGACCCTACCCTTCCACATTTCTTCAGATGCTTCTAATACTGCTATTGGAGTAGTTTTAGGACAGCAGGATGGTCAAGTACCTTATGCAATTTATTATATTAGTAAAAACTTAGCCCCTGCTGAACTTAATTACACTGTCACCGAGAAGGAGTTCTTAGCTATTGTTTACTCCATTAACAAATTTTGACATTATATTACTGGATATCCAACATTTGTGCACACTGACCACTCTGCCATTAAATATCCAATGAATAAACCTGTTACTAATTCCAGAGTGACTAGATGGCTCTTATTATTACAAGAATTTGATATTACCATCATAGATAAACCTGGAAAAGAAAATGTTGTCGCTGATTTTTTATCTCGTTTCACTAACAGTGATGATAATTTTCCTGTTGAGGACTCTTTTCCAGATGAACACTTATTTGTAGTTTCAACTCAATCTCATTGGTATGCATATGTCGCTAATTACTTGGCTGCAGGGAAGCTTTCGGCACATATGTCCAAAATAGAAAAGAGGAAAATTATTCAGCAAAGTGCCAGGTATTGTTGGGTAAATGGTCATCTCTTTTACATAGGCCCTGACCTTGAGATCAGAAGATGTTTGAGAGAAGATGAAATCTTCCATATACTGAAGGCCTACCATGATGAGCCTTGTGGGGGGAATTTTGTAGACAGAAGAACAGGACACAAATCGCTGAGAATGGGCTACTATTGGCCGACCCTTTTTAGGGATGCAAAAATATATGTCCAGTCTTGTGATAGTTGCCAAAGAATGGGTCATCCCAACAGATTAGATCAAATGCCTCTGCAACCACAATCAATGATTGAACCCTTTGATAGATGGGATCTAGATTTTGTTGGCCCTATTAGCCCTCATTCCAGACAAAAATCCTACATCTTGGTCTGTACTGACTATATGATGAAATGGGTAGAAGTTGTGGCTCTAGCGAAAGCTAACAACCAGGCTGTGATTGATTTCCTGTATAGTGAAATCTTTACCCATTTTGGGGTACCTAAGGAAGTGGTTACCCATGGAGGACCGCAATTTATGTCGCATCAATTTGAAGCTCTACTACGGAAATACCATATTCAGCATCGGGTAGCTTCACCTTACCATCCCCAAGCCAATGGCCAGGTGGAAAGCACTAACAAAGTCATTGAAGCTATCCTCACCAAGATGGTTAAGAGCCATCGTAGAGATTGGGTTGACAGACTTCCGGAAGCATTATGGGCATATCGCACCACTTGGCGTAACAGTACAGGTTTCTCTCCTTATGACTTAGTGTATGGGAAAAGTGTTGTCTTCCCAATTGAATTTGAAATTAAGACTTTGAAGATGGACACAGAGGTAAACCTAGATGTAACTGAAGCCCAGAAGAGGAGATTGAACCAATTGAACGAACTGGATGAGAACCGGTTGGCTGCCATGGACCAGACAGTTTTAATTCAGCAACAGAGATCCAATTAGCATGACCGATTCATCAAAAAGAAGGTCTTTTGTGAGGGAGACTGGGAAATATTATACGATTCGAGATTCAAAAGAGATTTCAAGGGTAAACTACGCACAAGATGGCTGGGGCCATACCTAGTGGATAGAATATTTGATAATGGTATAGTCTGCTTGGTAACCATCGATGAGAACTGCGCACCATTATTTGCTAATGGTCACAGGATGCGACTGTACCATAAGCCCATTTCAAGGGATTCATTTATTTCACAAATTGCAGCTGATCTAGACTACCAGTTAGCACAAGGGCGGGAATTTTTCTCTGCCCCTGTCAATCCATAATTAATCACTGTAAATTGCATATGGATCTTTGTACATAAATAAATTATTTTTTTCTGTTATTGTTATCCTTTTTCTTTTGCAATTGATCTGTTTTTATAAATTGTGCACGAAAGCGCATGAGAGTGGTGGTCATCATCGAGCCTGGCGACCAAAAATCATTCCTCTGTAACTTCCTGCATCGATTTTTTTTTCCATTTCCCTTCAATAAATTTTCTGGCAGCTGCGACACCTTTTTCCGGCAGCTGCAACACCCTTTTCCGGCAGCTTTGACACCTTTTTCCAGCAGCTGCGACACCTTTTTCCGGAAGCTGCAACACCTTTTTCTGGCAGCTACGACACCTTTTTCCAGCAGCTACGACACCTTTTTCCGGCAGGTGCGACATATATTTTTCGGCAGGTGTGACACCTTTTTCCGGCAGCTGCAACACCTTTTTTCGGCAGCTGCAACACCTTTTTCCAGTAGCTGCAACACCGTTTCCAGCAGCTGCAACACCATTTTTGGCAGCTGTAGCACCATGAAACTCTGCCTTCTTCTGTTTCCACAACCGCGACCCTGTTCTACTTTTGGCCACAAATCCCATTTCATGCAGCTGTAGCACAGTTAATTTTCATCTATCTAACATTCTTTTATCCTTTTTCAGCAGCTGCAACTCCGCTACATTTGGATGATTTTTCTATCATTCAAGGCCATGCCTCTAATTTGATTTCTTTATGGCCTGCAGCTGTGACTCCTGTTTTATTGGAAGAGCTTTTTGCAAGATAGCAACTCCTCCAGATATGGCTCCGATTCCTGATGCTGGCAATTTGACTCATAATATAGTATTCATCATGTTTTCGACCATTTTAACACGATGGTTTTTCTTTCGCTGGCGAAGAAGGTTATTACAGCACCCCTGTAATAATGATTACATTTAATGACTGCACAGTGAAAGAGTACACCTTTCGCAATGACTGCAATCACACGTTCTATTATTCTCCAAAGGACATCCATCGTGCATTTTCGAAGGTATGGCTTTGATTAACTACTTGATTAAGTATCAATATGATTTGACAATATCAGTCATACCTCCCCTTTTATGCCCATTATTGCATCGATTAACTCTATGCTCGTGCGACGTAATAACTAATTATGCTACCTAATAACCGCCACCTTTCCCAATTTGGAATGAAATTTAAAATAATCCAATGCGCTGAAACTTCTCGAATTTACCCAACTCCCCTCTCAGTTGTTCATGCATACTCTGTGTTGTAACCTCCATTGTCGGAATCTATAATATGTCTAATTGCAATATAATTCTGAAGACATAAACATGGGTTTTCCGGCTCGCTATGAACCTTCAAACACACAAGAACTCACCAGAAATGCTGAAGATTTCGCCATCTTTCAAGCTGCGGGTTGGACTGAATTTTTCCAACTCCTGAATGGTTTTCATCGTGAAGCAGCTTTACAGTTCGCCTTAAATCTTACAGAAACCCACTCAGAGGTTTGGGTATTGCATATTGAAGTCTTTGAAGCCATATTGGCTGAGGTCACTGGTCTTCCCCAAGAGGGACGAGCTTGGTTCGGACGTCGAACCCCCACTACTGCCGCAACACAAGAGTTTTTAAGGGAAGGGGAGAAAATTCAAACGACACGAAGGGGGATAGCATTACATTCATTTCCATGGCCATGGAATCAAGTCACAATTTTTCTCAAGAAATAAATCACCTGTGAAGGTAGGTACCAAAGAGTCTATCATTCTGAATTTCCTTTACTATCTCATCTCCATCACAGGGTTCTGTTAAACATTCCATATTATTTACTCAATGATTTACATCATATGGCAGGGTTTGTCCAAGCTTCCAAGCACCCACTTACCTCACTTACCCACCATGGCCTCATTAAACTAATAATCTTATGGGCCCTTTCTCAACACAACCTAACTTGGGATCAATTTACAGCCCAAGCTCAGGAACTCGCTCCCTTGCTTAATCTTCCAATAGAAGAGGAAATGGACAATCCTGTACTTGTGGGGCCTGTTCAACATCAGGAAGAGTAGGTCAATCCAAAGTTGGGGGGAAATGTAGAACATCAGGAGGTTCAGAGCCCCTCCAATGTAGTTGGGGGGGGGGGGGGGGGAGATGAGACAGGATCAGAGGATCAACAAGGGGAACAAGCAAAACAATTGGGAGAGGATGTACATGAAAACCTCGTGGAAAAACTAAATAGTAGGGTAGCTCTGACAGCAGAAGGTGAAACTGGAGCAGCATTAGATGCTGAGACAGTTGAACTCGGAGATGACAGAGCCATGGAAACAGAAGAAAACACTAAGATGGTGACCATTTAATCCTCACCTGAATGGGGAGGAACCTTGATTGAGGAAGAACATCCCGAAGAACAAGGAAATGTTGGAACTGGGGATATCCCTTCCACTTCAGCTATAAATTTGAAAAATCCAGCACCACAGAGAAAAAGGAGGAGATCAAAAGATGAAAAAAAGGATGAAATTAAGGTATCACCACCAATAAGAAGGAAAAGAACGAGGTCAGTCCCAGCAGTAGAAGCAGCAAGGGAAATATGGGCAACCTTAGAAGCACAAATTGAGTTCCCCATTCTTAAACCCAAACCAATTGATGCCCCATAGGGGCCGATTGAAGAAGAACCTCAAATTGAAGGACTTCTGTTCGAAAATAGGCTATTAAAAAAGGAAGTCCAAGCACTCAAAAAAGAATTTGAAATATGGAAAGAAGCGTGCAGAAAACAGGGTAAAAGGAAGCTACACACATTGGTTGAAGTTGCAGATCAATTGGAAGGATCAAATCCAACCGAGGCTGGCAATGAGGAAGAAAGAGTGATTTGTCCTACTTGTGGATAAATCTTTAATGATTTAGGTTATAAGGTTATAATCCATGCCTTTACAACATAGCAGTCTGCACCTACAACTGTGGAAGGACAGGGACAACCTGATTTGAGAGATGATGGGACTCCCAAAAAGAAACTTCATGGGAAGGAATTTTCAGATGAGCAGGATGCTGCCACACAAGAACCAACATCCTTGAATATTCCTGTCAAAATTCCCACTAACCCTGGAACAAAAGAACCAGAGGATGAAGTTATACCTTACTTTATGGATGAAGAATGCACTGAGACCCCGAAATCCTCTCATGACATAGAAATAATATACATATAACTAAAACAGCAAAACAATGATGAGGTTGAATAGGTTGCTGTCACACAAGAACCAACATCCTTGAATGTTCTTGTCCAAGTGGCTATCCAAGTGAGAGAAGAAGAACCAGGGACTGAAGGCACTCTGGAATTTAATGAAGAAATTGGTACAATGACCCTAGAATTGTCTCAGGACACGTAGATACTGGAATTGGAATCACAACAACAGGGAGACGAAGAAATAAATCAGGATGTTGCCACACAAGAACCAACATCCTTGAAAATTGTAGTAGAGATTCCTGGGATGCAACAAGAGGACAACCCTGAAGTGGATGTCATTCCTGATATGGATTTTGGGTGAAGATGAACAAGTTCAATCACAACCCTCAGGTGATACTGAAATCCTTGAGGAACAACTGCATACTGAAGAAGACATCCAATCCCAGCAGCATGAGGAAAAAGAAGAACATGGCTCTGTCACACAAGAACCAACATCCTCACATTCTCTAGCTGAAATAGCAGTTGATGATCAGATAAAAAATAAGACTAAAATTCAAGAGGAAGTTGCTTTACAAGAACCAACATCCTCACAGTCAGCTACCGAAGTTTCCAAGAGAGAACCTCAGAAAGAAGATGCTGTTACACAAGAACCAGCATCTCCAGAAGTGGTGAATGTTGTTGCTGAAGAAATTCCAAGAGGGGTTGTTGTTACACAAGAACCAACACCCCCAGAAATAGCTTCAAATGTGCAGGATGTCAAATGTGGCATATTGGGTGATAAGGTGTGGACTGAACCCCTTCAAATTTTTATTGACCTAGATTCTGACAAGGATGAGCATCCTGAAGATGGAGAAACTCTGCAACTCACAGGAGAAATCTCAATTTTGAGAATGGAGGTAAGAAAGTGGAAGAGCCAGGTGGAAGAATACCAAGAAGGGATGGTTTCCCCAACTAAGCATAAAAATACCATCAAGGGACTAAAGGAGAAATGGTCAAAATAATGCATGACCCAGAGACTTCGAGAGGAAGAACTACAGAAGGAGCTAAGGGAGCTAAAAAAGTTCCAGTCTATGCAGAAGGAAAAAGACCAAATGTATGCTCTTTCTCAAGAACTCCTAGGCACCAGAGTACCTTCCTCTTCTTACCCTGTCTTTTTATTTGAACAATTTATTTGGTTTAATTTAAGGGATGTGAAAGAAGGGAGATCATTTGAGATAACAACCTCAGCAAAATTCTTGGGAACATTTTTTAGAAGCAATTTTGAAGACCAAAATTTGCTATGTGAAATGTATTTGCATGAGATGGCTTGTCCTCTGGACTGCCATTCAAATCATGTCCCTTTTTTAGGAGATGTTCAGTTGAGGGATTCTGCTTCTTTTGTGAGCAATCATGCTCAGTGGGAAAGGTCTTTTCAAACCTTTTCTCACAATGAAGGCCACTCTAATATGTGGGTCTGAAGTGAGCCTCAAAATCCTCGTATTTTTCTTGCTCGACACCGGAGTTTTCTCTCATGCCCTATCCAGACTCGGCATACAATGGAACTGCAGGAAGAATTTATTTCTACCTACATTAGCCAGATCTCCATACATCAACAAATAGCTTTGGAAGGCAGTAAGCATAGGTGGCAGGTTTCCTCTCCTACCCTCAAGAACGGGGAGCCCTATTATTTTAGAAATTTTGAATAAGCACTTTTCAGGGTTGAGGGTTATGTTGGATGTATCAGGGAGTGTGGGGCTAATTGGCTGGGCCTGAAATTTAAATTTCCCCTCATCTGGTGGCCAACAAAACCATATAGGATGGATTTCTCACTGACTAAGGCAGAGGAGCAGCAATGTTGGAGATATTGGGTTTCCCATAGGGGGTTCATAGAAAAAGAAGGGACATCTGAGTTCACCTACAAATTCTCTTCTCTCCATGAATAGAGCACAGTGCAAGATTCAGATTCAGAATAATGGAGGTTGTTGCATGAGGACATGCAACAGGACAGTTGGGGGGAGATGTTGGGCCCAGAAATGGCCCCTTTTTTACCATCCTTATTCACCTCTTTTTTCCCTATCCTACCCCATTGAATATGCCAAATAGATGTTTTTCCCTCACTCTGCTCTTCAAGCCACCAAGGTATGATTGGTTATTGTCTTATTTTATTAATACTTATGATTGTGGTAATTAAGGCTTTATATCTCTCAATATGCTAACATATGATGGTTTATAAAGGTATTTTGAGATATAGAGACTGCAGGTATAGCGGGCTGAACATGCTACGAAAAGGATGGGCATTCATCGCTCAAGCTAGTCGCCATCCATCCTACCATTGCCCAAGAAATGTGGTCCTAGTATATTATTCCAGGAAAATCTGTACAAAGATAGCTGCAACAGAATGCGACAGATTTGGAGGTCAACAGTGTGCTGCTTCTTGTGTATAGCTGTGATCTGAGGATATCATTATTTCTGGTTCAATTAACAGTTTCCCTATATTTCCTATCTTTTCATCCTGCCACGGTTGTAACAACTGTTGTAATTTAGGGTGCCTGAAGATCAAAGATATTCATGGCTACCCAATAATAGGGATACGATGTTATGATTTGCATTGTATAAATATGGAGAACTGTTCTGATCCAGGGGTTGAACCCATAACCAATTCATTGTATTAGCTGTGACTGAGAGTTGTGTAATCGATCTGCCTTTTTAATACAAGGAGTTACTTTATATCTAAGATTTTTAACGTGCATTATATCCAACATCTTTGTGTGAAGGCTGGGCCCGCCTTCCCACAGGGATTGCTGAGTTAATTTAGGCATTTTAATTATTCTGTCATGTGATGTTATGTTAATTTTATTTCTTCCTAGAAAGCTGTAACAGTTGTGGATTTACAGTGTGTTATTAATTGCATCTTTTGGAAATCTGTAGTGGCATGGTGTGACAGTCGACTGGGTAGGTAATTATTCCTTATGCAAATTGCGTGGTAGCTATAACAACTATGTTCATCCTTAGATCTTTTAGTCGTTGTTTCCATGAATCCTTGTAGTTTGTTCTTTACTTTTATGGTTGCAGAATTTCATTCCTGTACTTTGAATTCATAGGATAGTTGAACTCAATTTTTGTACTCTAAATTCCTAGACTAGCACTCAATTCATGTCTTTTTGGATTTCTAGAATAATCAGATTAAGATAGTTGGGTTAATCATTCGATGATTTGGTAAACAGGATCTCATTTTTTGCAAAAGTAATCTAGATGTGATTTCATGAGTCTTTCAATTTCTAGGTCAAGAACAACAAAAGGTAATTGTGACTGTATTCTTTAGAAGGTAAACTAGATTAAGTGGATTCTTGGGATGAGCATAGTTGAACAAAGAATAGGATTGTTCATTTACATCAATTTAATGTTTAATCATATATTGTGCATGTTATCCTTGAGATACAAGACGTCCTTGGGTTGAAAATAAATATTGCACACTATGTATGTGAGTTGTAATTAACTTGCATATTGGGTTCCCAACAATATGTTCAAGCTGCACACTATGTCTACTAGCAACCAAACCTACCGCAGCCGCAGATGGCCCAGTTGCAAATTCAGCAAGGAGGATTTCGCAAAGGATTCAGAGAACGAGGAGGAGGCTTCGGTCAAGGAGGAGGACGAGGTCACGAATCAATCCTGTGTTATACCTATGGAGTATTCAGGCACTATCAATGGGAGTTCCCTCATGCGCAGTGTACATACTATGCAGCCAGGGAACATAATGTTGGAAACTGCCCTTAGTTGATTGCAAAATGGCAGGATGGAAACATTCCTCAGTTGTAGAATGTGCAGAGCCAGAATCAGCCTATGTTCCAAGTACAGAACCAACCGATAATGCAGAATCAGATCCCACCGTAGGCTCAGACTCAGAACCCACCCCAGATTTAGAATAAGCCAATGAGTCAACTGTTGAATCGAAACGCACCATTGAACCTAAATCAAGGGTCAATGGTTGCGACCATTCAAGTTGAACTGCGGACAAAGGATGTCGACGTTGGGGTTGTCACTCGTGCTAGTACGACTACTCGAGAAGATGGACCGTGGCAGCAAGTTCGACTCACTGGAAAGAAAAAAGTAGCATTTGATATCGTGATGGATAAAGACACCTTATTTGGGGCAAAGCATGCAATCAAGAGAAATATGGGTAAGTTACCAATTATTGACATGGCAATTCCTTTTGATCCATCTGTAGAGGCAAGACCATCGCGGCAGCATGGTACCTTGCGATAGTTCTTTGATAGTTGTCTATCGTTGGAAAGGGACCCTGAAACCCTTGTCGGGATTGAGACGTTATTGTACCACCCGAATAAGGAAGTGAAGGATTCTGTAGTGAACTCTTTGCAAAAGAGGAAGATAGGAAAGGAGATGAGGATGAATATCCATATCAGAGATTATGAGGTTGACTCGGTCATTCAGGATCTTGTATTAGATGTAAAAATTTTGATCAAGCAAACCTAGCAATTGATGGGAAATCCAACATTGGGATGGTCATCATTGCAGTTGCGACTAGCAAATTAGGCCAAGGTTCAGCCCATTGGTCGCGTCTCAAACTTGGTTGTTGGCATTGAAGGTATGAAAACGCATGCTGACTTTGATGTGATAGAAGTAGTTAAAGATGGTGGTTCCTATCCCGCATTGCTAGGGATTGGATGGGATAATGATGTCATGGTGATTATCAAATTCAAAAAATAAGTTATGACATTTGAAAACTGGGATGGCAGGGTCATTGCTCCTATGGTCCCTTAGGAGGGATGTCGGTATATTGAACCTATGAAGGATGAATTCAGTAGAAGTTGGGATCACACTTATAACATCTCTGAAGACTATATCCATCTTACCATCGATGGCGAACTTGGATGGCGTAGTGCAAGTTCCACATCCTCTGACTCTGATGATGCTCTGGAAAATTGGTAGAACAGGTTGCATGAAGTATCATTCAGGAAATGTGGTTTGATTACACAGTCTCTTCGCCGTGTTGCAACTGAGGTTGTTGAGTTGCCAATTTATGAAAGGCTGCCAGCATTACCCAAGTTGCTTAGAGAATTTGAAGAGAAAGTGTTTGAACCACAAAGGATATTGGCCCTAGATGTTGTGCTGAAGGATACTCCAGATCGATGGTGGGTGACACACAAATAGATGATCCATGACTAGGAACAATGTCGTAGATTGACGATGTGCTTCGATGATTCAGAGGTCTATCATGCTGGGAGATATGACATAAGGAATGATCCCACCAATCATTTGATAGAGTGTTAGACTCTATGGGTGTCGCGACCCTGAGATGAATGGGTCCACGCTTTTTTTCACACTTTAGACGAGATGCTGAGATCCTGGTATGTAGCGACAAAATTGGGAAGAACTATCACCACTTGGGAGGAGTTGTTCATTTTCTTTGTGCAGGCGTTTAGTTTCCAAGACTCCAACCTAGAGGTATGTAATGACTTACACATCATCCGCGACATAGTAGTAAAATTCATCCCTGTCGCATACCCAGTTGATCCACATGCACACTACTCAATACAATCCATGATGAAATGCTACAACCAGTCTGGGGAACCCGAAGATGATGACGAATTGCGAAATGTTAATATTTTGGAATCAGAAGGAAGCCACGATGTCACTACACCCGACATATCTATGGATTCAATGAGTCAGCCATTGAAGATCGAGATAGTCAGCATTGGGTTGGAAGAGAACCCAAAATTTTCCAATGTCGAGGAATACTGGGATGAGGAGACAATGGCCAAAATCATGGACCTGCTACATGAATTCCATGACATTTTTTCGACATGGTTTTCAGAGATGAAGGGGATTTTAGGAGACCTGGGGGAGATGAAAATCATGTTGAAACTAGATGCAAAACCTATGCGACAGAGGTCGTATTGACTAAACCCAGGATACAAGGACCATGTGAATCTGAGATAGACCGGATGCTAGATGTTGGGATCATCGAGCCTGTTGAAAAATCAGAGTGGATAAGCCCTATGGTGGTCTAGGATAAAAAGACCGATGAAATATGCATTTGCGTCGACCTAAGGAAGTTGAATGATGCATGCGGGCATGATCCGTTCCCGACCCTGTTTACAAATAAAGTTCTTGAAGGAGTAGGTGGCTAGGAGATGTATTCCTTCATGGATGGTTTTTCAGGATACCACCAGATCCATATTGCAGAGGAGGATCGCCATAAGACCACGTTTGTCATTGAATGGGGTTGTTTTCAATATACAGTCATGCCTTTTGGGCTGAAGAATGCACCAGCAGTATTTTCTCGAGTAGTTGTTGCTGTGTTTAAATACTTTATTCAAAAGTTCCTGAAAGTATATATGGAAAATTGGATCGTCCATGGACTAATTAGGGACCATCTCAACAACTTGTGACTGATGCTAGAGAGGTGTCGCCAGCATCAGATCGCATTAAACTCTAAGAAGTGTATTTTCTATGCGTCGTTTGCAATGCTACTTGGGCACATAGTATGCAAGGAAGGTCTGTTGGTTAACCCGATGAAGATCGCACTAATCCTCATTTTACCACCGCCCACGAATGTGAATATGCTTCGGGCGACGTTGGGGAATACAAGGTACTATCGCAATTTTATCAAAGGATACACTATAATTACTGGCCCTATGGAGAAGCTACTAAAGAAAGATGCTGCATTTTGAATGGAACCAGGAATGCCAAGGAAGTTTTGACACATTGAAGGCCAAGATGGCTTCTGTGCCCATACTGGTTTTTCCGGATTGGAATAAGGAGTTCCATATGCATGTCGATGCCTCTTCTATTGTGCCGGGGGTTGTTCTTGCGCAACCAGGTGAGGGCGACCTGGATCACCCAATCGCATATGCTAGTAGAAAGTTTTCATTTGCTGAACGAAATTATACAACAACGGAAAGGAAAGGCTTGGCGATGGTTTATGCCTTGCAAAAGTTTAGGCACTATTTGTTGGGTGGACATTTCAAGATGTTCACTGATCATTCTTCTTTGCAATACCTGGTCAATAAGCTTGTGTTGGGTGGGAATATCTATCGATGGTTGTTACTTTTCCAGGAGTTTGAATTTGAAATAATTGTGAAGCCAGGACGATTGAACGTTGGTCTGGATCATCTGTCTCACATTGAGTATGGTGAAGAACCGACCAATATTGATGACAGATTGCCTGGTGCGCAATTGTGTGTTGACATCGCAGATGATCACTAAGCCCCAATTATTCAATTTTTGGCCACTGGTGTTGCCCCGGAGGACATGTCAAATAGCAAAAAAAGGCAGCTGGTAGTAAAGGCTTATGATTTTTAGCTGATTGCTGGGTAGTTATATAAGCTTGGACTAGATGAAATATTGCGACGGTGTATTTTACCACATGAGCAGGGTCCCATTCTAGAAGAAACACATGCAGGAATTGCAGAAGGACACTATGGAGGTAGGGCTACTACATGCAAGGTGTTGCACGCCAGGCTATGGTGGCCTATGTTTCATAATGATCCTATAGAATATGCGAGAAGCTGTGACATCTGCCAACATGTCGATAAACCATCGCGACGGGATGAGATGCCGCTGGTGCCGCAAGTAACTCTCCAACCTTTTGATAAGTGGGCCATGTATTTTGTGGGTCCTATTAATCCACCAGGGAAGAGGACTGGTGCATGATACATCATTACTGCAACCGACTATTTGACTAGGTGGGCAAAAGCTGCACCAGTTGTAGATTGTACCGCTATGACAGCAGCACAGTTCATCTTTGAAAACATTGTGATGCGGTTTGGGTGTCCCCAGATTTTGATGAGTGACCAAGGCAGTCACTTCATCAACTGGACAGTGAAAGAACTAACTGAGGCATTGCAGGTGCAACATAAGAGGAGTACATCATACCATCCACAGGTGAATCAGACCGTTGAAGCGTTTAATAAAATCTTGGAAACAACACTGACTAAGGTATGT
Organism: Pseudotsuga menziesii; assembly: GCA_001517045.1. Classification (NCBI taxonomy): domain Eukaryota; kingdom Viridiplantae; phylum Streptophyta; class Pinopsida; order Pinales; family Pinaceae; genus Pseudotsuga; species Pseudotsuga menziesii. The sequence goes on from LPNX011075675.1 coordinate 822,544, forward strand.
AATGCTAACCGTGATGAATGGGACCTAAAAATTCTAGCAATGCTATGGGCCTATCACACTACTTGCAAATGCCTGACAAGACAAACACCATTCAAGTTGGTCTATGGGAAAGAGGAGGTCATGCCCATGGAATACATTGTTCCTAGTTTGCGTATTACCACGGTGACGGGCATGGGTGATGCAGAAGCATTAGAAGAGTGCATTGCGTAGTTGATCTAGCTTTAAGAAGACCATTTTATCACTAGCTTCCACCAGCAGTTTGCAAAGGATCGGCAGAAGGTGTGGAATGATTGCCACATTAAGAAAAAACCATTTGCAGAAGGAGATTTGGTGCTGTTATATGATAGTAAGTTCATAAAGAATCTAGGTAAGTTACAAATGCACTGGTTAGGTCCGTATCTTGTTCATTCCATTACTTCTAGAGGTGTAGTTCAGTTACAACAATTAGATGGAGCGGTATTACCGACGCTCATCAATGGGAGTCGCTTCAAGCCCTATAGGACGAGGCCAGAGCTATGCACTGCTTGAGGCGCTATGAAAAAAAAAACAAAGGATTTTGTTACAGAGCAGCAAGGTGAGCCCAAGGGAAGAGGCTGCGGAAGGTTAGAGTTTGTAGCGATGGACGGTCGACCACTTGAGACAGCTATAGGGCTGTGGGTTGGTCAAATCAAGTAATAAATGTAGGTATTTAAAATAGTTAACTAGCGGCTCTTGTTGAAGCGACGCGCATTAATGGCTGATCTGACCATTAGAAGGGTAAGATTGCCAATGTATTTGGCGTCATTACTACCGGATTTAGTCATGATGGTGATAGTAGATTTGGCAATGATGAGTTTTTATTGGAGGTGGCTATAAAAATCGCACAGGATGCAAGAGGACGACATTGTTCAGTTGAGCGAGTAGATTGTTGAGCAGAGGATGAATTGTGTAGTGTGTTGCGAGCCTTTGAGTGAGTTGCAGAGTGGAAGGTTAGAGTTGTCGGGTGCATTGTGAGGATTGGGTCGGGAGGCATGCTGATCGACCTTGACGCCATTGATATTTCTAGTGAACAAGAGTCCCCTATTCGGCCCATGACTTTCGAAGAAGAATTCATGAGCATGTCAGTTGACTCATTGTCTATCCCTAAGGGAAAGCAGTAGGCTTAGAAGACTAGTTCCATGCCACCATAGAAGAGGCACACCCGCACGTCGACGAGAGTGCAAGGAGAAGGAAATGCATAGACCGGGATGTTGAGCTCAGGAGATGTAGATTCTACAGCACCTAGGGGCATCTCTATTCATGATATTTTGGGGTCTGTCGCTCCTACGCATCCGGGAGCAAAGATGAGGCAGCTGACAAAAAGTCAAAAGTATCTACCAAAATTGTTGCCACTGCCAAAAGGGATGACGTGCTCATTCGACATCATCCTTTCCTTGATCAGGTTGAAATTCAAAGACCATGACTTGTTGTTACTCAAAAATGTCTGGGATGAGCACTACGAGTCAGTCCCGATGATGCATGTTGCCCTAATTCAGTGGATTCCTCAAACTTGGGCGAGTGGGTTAGACAAGTCTAGATTGGTGGGGCTCATCAATATGCCTCATTTTGGGCGACTGAATGAAGCTCATGCGTGTGTTAAGTAAATTTTGGCCTGTTTTCATGGGGGACGCTTTGGTTGAATACGCCCATCCCTATTACAGTAGACTTAATCCTGAGCATTACAGGCTTGCCGAAGGCTGGGGAAGATCTGACGCAGTATATCCACAGGAGGGATACCGATAAGAAACTTGCTAAGCAGCTGAAGGAGTGCTTTGGACTACAATAGGATGGGCACACCTACCATATTAATAGCATCAAATCACAAGTGGTACGTATCAGTGCACAGATTTTGGCGAGTAAGGTTGTTCGGGGAAATCGACCGGTCCAATGTAACTCGGGTGTCTTCACATGTGCCTAGAAGTGTGTTGAAGGAGTACAGATGAATTGGTCTTTGTTCCTGCTTAACCAGTTTCTAGAAGATGCTCTTGCTGCTCAGGATGGGTGACCATTTTCATATTGTTGGCTCTTAATTATTATTGTGCTAGTCGCCTAGATGGAACCTGAAGACTATCAACCAATGATAGTCGATGCGAAAAAGGTGTGTTGAGGCGCACGATATCAGAACTTATGGTGGGTTGAAGATCCCAGTCGATAGGTGGACTATGCCATTCATTTTTGGGTCTATTTAGAGGCACTGCAAGCCACAACTATCATTATTCCCCAAGTATCTCCTTATGCAGCGGCCAAGTATCAGCGGCTCATTCGGTTTTCCATCGGGCCCCACCCTATTTAAATTCAGGCAAGGCGGGACCTCGACTGGCAGTGGTTACCTTTGCCTTACAAAGGAATGATGGAAGAATTAGATGCTATTATTCAAGATTGGCCAGCTAAATGGTGCAACCTGATGAGTTAGGAGGAACTATCTAAGGATCTTCCACATGATTCCCCAAAAGAGCCTTGTTGTAGGTACAACAGATCCCATGTTAGTTTGACATGGGATCCCAATCACACATATGAAGGTAACTTGATAGGATCCTTCGTGACCTTGTCAGCTTCTATTACATTTTTTATTGACTCATGGGATTCCCTAACTTAACCAAATTTTAAAGAAAAGTCATGCCTTATTTGTTTGTTTTAAGATGCGGAAAGACTGTTTGTTTTGAAGTGCTTGGTCATCCCGCAACCCGCAAGTTGTGGAATGCGGGATATTTTAGTTGGATATTTCAATTTTTCTCTTCTCGCAACCCACATCCTGCAAATGCGGAATGCAGGATGTAGGAGGTTTTTTAGATATGATTTCATCGATCCGCAATCCGCATCCCACAAAATGCGGAATGTGGATTGAGGAGTTGTTGTTTATTAATCGTTTGGTTTGTGTGTGCAGTGCCACCCGCATCCCACAAAATGTGGAATGTAGGGTGCGGAGCTGATTGAATAAGCTTTCACTATTTTTGTGATTTTGCATCCCGCATCTCGCAAAATGCGAAATGCGGGTTATGGAATGATTAATAAAAATTTTGAATTTCATGTTTGGCCCTGCATCCCGGAAAACCTTATCATGACCGTTCTTTTCACTATAATCCTACAGTTTGTATTATTACCCATGCATTATAAATATGGTGGTCTTATTTACGATGTTTTCACTGTTTTTACCATGGTAATTTGCTCTCCTGCGTGAATTTACATCAATATTTTACCAAGCAATTTCGATAGTGTTCATTATGGTTTCAGGTTGGTTATCAAGTCGCTTTCTCACAATTTGAATTGATTACTGTGCTTCCTTTATAATTTAGTTTAATTATTGATACAAGCATTAGAACAGGACATGGAAACATCCAAAACACCCCGAATTACTAGGAGAAAAAACCTCCAAAAAGACATGTTTACGAAAGATCCGAATTTTGGTGTCTTTTCCGACACCAGTGGCCGAGTGTCTCAAACCTACCAGTTGGATTGGTCTCTATTTTATTCCATATTTGATAACAATGAGCTTTCAGAATTCCAAAGTAATCAAGTCGTTTATGAGAGAATTAGGGACTCCGGCCTTCATATGATTGCTACAAGACCGGTCGTCCTCCCTTATAATGATGCAGTTAGATGGATTATAGACCATGTTAATATGAAATACTGTTCCTTTAACACCATTATTGGAACGCAATTGGCCAATTTCCGCTCTGAAACCTTTGTGAGAATTTATGCCCAAAAACCTTTACGCAACTCCTCGATGCATACTTTATTAAAGCTGCCAAGTCTAGGTTCAATTTCGACCAAATGCTGAAAGCCTGGATGGCTAAACCATGCAAGTTCTCCCAGAGGAAATACGAACTTTACCCCATCGAATGGTTCAAGGAACCTTATTCCTTGCTTGCAACAATGTTATGTAGACTTTATGGTTTCCCCAATTGTTCTTACTTCAAGGAAGAATGGGCCCCCATTTCTCACCATGTCATAACAACGGGTGAATCCTTCCCTTGGGCTTCAATCTTGTCACTTGAACTCAAAAATGCCATACAAGAGTTCCAGAAAGCTACCAAGAAGCCCAAATTTTATCGTTTTTCCTTCATTGTGGATATCTTTTGTGCCGAGTTCCGCTTTCCCAATATGGGATGGAGTTGGGAATTACTAGCCCCACCAGTGCATATTTATCATTCCAAGTTATGGGATACCAATTATGTAACCAAGTGTTATGATATATGTGAGAGTTTCCTCGGCCGAGTCTATTTTCTGATTTTCAACAAGGAAGCTCCTGCATTCTCACCTGAAGCTAAAACCCTCATAGCCACTATGGGAGATTGGTATGTCGGTGAATCATTCACCTATATTACGATTTTTGGTAGCAATGCTGCCCATATGTTGCCAAAGGTTGTGCTAGACAGGTTGGTCCTTGAGGAGATTTCATTTCAAACAGGCATAGAATGGATTTACAAAAAATGTGCTACACCTAAAAGAAAGGTTTGGCCCAAGTTTCCTATAACCCTGGGATCCTTGAGCATACCTACTTCTACTTGGGCATCAGAGCTTAGTGACCACATAGTGTCACTCAAGATTGGCTTTGCTAGTAAAAGGCAGCATGATCCAAAAGGGATTGTTGACCTCCACCTCAAGCAGAACCATTTTAAAATAGGATATGCTCATGAAGAAACTACAGATGACTTCATCTACCAGGGAGTTGACACTTTTTCTGAAGTCTTGGAGAGGGCTAAAAGCAAGGAAGAAAAATTTCATATATTGTAATACCAAAAGGAAATCAGGGACAGAGTTTGACATTACAGGTCCATGGAGTTAGACATTCAGGAAAAGGTAATAAGAGACAAGGAATGTAGGGAAGCTAAAGCGGCAACAAAGGAGGCTCTAGCATCCACCAATGCATCCATGAAACCCATTTCAGACATAGGTAAAGGGAAATCTCCCATGGAAGAAGTTCCCCAGACATCTATGGAGCAACAGTTCAAGGTCTATTTGCACACCTTGGAGCAGATCAAATAGAGAATGACTGAAATGACTTCAGCACTAGACACTCAGGAAGTTACAACCTCTCATCCAGCTGAAGATGCTCAGGTGATCACTGTGGTTGAAAAGACTAAATTTGTACTAGAACAAATCGAACGGGAACCTCTCAAATGGATAGAATATTTAATTTCATCTGTTCCTGCCTCTACTACATACTTAACTCATTTAGAGGAAGAGGATGAGAGGGTTTTCCCTATTCTTGTTACCGTTGAAATTGGAAATGGTAATGATTTACTGAATTTTACCAATGGTAACAATGACAAGTCTTCATCACCCCCTTTACAATCTCAACTTTCTTCTTAGTCTGGCCCTTCCTCTTCTACTTTACTTATCTCATAAATAATAGCTTTATCTCCATTATCTGTTGGTTCTACCATGACACCTTTTATGACCCAATTTTATCAAAATGCTACTTGTCTACCCAAATATATTACACCTATTTCTATGGATATGCCCATTCCTTCATCTATTGTGCCTCCAGTTTTCAAAATTCCATTGCATATCCCTTCATTCAGCTCAGTTTCATCCCCTGTAACTGAGAAAACTTATGCAATTTCAACATCATCACTCAATACCACTACTTTGCAAGTTTCATCAACTGAAACTTCAATTTTTGACATTTCTTCAGCCCCTAAAGTAATTCTTGCTCAGAATGTTACCTCTTCTCCATCCACTTCTCTTATTACTATGACTATACCTTCTCACACCACAACTCAAACCACTTCTCTGATATCCGCAGGCATTAGAATACCCCCCATTGATGAGATGAGGGATGAATTCAATGAAGATTTTTTGGTATCCCTGGGAGAATATTGGCACAACAAAGCTGATATATCAATGGTGAAAAAGGATAGGAAGAGGAACAGGGATCAGAGTGATGTGGACATGTTTGTTGCAAATGAGGTTGTGTGGACCCCAAGTGACCTGCAAGCATATGCCACAGATGCTACATCTGTCTTAGGGGATTTTACAGGATCCAATTTTGATGTTGTTAACACTTTGAACCGAGAATTTGACAAACAGAAAGCAGAAATTATCAGTCTGAAGGAGGAACTGGAACAACTTAAAAGGAAACATGAGAACAGGTGTGATGAACTTCAAGAGAAGAATGTTTCTCTCAGTGAAGAACTGCAAAGAGAAAAGACTCTTAATGCCACTTTGGTTCAGAAGGTTTCATTGTTAGAAAGACAGTGTGAAGATGCAACTGCAAGAGCAGCTTCATCTTCGTATTCCAAGTTTTCCCAGGAAGAATTTAAAGAGCTTGCCATTTGAACCAACAAGGAACATTAAGATTTGGTCTATGAGTTATTTAAAACTCTAGATAATATCTTTGAAACTCACATGGTTTTTGACAAGATGTCTGTTGTTTTGGAAGACTTAGTTGAGAAGAGACAACAAGCTTCGAAGGCTTATGATGAAGTGATAGACTGGCAAAGGTACAAAAAAGATAAGCCAGATAATGTCACTTTTCTCACTGACTTCCAACTTAAGAGGATCGGGACTATCTTGAGAGCTTGGGAAGATATACATGAGATAGTAGCTGAAGCCATAAAGAAAGCACAGGACATTTACAGCAAGAGATGGTATGCGGTTGACAACATTAAGGATGAATTGTCCTTTCCTGCAATGGTGCTTATTGAAAAAGCTTGTCCGCCTGGATTGATGATTGAGCAAGTGGAGCAGAGATGGGATGAGGGAGAGGAGAAGATCAAGAAACTTGACCACTTCAGCATCCATGATGTAGATCAGTTGATCAGACAGCCCTTTGCGGTGGAGAGAAATATCCACATATTTATCTGATTTTGGCATAAACTGGCTAAGAATGAGATTGAAGATCATAAGTGTAATGCCCAACTTGGCATTGAATCTTCCAGTTACCCAGATATTGAGGAACTGCTCCGTATCTAGAAAATGTGGATAGATTTCTTGGGATATTAGCTTTGTTTAGGCTTTGATCCCCTTTAGGGGGAGATCCATTTTTTTTGTAATAATTATTTAAGAGGGGGATCTCGAATGTATTAAGGAATTATTTTTGGACTTTTGGAAAAAGGAAGACTGATACAGGAGATTGAAAGAACACCTCTGGTTGTTCATATGGTTTATGTAATTTTTTGCCGGACTTCAAATCAATACAGTATTGTCATTTCTTATCTCTTATGTTTGTCTGAATCAATTTCTTCAAACAGATTTCGGTCTTCTTTGTTTCAAATGGACAGAAAATGTTGTTTATTATTTACAATTATTAAATGTGTTTATTTAACTAAGATTTATCTCTGTTATTTATTAATGCATTGATAAGGTTTCATGAAATTTATTTTATGAACTTTCTTTATCTATTTCTGTGAATAATTTAACTCAGAACGATAGAATCTTAAGTCATTAACTAATTGATTTTCATTAATTACGTCAAGAGGCGCTCTACAGCCCAGTATGGGGGAGATCTTGTAACATGATGTAACGTTAATAACGTTACATAGATGTCGATCCTTCAAAAAAAATGTGGACTACAAAAACAACCTAATATGGGGGAGATGTTGTAATATTCCTACCTAACAAAACAATAAAAAATAGAAAATGTAAGTATCCGCCAAAAAAAATGTCGGTTAGAAAAACAACACAATATGGGGGAGATGTTGTAATGTTTCTATTTAACAAAACAATAAAAAATAAAAAATTGAATTATCGGCAAAAAAAATGTTGGTCATGCACATGGTTTTAAAACCATGTGCAAGACCTCCTAAACATCCCATGGTTTTATAGTACATGGTTTAGGAGGGCCTTACAAATGGTTTTAAAGCCATGTGCAAGGCCTCCTAAACAACCAATGGTTTTATCGTACATGGTTTAGGAGGTAGTTGAAAATGGCTTTAATACCATGTGCAAGGCCTACTAAACAACCCATGATTTTAGGAGGGCCTTGCACATGGTTTTAAAACTATGTATGGAGGAGATGTTATAATGTTCTTTGTTAACAAAATAAAAAATAATAAAAAATATTATATATTAGCATAAATAGTATTAAATATTAATAATAAAAATATTATATGTGGACCTTAAATAAAAAGATGTGTTTGAATCACACTAATAGTTGAATGCAATACTTAAGAAGAGCTTTGCACCTCGAAAGATTTGATCCACCTCGGTGCTTGATAGAGCCTAGGATTTGGTTCTATGCTGGTTAGTTTTAAATTAAGTGATGAGTTTCTAATTTGATTTACATTTTTGTTGATTGAATGAAAAGTACTTGTCTGCTTACACCTTTGGTTCACCTGCAGAACAACCCTATATCATTTTTCCAGACTAGTTTAGATCTAGATCAGGTTCCCTTTCCTAGTTAGGTTTTAAGTATTCCTGTTCTTCATATCATCTACCTTGTTTCCTAAATTGGGAAACAGATCCTCTGTGGATCAAATCCAATCATAAGCCAATAGAGGCTAAAAAAGTATACGTGGGAGATTACCATCCCAAACAGCTCGAGGATAGAACAATACCTGCGTGGGATTGTTTGAATCCTTTGGATGGGTTTTCTCCATCTCTTGCAATCCCTAGACACCCTAATCAACCACATACACAGTTGGGGCTTCAACAAGCCTTCCCAGAAGGAGCTGAGTATTCATGACTCTGACAATGAGTCATCGACGGAACTTGAGGTTGAAGCACAGTGCATGCGGGAGGAGACTCGCACCAAATGGTGCCAAGAATATGATGCAGGCAGTGGTATCTGGTCGGGGATGGAGGACCAACTGTAGCAGCTCATCAAACGATCATTGAGTCCTCTGAGGCTGCAACACAGGCGATCCGAGAGTCAAACCATGAAGAATTCGGTGTGGTAAGAGATAGATTAAATTTCATTTTTGATATTGTTACCAGACAGACCTTCGTGCGACCTATAATGTAGGAAGTCTCGTCAATCAACACTAAGCCCTGGGCTAGGAATGTGCAAGTTTCCTCGACTGCGATCGACGTGGGAAATGAGGAAGTACACTAGTTGCTACAACCGATCCAAAGCGTGGCTTTGGATCTGAAAAATTTATCTGCTACGGAGTTGGTGGAGTTGCAACACGTCGCCACCTTAGAATTGGCGGACCGACAGAAGAGCTAACTAATGGGTATGTCCAATCACAGAGCGCAGCTGAGAAGTTGCAGAAAGAGGCAGAGGAGCTGCATCAGGTTCGGGTGCAGTTGGCGGAAGCAAAAGTGAGAGAAATAGATTCTTTAAAGGTCACACAGGCAGGGCTGCAGCAAAAGGCTGTCGAGGAGATTACTACACTGAAGAAGGTGCAACATCACCTTATTGTTGAACAAGTGCAGTTGTGTGCAATATGCGACGAGGTTGAGAAATGTATCAGTGAGGCTTGTCATCATATCTTTGAGAGAACGACCAAGCTCACCCCAGTCGATAAGGCCAAGCGATTAGGGAAAACTATTGTCCATCTCCAGGATACCAACCTGATACTCAATGCCCTGGTACAAACTATGACGCCGCTGGAGCAGGTTGCTGAAAGGAAGGCTTCCATTGAAGAAATCGTGACTCAGTTCGAAACCATGGAGTAAGAAGCCCAGACTATCATGGAGGAGACAACATACTATTCTAGCAGAGCATTGTCCAAGACGAGCAGTTCGAGTCAATTAACAGCACAGATGCAAGAAGCAGAAGGTCGGGTGATGAAATTGAAGACATCATTGCAGGTTATGTCATTGATGGTGCAGATCACAAGGACCGAGGAATTGAAGGATCTTCAGCAGTGAGCTTCCCGTGCTCAGGAACGCCAACAAAAGCACTGTGCTCAGCTAGATGAGTTTCAAGAAATTGGGGGACAGTTGGTTGTTAAAGCAGTCGCCATGCTACAGGCGGTGCAACAGAATCGACAAATGGTCGATGACAAGGCAAGGGAAGAGCACTCAGTATAGCAGGATTTGAATAATTGTCAAAGTATTGCTGACAAAGTCCAGATTTAGGTTCGTGAGATTGCGCAGCAGTTCGAAGATTTTAAAGTGTGAACGTCGGCATATACCCTGTCAACCTAACGTTGCTTGGGGAGGAGCCACAAGAATGTGTTGGGGGCATGTTGGCAGGGGTTTTGGTAATTGAGTTGCATAGCATCGTGGAAGCTGTGCAAGCTCACGCGGCACCGCCCAAGGCCAGATCAGCGCAATGAGCAGAAGAATAACCGTTTTGAATATTTTATATATTATTTGACCAATTTTTGTTACAATAGGTCATTAGCAGTTGTAAGTTATTTAGAAGTGGACCCTCAATGTAAAAACACAAGCCTATTTATAGAACTAGTCAAGCAATTGATAAGAGATCATGAAGACATGAGTATTGCAGGAGGTCTAGTGCAATCTATTTACGGTTTTGAGAATTTCCTGTTGTACCTGTGGTCTATCTGGGTTTTTTCTGATGTATTCAGCCTCCTATTGTGGGGAAGAATTGTGTGTTTTGGATCATTTGCATAGAGTTAATATGATATGAAAGTTGTTGCACAAATCTTATCTTTTATTCCTGCTACGATCTATTCTATTATGATGTCGTTGTATGATGCTGTTGTGATATAGATCTGTTATGATGCTGCGATCTGTTTTGTTATGATGTCGATGTGGTCTATTCCATTTCTGCTATATTGATGTTGATGTGATCTGTTTTAAAGTATGTTACATTCCATTGCATTATGAGTTGAGATGTTTTATGAACAATGCTGCTGCATTGGCGATACTGTGACAAATGTATGATGCAATTTGTAGTTATGGAAATGAATCAATGATGACTACATAGTTCTAGATCCAATAGTTATGTTGTCTCCCCGTCAGATCCCATATCCTCCGTCCTCACTGTCAAAAACTCGGTTCCAACAGCTCTCCCTTAAACATCTCAGGTGAGACTTCGTCCCCTCTGCGGATGTTGCTGGGTAGGGTAAACCCTGTCTAGGCCGGTGCTCAGGGAGATTACGTTGCTTGGGCGTCGACAGAGTGAGAACCCCTGTTGATGAGGATTTGTTGGTGGGTTTTATCCAACACCTTATGCCAAAAGCAGCATCGTCATCTTTTGCTATTACTCGAGTTGCACACGACCTTGTTACACTTCATATGAAATTTGATGAGACATAAATCCACCTTGTATTCTTGTCACTATGATTGATTACTGAGCATGGATCCACTTTGTTCATTTGTGGCCATGACTCCTTTAAATTTATATGGCTCCTTTTTGCATATTGTGCGACCATGATAGTTAAATTAGTTATACACATGTTGGATACACCTATATATTTATGGCGATCATTTGCATATGGACATGTATGTCCCAGAGATAAGTTTTTTTTGACATTTATCTCTCTTCCAGGAACCTATGTTTGAGCCTACAATCTTGGATTCTCTGTCTATTCGACTTCTCATCTTAGTTGTTTCGTTTTTACAATGGATTTTGGCTATCGTCTTCCCCTCTAACCTCATACATTAGGGGGAATCTATTATAGCTTAAAATGACACATATTTTCCCGTGACAACTCTTACATGTTTTCTTCTCATGTCGACACTTCAATGACGACACTTCATGAAATACCATTGTTAGTCACAGAAAAAACACCTTGATTGGAGGAGCCATATATAGAGTTTCGTATTCCATTTAACCTCTTCTATGGACCATAAGAAAGGTACCTTAGTAAGGAAAAAATTTCCATAAGACACCAATCCTTGAAAATGCATGGAAATACCCTAAAAATATGTTTTTTGACTCACTCGCTATTTTTCTTAAGAAAACCTGTGAGTTTGCCTTGACACTCGTGACTTTGCTCCATAAAACCCGCAATTTCCCCCTGAATTGGCCAAAAAAATATAAAATTATGAAAATTCTCGAATTAGGGGTGTTTTGGCTAGTTTTGGAACTGATCCCTATTCAACCCTAACTCTTCATAATACTATATAAGAGATGGAGAGGGGTTCATGAAAGAGGACTTAGCCTTTGTATTGTTATGCTGGATAAATTGGGATTCTCATCGCCCCTACCTTTACCCTAGATATCATAATCCTATGTTGTAGAGCTTTGAGGCTCAGAAGAAGGATATCAGGATCAAGGTTTCGTGAGGTTCCCAGCATGAGGAGAAGGTAAACTTTGTACTTCTTCCATTTGATAATAAAGATTCAATGCTCTTCCCTTTCCAAATAATTGTCTAATTGATGTTGAATCTTTATTTATTATTACATGATGATGCTTATCAGATTAGGGTTTCATGTTTTATTGAAGATGATCTCCTTTCATATAGTCAATTTGGTTTGAGGAAGGTAGAACTTGTTTTACAGGTCTCTTGGAGCAAGATGAGGAAGAGGAATAGTGAAGGAAATTTAGGATCAACCTTCAGTGAATAAGGTATGAACCCTACTTACCTTTGAAACCTTGTTTATGTTTACTTGTAGAACATTATACATCAGTCTTTACACCCTAGTATGTTGGTGGCCTCTTAACCCCCAGCCATAGGAACACTTTCCTCTACAACACATGAGGTAAAAAAATATGACTAATTTAGTCATGGGATACAAAATATGACTAGACAATCTAAGTTAATAATTATATAAGACGTCCATTATTAAAATTTAGAAAATTTGAAATTTTATTGTCAAAATTGCAATTTTACATTGTTTGAACAATGGATAATTCTCTCTTGTTCAATAGTATCTGCTTCAAATCATATTGTTTTTATTGTATAATTTTGATCCCTAATTACAATTTGTCTGAGGAGCATTGTTAATCACTAGCATGAAAATGGGTATCCAAATGAGAACCTATTAAAATTTGTCACAAGGTCATTATGTATGTACTTTCATATCCAAGAAAATGTGTTTGTCATGTCCATACCTCGTTTCACTATTTTCACTTCCATATGCCCCCTTTAACACACTTGTCAAGTTTCATCTTATGTGTCATCATGTGTCATGTTGAGTCGTGCCAAGAACTTAGTAGTTTCTCACTATAAGCATCATTAAGTCATGATTGGTATACCATTGGGTTTGGCTCATCATGTCGGTCACGTCCATGTTTCATTTGATGAAAATCATCACTATTTGACCCGTTCAACAGTTTGTCAAAGTTTCAACAAGTGCAATATGTATTTTGAGTCATGATCATAAAAAATTGTTACTTTTTCATCCTCCATTAATTTACAAGCCAGAACCATTCTCCTTTATTGTCACTTCGTCTAATATCATAAACTTGAAAGTTCCACCTTAGCTATCTCCCTACATTTGAAACCGCCAATGACCCATTTTCAAGAAAAAAATATCTCCATTCCTTTAATATTATATTAATGTGAATATTAATGTTAATGTTAATATTAATTAGTATAAAAGTATTAATATGTTTTTAATATTTTTTTTAACAGAAATAGTAAAAGGGGGTAGTATTAAACAGGTTGTGCACAGCCATACATTACATAATATGCGATAACTGAGAGCTCTTGCTGTTCAAAAAAAAGAAAACCAAAAATGGTCCAGAAGGGAGACCAAAGAACTCCACACAGATTTTTTACATATATTCTATAAACTGTGGTTGTATATACCCTAATAAACTGTTGGTTAAGGAACAAATAGAAAAACATAAACTAAGAAAACCATTTAAATTTTTCTTGGGGGCTTCAATGGCTGCACTACCGACTCCTCCTCCATGGGTTGAACTGCTACAAGGTTTTCGCGGGCCTAGCTGACTTGGTTCATGTTGACCAAACACTGAAGGTATTCTTGGATTCTGTCCACTTTTCCCATCATTTCCTTGAGGTTCATCTCTGTGTCATCAATCCTGGAGTCGTGGTTGTTTATCTTGTAGGATGTATCACTGACCACCTTACCCATGCTCTTTACCTCTTGAGCAATTTCCTTATTATCCATGATACCAATGGCCATCATCTCATACAAACGCCTGAGGTTTTTCCTCAGGTCTGCAGTCCCTACATTCTCATTCGCTGGGTTCATTTTTCCTTCAAGAGCTATACTAGAGAAACGGAGATGGAGATTCTGAACAACACCTTCCAAATCTTGGGCCTGAGGTCCACAATAAAACTCACCGAGAACCGAATTGAGGATACTAACTTCTCACAGGAGAGTGTCACAATCCTTCTTACTTCTACAGGAAAGGGTGCCTACTGCACCTTCCTTCCACCCAGAGCAGTTACAACCAAGAATTGTGATGTTGCCTACAATAAAAAACTCACCAACAGGAAGTCTGAGCCCGAGACCTGAACTCAAGCGCCACTGAGGACCGCCGGCATGGGGAGAGCAATGACAGGAGAAGAAGGCGACGAGAGCCATCCTTTCTTTCACAAACATCTTGCAAAGAGGCAAATACTCCCATAGAATCTCCTGCAGAACTCCCTCGTCTACTCCTGATATTACATCCAACAGAGTCCTCTCCGGCAAGAAAACAGAGTAAGCATGAATCAAACCACTGTTCGAAGAAGCTAGGGGGTGAAAATGGAGTCTAGAGGAAGCCATATTGAAAGGGTTGACAGGACCTGGTGCGTACGAATTGGAGCAGCATTTATGCTGGAGCATATAGGAGTTAAGGACATCGGGGATTGATGAGGGCGGGAGCCACGCGGCGTTGGCATGGGAGACGGTCAGACGATCGGTTGATACGCTGGAACCTTCACTTTTAACCATGGCATCATACTCTATGCAATGAGGATTAGACCCTTTGAACCGAAGATGAATGGCATCAAGGTCATTGCAATGGGGATTATATCCTTTGAACCAAAAATTCATTAGGTAATAGCCTTAAGGAGGTTATCTAACCCATTGAGTTGCAAATTCCCTTGTGGTAGAGAGGCCCCCACATTTGCTAAGGCATCGGCGGCTACATTGTTTGAGCAAAGGATATGGTAGAACTTATAGTGTGTGGATAGAAGAGGGGTAATTTTGTCATACAATCGACGGCTTTTAATCGAGCCATTGGTGTATCCATTGATCATTTTATATATGACATGTCTAGAGTCTCCAAATATCGCAACCCTGCAGAGATCAGTGTCGGCGAAGATCGTCAATCCCTGAAGAAGAGCCATCCATTCAGCTTCATTATTGGTCCTGAAGCCTAATCCCCAGGCAAAGTTTTGTTCAATTTTTCCTTCAAGATCCAAAAGGATCCCTCCCGCACCTGCCACCCCTTGTTTTTAATATTAATATTAATATATAATATGTTTTAAAAATTATATTATTAATATAATAATAGTAATTCATTTAAAAAAACCAGCATAGATCCAAATCCTAGGCTCTATCAAGTGCAGAGGTGGATCAAATTTTTCGAGGTGCAAAGCTCTTATTAAGTATTGCATTCAACTATTAGTGTGATTCAAACACATGTTTTTATCTAAGGTCCACATAATATTTTTATTATTAATATTTAATACTATTTATGGTAGATATATAATATTTTTTATTACTTTTTATTTTGTTAAGAAAGAACATTATTACATCCACCCCATACATAGTTTTAAAACCATGTGCAAGGCCCTCCTAAAATCAAGGGTTGTTTAGTAGGCCTTGCACATGGTATTAAAACCATTTTCAACTACCTCCTAAACCATGTACAATAAAACCATGGGTTGTTTAGGAGGCCTTGCAAATGGCTTTAAAACCATTTGTAAGGCCCTCCTAAACCATGTACTATAAAAACATGGGATGTTTTGGAGGTCTTGCACATGGTTTTAAAACCATGTGCATGACCAATTAAAACCATGTGCATGACCAACATTTTTTTTACCGATAATTCAATCTTTTATTTTTTATTATTTTGTTAAGTAGAAACATTACAACATCTCCCCCATATTGTGTTGTTTTTCTCATCGACATTTTTTTTGGCGAATAATTACATTTTCTATTTTTTATTGTTTTGTTAGGTAGGAATATTACATCTCCCCCATATTAGGTTGTTTTTGTAGCCCACATTTATTTTGAAAGATAATTAAAAATTTTATTTTTTATGGCCGACATCTATGTAACGTTACTAACGTTACATCACATTACAAGATCTCCCCCATACTGGGCTGTAAAGCGCCTCTCGGCCCAATGATGCCATGCTGCTATTTTCTCTAGAGTTACTTATGTCGTGGTGATAGCGGTGCAAATCTGCTTAAAAGCATGCGTTGTTGGATTCTGATGGTCATCTTCGTGGTTGTTCGATACCTTCATAACCAGTTATGGATAAGTATTTCTCCATTTCTGTGTGATGGACAGTTCTAATGGATTCATTATTCATGGGTGGCCCATCTTGACAAGAGTAATTTAATAGGTTCCCTCTAAGCATTCATTCACAAAGTGGTTGTTGCTAAACACAACATGTATAAAAGTGTTGTAGATTAAAGGAGAGGAATTTAGGGTTATTATCTATCTATTGCTCTCTCTCTAGTCTCCTCCTCCCGATCGAGAAGGAATTTGGTAGCATGCATTCATTTGCACTAATAGAGGCTCGTTGATTGTTGTGATGGTGCAATTTGTTTTTTTATCTCCCCAATTTTACTATTTTTATATGCTCAGGGGGAGCAAGCGCCAGATTCAATCCAAAAGTATCCAGTTTGAGCAGGTTGATCGAGAAGGAACCTGGTACGTTCATACCTAGTGTAAACAGAAAAAAGAGTTTTATTTGACTTCGATTTTTTAAAGTAATGGAAAGAATTTAAGTCATTAAATCCTCACTATTTGTTTAAGGGACGACTATATTTTCTTGTAAGCCTTCTTGTTTATCCTAGTTCATTGGTCATTTGGTTTGTAAAAATTGAATTGAATGTCTCTGCACACGCACCAGACACTTCTTTATTTTTCCAAACATACCTTCTAAAAGGCCTGTCTTATCTGTGCCTTCATGAGATGGGTGAGGAGGGTTTGATTGGACGTCGATCAACCTATTAAGAGCAGGTAGAAAATAAAAAGTTTAGAGTGCATAAGCATTTATCCTGTCAAAAGGAGGTCCAGTTACATACCACATTTAGCCACCCGACCTCATTTCTGAAGATAGAATTTCAAAGCCGAATCAGAGTTTGGAATGGCAGGATTCGATCTATCATTTCTTATTTATTTCCCTCTTTCATTTAGAGATATAACTACTGTCATGTCCATCATTTCCAATCAAATGTTCTACTTCTTCTTTATCCCAGTTCATTGCCTTCCTTCCAGGAGCATCCAATATACCTCAGTGTGGAATTGGAAAGGTCTTATTGTTGAAATTTGGCCCACTTGGGGCCATCCAAATTCATATATTACTGGGATGATAGAGCTACGCATCATCATTATCTATATTAGGAAGTACCATTCGCATTGCCACTATTCTTTTATAATAGAACCAATTACATGTAAGAAGCCAAATTACATTAATTATGTTTCATTGAAGCTCCTGTGTTATCTGAACATTTTGGTGCTGGAAAATGAGCTTTTTCTTGTGTTGTGTGCGTCTATGGTACTGCCATTCTTCTTGTGATTGTCTAATTGACATGGCTCGATTTCATGAATAATATGGGGCATTGCAATTTTCAGTTTTCTCCCTTGTGGGAATTTAAGGTATTTCCTCCTTTGAAATACCTCAGTATGCGCCCTCTTAAGTAATTTACATCTTTGATATTATAGGTACATCTCTACAAATATTATTCAAATTTCTTTTCAAAAAGTGGATCCCTCAAATTTTGTGAAGTTTCTCTATTCACTACTCGGTTTCCTCTTTTGTATTTGCATAATGCACTCTCTACACCATTTTCAAATGCACAACAAATTTCGTATTTTCATGCCTCTCTGTGATTTTTTGTATGGAACCGAGGACAAATCTTTCGAGACACTCTATGAATCTACATGGGAAGGTAAATTATGATAGCAACAGACACAAGAGGATGAATATAAGTGTTGTGGTTGATTTTACCACACTTGGTAGATCATGTTTATAGGGCCTTCCTTGTCCTTATGTAGACTCATTGCACCCCCTTTGCTCAAAATATACTTTGATGATCCAAGAAATCCCTTAAAAAAACCTGTTTATTGCTATATGCGGGTTTCAACTTAAAAGTCACGTATGCAGCTTGTCTCATGGTGACCCACGTACATCGGGAAATGTGCATAAAAAACAAAATATTTGGATTTTTCCTCAATGAGTCATGAATAAATTGACTATTGGCCATCCATATGCCTCGAAACGCTTTGAATTGACCCTTCACTTCCTATTGAATGGCTATATATTGAGCCTCTTGGATACATTAGAGGAGGAGAACTTATGAGAGCAAGGAAACTATAGTATATTGTTACCCCATTCCTAGATGCTTGAGTCTGCATCCATTTGTCCTTTTGAGCACACATTGCAGCTCTTCCCAAACTTGACATTGTCTTGTGAGTTTTCCATAGAGATCGAGGATTGAAGTGGTGGAGACCCAGGTGGAGGACTTGGTTTGTCCGTTTCGACGAGGTGCCGACATAGTTTGTCACTGTTATCTTTGTTCATTATTAATAGAAATATCCATTTCTAGTCCATTGCATGTGTGTGACTATGAATATTCTTGTCCATGGATGTAATTACATTTGATTATATACATGTTGGATTTATATATGCTAGAGTAGACCTAATGCTAAATATCTATCATGCTTGTATGTTTCATTGTTGTTGAGAGTGTAATGTAGTAACAAGTGTGGTTGAAAATCTCAACGGGGATCTACTACTACCGTCCGGAATAAGGTATGTTCTGTATCCCTTAGTGTTAGCAACATTTATCTCTATTGCATATTGAAATGTATTGATTTCTGGTGTCATTTAGTCTGTTGTGATATACACCAAGCCATAGGAAGTTTCTCTCTGTAACAATAAAATATCTTAATAATAATGGTTTATTGAGTGATGATGTGTTTTGAACCAAAACACAAAGAGAAAGTTGATTTTGTGTACTTGACACATGTAGCAATCTTTCTATCCTTCTTTCATGTGTGATCTAGTTTTTCCTCATTTGTTGCAAAGCCATACTCTCCCAAGTGGTAAATGTGGATCTTATGGCCTATCAACAACGTAGCCATGCTTCTCCTATGGATTTTTGGACGATTGTTTACTCTAAAAAATAATCGGCTAGATTGTCTACATATTCAAATGTGAGAAATACCAAGATACACATTCCAGGTATGGCATCCACCCTTAATCCATTTAATTGTTTTTTCTATTTATTGCACCCTTTAGGTGCCCTTCAAATCCAGGTAGGGAATGTATGTGCGTGATGCCATTTTAATGTTTAATAAAAATAAATCCAACTCCAAAGTCAATTGGAAATGTTAAATTTGTTAAAAGATGGCCTTTTATTTATGTTTAAACGTGCTATATATCTTTACACTTAAAGATTTGAACTTGGGTTCTTAAAAGGATATTTTGTGTACAAATTATAAACCATAATGCTGCCACTAAAATCTCAGCAACATCACATGAACAAGTCATTCTTGATTTTTCTTTGTTGATGGTGATTTTTCTTTATTCGTCAAGATCTATTAGTGGATGAGATGTCTACTATATGTACGATTTACTACCAAGCATATAGTAACTTAGCCTAGACATTTCCAAATCTGATGGTTTCTTGATGATAGATGTTTTAGTTCCAAATCTGATGGCTACTTGATGATAGATGATTGAGTATCTTAACGAGTGGATAAACTTAATTATTTTTATTTTTTTTTAATTCTTTTTATGTTGAGGTAAAAGTTATAATTTCAGTGATTGATTTATTTTGAGGTTTTAGTTAATTTTAAAATAGCCCAATTTATTTTAAATTAAAATAAAATTGAGTTGAATATAAAATGCTTTTCTTATAGAAAAACTAAAAAAATGAATTTGTCTCCACTATTGTAAAGATACAATTCCCAACCAAACCTGTCAAGATACAATTTCCAGCTTACCTTGTAACAATTCATCTAGGGACTTTTTAGATATAGTATGCAAGTTCTGTACAGACTTAATCTGATTATTTTACAATATCATATGGTGGTAAAATGATCCATTACCACTATCTTTATAATGTTGTTTTAGTTCTATAAATGCTACAAAATATGAAAATGATGCTTTGGGGTTTCTTTCAATTTAAGTAATTTTTTTTGTTATTGATTATACTTTGATAGGGTATTTTGCTGGAAAAAACAAAATCCGATGCTAAACATAAACTTTTAGGAAAATCTACTTTTACTTTAGTTGGCATATTCCTAGCATAAATTTTTACATATTTTATAGAAATTTACTTTTTATTTTATTGTAAATGTCATAAAATAAATTACTTTTGATATTTAATGGAATTCAGTTGGCATATTCCTAGCATAAATTTTTACATATTTTATAGAAATTTACTTCATAAAATACATTATTTTTTATATTTAATGGAATTAGATTTATAGTTTATGATAACCACCATAATGTAGATTTATTGCTTTCATTGTAGCTGCCATAAAATACTCTCCAAAACATTATTTTGTCTGTAGATTTATTGCAACTACTTTCACTGTAGTTTCCATAAAATAATCTTCATAACATTATTGTGTAGATTTATTGCTACTACTTTCAATGTATCTTCCATAAAATAGTCTACAAAACATTACTTTTTATCTAACTTAATAAATAAATAAGCCCAAGGATAGTATGGAAAGCTACTTTTAGCTGCCATAACATATTTTGTTTGAAAATTCAATAAAAGCTTAGATTTGTTGTTTATGGTAATGACCATAATGTAGATTTATTCAATTTAATTTTAGTGTAGCTTCCATAAATTAGTCTTCAAAACATTACTTTTCTCAAACTTAATAGAAAAACAAGCCTAAGGATAATAAAATATGATCAAGGATAAAATCCTTTTCTTCCCTTTATTATCTCACAAGAGCCCCACTAGAATTGATAGAGTATGTATTGAAGAACACTATCTGTAATATCTACAAGTATGGATAAAGTTAGTATTAAATTAAGAGTTAATTGATTAAAAGATAAAGTTAGTATATTAATCAAATTGTTAGGATTAGTACATTAAAATTAGGGTCAATACATTAATTATATAGTAATGTTCAAGTATTTTAATGGTTAAGTTAGGGATAACACATTCATAAAACTCTAGGGTTAGTGTTTTAGTTGTAAAATTAGGGTTGATATATTTTGACTCTAATATTCCATGAGAATCCTAAAACTAGTTGGTCAACCACAAAATCATTCAAAACAGTAATTAGTAGGGTTTTATCTAAAAAATTTAGAACTTAATAAACTCTACTAATTTTAAAGATATTCTCCAAAAAACTTGGATCTTGAGTCACTTTTTCTCCCAAGGATGAGCCCTACTTTAAGGCTCGAAACGTTGGCAACACAAACTATTAATGCAGTTTTCCTCCTCTCTTTGCAGAATTCACTACGTATATAAATCATGAATAGTGTGAAAGTGAGTTTCCAATAAATCCTCTAACTCGAGTAACTAGACAAGAATGTTAAAAAAAACTATATCAGGAAAATCCAAATTTTAGAAAATAATATTCAACCTATCAACAAAAACAAATCTAACCTTACATATGTACATTTGTTGGAGCAGATATGGTTCATAAACAACTTAAGCATCATCAATGCTGACACTTTTTCAATATTTTTTAAAGTTGAGTTGATAGCCTAGGAACAAAATTAAAGTTAGTGATTGCATTGATGCTAGATTGATGTTGATGCAAACATAGTCAACTTGGGTGGTTGGTTTGTATATCAAAGCACACAACGAAAGCAAACATGAATTCCCACACACAAGAACAACACACATGAAATTCCAAGGATTATGGCTTCTATTAATGTCAAGATAAATGAAGTTTACATAGATAAATATACTCAGAGTCGATGCTTTGTTATTCAGTCGAAGCGACTGTTACAATATTCATAATTACCTCTTCCTACTAGGGACAATAGTAATAACCACATCAACAATAGCATGTTCAACAACCTATTTTTGTCATGGACTACCCTATTTATAGCATTCATGGTTTTGTCAAATCTCCTTTTAGAAGTTACTCGAGAGTTCCAGGAAGTTTGCTTCTCCCTCAGGTATTTCCTACAACTGCTTCATATCCTTGCGCCACCTAACATATTTCAACTACCACCATAACTGCTTATTTATTTCTGCAACTACCTATGCTATGCGTTCTTACTGCAAAACCTTCTTGTCTTTGGTGACTCCAGTTAAGTATCCTAAATATGCGCTTGGGATACTCCACAGGTTCCATTAATTGCAATTATTTTTTTGATCGGATCTCCCTACTCAATCTTCCTCCTCATACTTCTTTTCTCCACATCCTCAGAAAAAACAATGCCCTAGCCAATCGCTTGGCCAATAAAGGGGCCTCTAGTTAAGTATCCTAAATATGCGCTCGAGATACTCCACAGGTTCCATTAATTGCAATTATTTTTTTGATCGGATCTCCCTACTCAATCTTCCTCCTCATACTTCTTTTCTCCACATCCTCAGAAAAAACAATGCCCTAGCCGATCGCTTGCACTGGTGTTTGTTTCAAGTTTATTCCTAAGCTAACCCACCCACCCCCCCTTGTCACCATGAATCTACCCTCTTCCTTTACGAAGGGTCGCGCCTCCCTCTCCCCGGCCTCGTCCTGCGCTCCCTCTCCTGCAGACATGTGGCTTCCTCCTCAGTTGCACCTTTATCACCCATCCTCCCCTCATGTGCACACCATATCCTTCATGACAAACCGCACAAGTGTTATGATCCCCGTATTATCTCGGATGCTCCCCTCCATTTGCCTCATTTGCATTTTGTCTCTCTCGACAAGGGCTCTGTGTTTCTAGTTGACGCTCAATATCCGATGAAGCTGCCGTTCTCCAAGCTCTCCCCTCTTCAACAATCAACTTCGTCTCTCTCAGCTCGAATAGGATACCTAACCATGGAAAACAAAGGCACAAGTTCTGGGTATTCTTCTCTCAAGGCGAGGCAGGATGACCTCAAGAGGCATATGCGAAAACTCTCTGATTTTGTAGCAGTGGGTGTTGAAGATAATAGAAACATAGCTTAATATGTTAAGCATTTGGTCTTTGATATCAGGTTCTTGTCCAACCAGAGTGGCTTCCACGACTCCCACATTGATGTTCATGACAGAGATCTCAAGGAGCTGATGGGCACCGTGGATTTTATCAAGGATGAAATGCAGAAGCTCGTTCAGATGAATCAATAAAACCACTGCTAGGATTCTCCCAACACAGAAGCTCAGCCCATGGAATACATATCAGTCACCCGATCTGTGGGGTTTCCAAGCAAACTAAAATAATTTCCTTTGTTCACTCTATGTTTTTTTCGAATAATATCTTTCTAAATCATTAGTTTGTTCGAATTTACTCCTCCTTGGTCACAATTAATAGCAAGAACTCTTTAATAGGTTTTTGTTGGATACCAACTCTATTGACGGTTTATGTAGATCTTTCTTCCCAACTCTTTTTCTCAGAATTTTGCTAGCTTTGTACTGAATGGCCGTGCACAACCCTTTTTAATACATATATTTTTATTGTTTTTGTTAAAAACAAATTAAAATATTAATTATCTATTACATATACGTAATGAATGTTTTTTCTTGTGCACATCTTCATTTAGCATAGATTTTGTTTCAAATCAATATCATGATAATAAACATTATTTTTATTATATAAATGACATTTTGAAAAATTCATTAATGAATTATCATTTTTATTTTATTTTATTTTATAAATTATTTTTAATTTTTATAATTTTTATTATATTTTAATCAAAATTATATATACATGTATGAATGATAAATATGTTTTTAAATAATAATTTAATATTTTAGATAAGAGACTAAATTACAATCTAGCAATATATGAGTTTATATACGAGATTAAGGTTAGATGTTAGTACAAAGTACATGACCTAAGTTATTGCCATAAGGGATAGTGGCTTTAAGGCATTTTAAGTGATTGCCATAAGGGATAGTGACTTTAATGCATTTTTTTTTAATGGAATACAAGCTTTAGAATAAAACGTAAAAGTTTTGGAATAAAACCTAAAAGTTTTAGAAAATGGAATAAAATATATAATTGTTTTTTTTATTGGATAAGAGCAGGTTGACATGTAAGGAAATAGGTTCACAATCCAAGATAAAGTGAAAATAAACTTCTTAAGAGATAATTGGATATCCTCACAGGGTTGAGTTAAGCCTTAAGCCCATGGCGAAGAAGCTCATGAAGAATGGTAGTTTTTCCCTGGAGTCATCGTTTCATTCAAAATTACGCGTAAAGATGAAGCACAAACCAATTAGTCTAGTGCTTAGTGAGGATGTCACTATGAGTGAAGATGTCTCGCTTTCAGAAATTGTGCTGGTAGGCCATTACACAAGAAGGAATACAAGTCACAAAACCCCAAAGGAGTGGATTGTTACTCACTGGTCATGTGTTCTTGGTTACTCTTTGAAGTGCTTTGTTATTGCAAAGGGTTGGGTGGGAGCCATTTTTAGGAAAATTGAGGATGTTTCCACTATTTTAGTAGGGGTTTGAACTTGGGGATTGGTGGCGATGAAGCTTAAACGATGGTATCCTTTTTTTGATGCCAAGCACGAGAAAAATTACACTAGACCCATCTAATTTCTTATTCCTGGCTCCCCGCCAAAGCTATGGATAGAGCAAATTTTTGCTTTGTTAAGAAAGCAATTGCGATCTTTCATCAAAGTTGTTATGAGTTTCCTAAGCACCGTAGTTATGACTATGGTTCGTATTCTGGTAAACATCAATGCAATGGATGGGCTAGCTACTGAGATTACCATTAAGAAAGGAGGCTTGTCCTACATCCAAAAGTTCGAATACATCGAGGTGCCAATCCACTGCATCCGATGTCACACGTGTGACCATCTTGTGAAATATTACTCTCTTCCTTTTTGTCATCTTGTAGCTAGCCCTCATCCAATGTCAGATTTTTCTCTTCAATCAGATGAGGTCAAGGATTTGGTTTATTCTCTACCGGAGTTGGATGTGGTCAGGGCTATGGTTTCTTCTCTGCGAGTGCTGAATCCCTATAAGGTTTCCTCTGGCATTCTCAAGGTTCTATCGTAGGCGGGGGCTTTACCGATCATCGAAGAGTTAGCTCCCCCTTTGGTTGTTAATGTCTTCGCTCCTTGATTTTCTAAAGCACCTTCTTATCCTTCACTATGGGACCCAACTCCTGGGATGCTTCACCTTGGATCCTTTGTGGACCAGTCAAACCCTCCAAATAATCAGGGCTATGAAATTTCAACAAACTTAGTTTTGGTTGTTGTCGCTCCTGTGGGTGTGCTATCCGTGGTTCTTTTAATTCCTCTCTTCTTCCCATTTTGGATCTAAATTTTTTTTGGGCCTAAGGTGCTCCTTGATGGATCGAAAGTGCATGCGATCTCTATGCCTTTGAGATTAGAAAGGTTGCTGTAGATGATGTGCTTTTAGGAGCTGTTATTCGAAATTCTCTCAGCTCTTTCAAGTGGTGGCCCATGGAGCCTAGTAAGACTAATTTTTTATGTTTAAAAGGTGTCTCCTCTTCATGGTTTGTTTTCCACTCAGAGTCGTTGTGGTATTTTTTTAGGCATGCATATTGGACGAATTACTTTCTTGTGATGTACCCAAACTGGAATCTAGACACACTAGATCAAAAGGTTTGTTGTACTATTGATATAATGTTGTTACAACTATGATAAATATGCAACAAGCTTATGGTCCACTTCCAGTATGCCAAAATGGCACACTAGCTCCCAAAGTTCTTCAATAAGCTCAAGGAGGATTGGGGATCGACTCCAGAAGGATTGGTATGGCTTGGAGAGGCCTGGAGTGGCTATGGACTCTGTTTTTGCAGAGTATGCAAACCACAAAATAAATATTGCATATTTGGAGGGTCTTCGAATAGAATTGGGAGTTCAAGACAACACATGGTAATGATTCCAAATGACCAAAAACAATACTTAGGAGACTCTATTTTCTATAAAACCACTTGGGATGGATTCTACAGAATCTTATGTTTCTGCAACATCATTCATAATGTCGTTTGGATTTTTGGAGAGAAAGATATGGCTGAAATAGTGGGAGATAGTCAAAATTGACTAGTGAAAGAGCAAGGGTGTGGGAATTGGAAATGGATGGAAGAATTTTCTATAGGTAGGACATTGGATTTACAATATATGGTTGTAGGTGGTTTGCATAAATGCACATAAAGGTAAGGAATTTTCAGGAATGTGTTAGGAAAGGTTTGGGAGTCCATACACTTTGAAGTGGGCACATTGTTTGAATGCGGCTCTCCCAAATGGAGACTTATGGGGAATTCAATAGATCATGGTGCATCCAATGGATGTATCTAGACTCAATAAATGGTAAGGAAGGCTTGAGAAGGCTTATCAAATTTAAGAAATGAATTTGGATGATCAGGGAGAGAGATAGGGTAGCAAAAGGGCGAGGAGAAAGAAAATGTAGGTGGCTTTCCAAACAAGGTAAAACCTTGACCAAAAGGAAGAAGGATGGCATGGATGGGACCAATTTTATGTATGCTAACTCATTGACACAAAAATCAAAACAATAAAAGTTCAATTGACAACCAATTAAGCTTATACTTGGGATATGGAAAATTTATTAGTAATTGGACACAAGAGATAGGAGATGGGAACATATGGTGAAAATTGTATCTCTTAATTATCAAAATGGCAGCATGGATCTTATTTACATCATAATGGATTCTTAAGTGGAAGCAATAGTAGAAATAGAGAAGAATACAAGAGGATAGAGAGAGTAGATGTGATCTCAACAACGGAGACCTCCTACAATAATAGGTGATTCAATTGAATGGAGCTCGAACTCCAAAATTGCAAAAAACACTAGGAGGTGCGTAACTTGGGTCTAGGAACACTTGCTTACATATGCAGTATATGTATGAAATTCATAAGGGCACAATATATGACTGAGTCATAGTGAAAGGAATAAAGTGTTCCTATGCAAAATCACTAGCTAAAGATACTCCAACTAGTTACTAAGATACAAAGGGGCATATCTCCCTATTGTTGACAAGGGGAACATCACCCAAGTCTAGGTGGCACTAAAATTACCATAAAAACACAAAAATATCCAAATGCATGCCTTTTCCATTTTCCTTTACCTCCTTTTATACTTGATAAGTCTCCAATACCATGGGCCAATGAAAACCATGTTCCAAAATCACCTTTAGCCAATACCATGGAACACCTTAAAACCATGCACTGGGTAATTATTGCTCCACTAATTTCATGAGAGTGCCCTCTAACTATTTTGAATTTTTTTATAAATGCACCCTTCAACTGGCTTAACCATTTCCTTGTTCACCCTTTGACCCAATTACTCGTTAAATAATTAATTAGCCAATTTTATCCAATCGGATATAATAATTATTTTGGATAATTCCTCCATTAATCCAGAATAATATTTTCCTTGGCCAATAATTACAATTTCTTGAGCTTTAATAATATTAATGGATTGGAGAATTAAATTATTTTCTCCTCCATAAATTCACATTGGGACTTCTGGTGGTCACATTGCCCAATAAAACTCCTTAGGCAAAATATTATTTAGGCTCCAATTAACTTTAATTAAGCCTTAGGAACCATACTTCGGAGTTTTCTTCTTATTTGTCACCATTAATAATTTTTTTTATAATTTTTCTAAGGTGACTTAGGAAAATTTTAAACTATGAAAAATGTGGGTACATAACATTTCTTCTTTTCCTAACCTAGACGACAACTCCTCTCTTCATGCCTATAATTCTATTTTCAGTGTTGAGGCTTTTGGTGACTTTGCTTCCATCCCCACTGTGGGGCTACTTGGGATATGTGGAAGCTCACCATATTTTCCATCTTCCTTGAGCCCCTTGTCAATGGGATTTGTTTTGACTCTTCCTCCATTGGTGGACTCTTTTATTGAGGAGGAGGAAGGGGTTCCTACTATGGTTCAAACTCCCATGAAGTCTCCCAAGTATTTTATGGTATTTGACTATGGTATGAAGGCATGATATGTTACCAATCCTCATTGTTATTTTCTTAGGCCTCACAAACATTTATGTTCTATCCTACAAAATATGGTTTATGGGCTCCTTCTGCAAATCCATTGTCACAAATCTTCTCATTGTTTAAGGGGTTGTATCTATTCTCTAGCACATGTTAGGGATCACGCGGCTTGGGATTTTCAAGTTGGTCATCAAAGTACTATAAAGGGAACTCTTCAAGCATGAAATTATCGAGATCCACCCACTTGAAGGAAGCTCCATTGGGGCTTGGGGTTTCCCCCTATATTATAGCCCTTTTTTGGATAACAAGGGTTTTTTTCCCTATGGTTTTTGGATGTTAGTGGACCAAAATTATGGTTCTTTGTGGATTTAATTTTGTGTATTTCAAAGAAAGGTTTTGGGGGAAACAACTATTTGTCGTTATTGGTCTCTTTAGATTGTCTTTGGATTCAGTCTGATGTATATTTGTGGGTTATATACTGTTTTTTTGTGATGTATTTTGGATTTTGCAGCTTTATACACTGCAATGCTTATGCCTAGGAAAATGTGGTTTTATTATTTATATAATGAAATTGCGTAGTATTTTCTAATGAAAAAAAACTGGCTATCTTCACTACTATTTAACCATTAAATTATGATAATTTTTACCCCTTTAAATAGTAATGATAAAAGAATAGAATAAATAGAAACTTAAATATATAAAAACTAAAAAAACATTGCATTTTGCATAATGATTTATTTTAAAGAAAGTTAATTAAATGGAAAACCTAAATGTAAAATAGAGAAGCCAATTTCCAAATGCTATAATGGTTTATTCTATGTAAGCACCATGTTCTATTTCACCATGTCTAAAATAATGTTTGTCCATATTATTCGGAAATCCATTACACTTCTATAATATTCCTTAATTAGATCTTTCCCCAAAGCAATTCCTCTTCCTCATTTTAAATCTAAATCTTGCAAAAATATACGGTACACGTGTTAATAACTTATATGGTTTTCATGTCAATATTAGTATACTTCCTATGTTCTTCTAGTGTTAATAAAAATTAGAAACGAAGGTAAGTTATACATGACTTACATTGATAATCCCTTTATCATATGACCCATCTTGTTCATATGCTAATAACCACTATGGTCTCTATTTTTAATAACTCGTATAATCTCCATTTTAATAGCCTTATAATACATATAAACCCTATAGTACTTGTTAATAGCATCTTTAACCCATATGCCCAGAGCATATGACCCTCATGATTCTCATACCAGTAGAGAATAACCCCCATCATATGTTAATGACCCTTATAACACAAATAAACGTTATGGTTCTTATGTTTGTAATAACCCCAATGATTCATATCCTAAAAAATCCTAGAACCCTTATAATATTTATGGTCCTTGTGTAAATGAATTTTATAAGCCCTACAACACTTATAACCCTTGTAGTTTTATCAACCACATATTTTGGTACCATTTTCAACTTTTTAGGGTTATGTCCATCCTGGCCCATACTTTCCCGTTTAGATATTTAGCATCCAATCCATTCATAACATATTTTGGTCATTGTCATATGGAAATAAGAAATTGAGTTTTAATCTAAACCTTCAATTAAATGGGGAAAAACATTGTTCTAAGTCCCTTATGAGCTTCTTTCATTAACATTTCACCCTTGGGCCCTTAGTTAGATTCCCTTAGGAGTCTCCCTTTTTTTTTATTTTTTCCTAGAAATTTCTTGTGTGGACAAAATGGACTATATGTTTCAGGCAAATAAATTTCATGAGCCTTCCTATTGTTTCCCAAGTTTTTCCAAGACTTCAACAATCTCATGGAAAGTAGTGCGTGGACCTTCATTCATCCTAGACATCGACCTTTGAATGAATCATAAGCATGACCACTCTTTCTTAATCCACACATCTAAAGGAAAATGTTAAAAGGAGTACATGGTATAGGTTCATCATGCCACATGACAAAGATTTGTATATAGTAGCACTATGAGGGCCTACATGTTGATTCCTTGGTAGGTGATGGTGTCATTTCCTACTTTGTGATTACTTTGGAACCATTTCCTATCTTATGTATGACATGGCTCTATTTTCACGAGAAAAGGTCATGAGTGAAATTCCACTATCAAAGGTGTTGATCTCAAGCAAATATAGAGGAGGATGCACTGCACATTTCCCACATTGAATATTCCTTGCCTCTTGAGTACCCTATTGATTGAAATGTACATTCAACGATCAAGTTCATGGAAAACACTCTTGTAGGGTTGGTAAAGGAAAAAAATTGGAATGTGGACATTGTAAGCCCTAAAACCAATAGCCAATGAGTTGATTTGTTAGGAAAATTAGTAGAGTTATTCCACCTTATGGGTACTAAATCTCCTCAATTGTTTGCAAAATAAGTTGTAAGTTTACCTTATGTTTGTGATAAGTTCTTTAAACACTTAAGTTATTACATTTTATGATTTATTAGATGATAGGCTACAAAATCGAGAAGTAATGAAATCAATATATAGAAAAAGCTTCACTTATATCTTGACGAATCTAATTGAGATAAATGGGACATTGTTGTTAAATGGTACCGATTGGAAAGTGTGCACATCGAAGTGTTCACTAAACCAACCTAAACATGCCAACTTCAAAACAAATAGTATAAGTAGTTTGATAGCTAATTCTCGATGTATTCTTCAAGGGTTAACCACAAAAGAAAATGGTTGCATGGAAAAGAAGTTATTGGATGGAACCATTTGGTTATCTATTCCACCAAACCATCCAACCAATGCTTAAAAATTGAAACATTATTGGTCTTTATTGAAAACCAATAGAATTGTCTTGGAGACAATGGTAACATGTATAATTAGTTGTAAAAACATGTACAAAAAACAAGATAAAGTTGTAAAAGTCTAAATAAATAAAATTAACCAATAGATTAAAGAAACAAAATAACAAAAAAAAAAATTTAGATAACAAAGTTCAAAGAGAACATCAATATGCCCCATATGATAATTTTACTAGAATGTTTGGCAGCCAAATGTGATAACCCAATTGATAGGGTTTGTGATTGGTTAGGATCCCAATTAGGAGAATGTCTTTGAAACCATATGCTACTCATAACAACATGCAATCAATCAGAAGAAGATTTAGATGGAAAATAATATTAGAAAAATATACACTCAAATTGCTTGGAAGGAATATAATTGATTTGTAAACTATCATGATATTCCACTAGAACAATGTTGGGATATTATAACCCACTACATACTTAGGATAACAAATATTAATCATTTATGGTTAATTTCATATCCACTAGGCTAGATAGTTGGCATCCATTTGCACCACTTGGTCAATACTTTCCATATATAAACCAGGAGTGCCTTTATCCTGATTCTGATTAGATCTTGCCCACTTTATTGACTGCCCATATTTAGTAACTGCTCCTTCCTATAGCTTATGTCTTTATATTTCTTTTATCCTGCTTTTCAGTGGATAAGGTAAAGCTAGTCAATGAGGAAACTACTATCTTTTATTTCCAACCCATCCTCCATGATTTTTTCTCCATATTCCATGATCAACATGTTTTTCCATCACTCATGACAACTCACCCATGATTCAGCCAATTCGTGAGGTCCTTGACATATTTGGAAAGCGCTTTAGTCACCTACGGGGGTTTATCATATTTAGTAAGCCTGATTTATGAGCTAGCATGAGTTGTCTTCTAGAAACTCTATTTTTCCTTTATAAGGATGTATTACCAATGTAATAATATCAATCATCATTCATTCATCATTCCTTAGTGCGTGTTCATTCTTCTTCTTCTTCTCTCCTTATGTTAATTCTTTGTAATTCCCTGTGAGGTTAATTGCGTGCTTAGATTCTTATCTTGTTTATAGAGTTATTGCTAACATCAAGACTTTATAATTCTGACATGGTATCAAAGCCTAGGATATCAAAGCTCTAACATGGTATCATAGCTTTGGGAGCTCATTAATTAATTCTCCTTTCCAGATTTGTAGGTTTATTTTGCAGGTGCAACAACTTCTATATGGATTCAAAGTTTTCTCCACTTTATCCTTTCAAATACGCTGATTGGAAGCCAAATATGAGCGTATACTTGAATATGAAATGTCTATTTGATGTATCCTTTGGCATAGTAAGCGAACCAGAGTCTTATCAAGAGAATATTGACAAGATAAATGACTGTGATAGAACTTATGGAATTATGTGTCTAGAAATGTCTCCAAAGATACATCATCTTAGAGTTTTTGTTGAGTATCCATTTGAGCTTTGGAATAATTTG
This sequence comes from Pseudotsuga menziesii, assembly GCA_001517045.1. NCBI lineage: Eukaryota > Viridiplantae > Streptophyta > Pinopsida > Pinales > Pinaceae > Pseudotsuga > Pseudotsuga menziesii. The sequence continues at coordinate 854,859 of LPNX011075675.1, forward strand.
GACAAAGATTTTGGTGTGTAGGAAGAAGAATATGAAGCATGGAGTGAACCCAATATCTCCTCATGTTCTCTCTCTCAAGATGTCTCAGCCTCTATAGTCTTTGATGAAGTTGTTTACGATGAATAAGTCTCTCATATAGTTCCTATTGCTACCATTCTCTTTGATTTGAATGCTTACTCCTTCTATCAAGAAGCAAATATTGAAGAGCCATCTTTTTATGCACCTCTTGAAGTTAAAGATCCCAATTCATCTTCTTATGATACTGATGATGAAAAGGAAGTGACTAATGGAGCCGTTATTCCCATTTTTGATGATTCACTCACACATTTAGTGTTCTCTATGTCTTCTATCATGGATTCTAAGATCCATATTCCAGCTATTTCACACCTTATGCATACCTCTCCTTGATGGAGCGCAACTCAATGTATTTCTAGATGTTTGATTGGCTAGAAAAAGTCTTATTTGTGTCATACCACTCACCATACTTGATCTCATGCTATTCTGCATATCCTCCTTTGTTCTTGGCATCAATACTCAGATCCTCAAATATTTTGAACATCTCTTTATTTCCTCCTTTCATTCTTCTACCACAGAGGATTCCTTGCCAATTTATGCTCTAAAATATTTTACCGATGTGCTAGTATGTGTTTGTTTGGATACTTTAGAATCTATATCAACCTATGGATTCTCTACATTCACATTTTTTGATCCTAAACCTTCTCCTTTTTCCTACATGATCACTTGCACACCTCCTCTCAGTGTAATTAAATTTGCAGATCTTATGCATTCTCTTGGACACTTATTTCACCGATATAAAAGATTTTATTGATGTGCTATTATGTGTTTCTTTGGATACTTTAGAATCTATATCAACCTATGGATTCTCTACATTCATATTTTCTGATCCTAAACCTTCTCCTTTTTCCCACATGATCACTTGCACACCTCCTCTTAGTGTAATTAAATTTGGAGTTCTTATGCATTCTCTTGGACACTTATTTCACCTATCTGGAGCTGATTTCATCTCTATTGGGTCGAATTCCAAGTCATCAAATCATCTTGGAGTTGACTACAACTCTCAAGAGCTTTCAGTCTTTCTTACACATAATTGGATCTCAGTTGTTCTACATGGTCCCAGCTTCCATCATGCAGCTGCTCCTGATCCAGGTGAGAAGATTTTTCTTCTTCCCAAGAAGAAGATTCCTCCATACATCAAAATTTAGTTTGGAGCAACATCATTAGGAGTTCAACATTTTTGGTTTTCCTTTCACATCCTTTCTTGAGGGACGATTTTCCCCATGTGGTTTTACCTCTTTCCTCACTTTTATGGACAAAAATAATTGTAAAGGGTGCTCATAGCCTTGTTGATGGGCCCTATATACATCTATATTTATAATTATTTCAGATATCCCATCATAAAGTAAAACTTAAAGGGGGTGTTGGAATATTATAAACCCACTCCATACTTAGGACAACGAATATTAATCATTTATGGTTAATTTCCTGTCCACTAGCCTAGATAGTTGGCATCCACTTGCACCACTTGGTCAATACTTTCCATATATACCCTAGGAGTGCCTTTATCTCGATTTTGGTTAGATCCTTCCCACTTTATTGACTTCCCATATTTAGTAACTGCACCTTCCTGCAGATTCTGTCTTTATATTGCTTTTATCCCTCTCTTTAGTGGATAAGGTAAAGCTAGTCAACTACGAAACTACTATCTTTTGTTGCCAATCCATCCTCCATGATTTTCTCTCCAGATTTCATGATTAGCATGTTTACCATCACTCATGAGAAATCACTCATGATTCAGCCAATTCGTGAGGTCCTTGATAGATTTGGAAAGTGATTTAGTCACCTATGGGGGTTTATCATATTTAGTAATCCTGATTTATGAGTTAGCATGAGTTGTCTTATAGAAACTCTATTTTTCCTTTATAAGGATGTATTACAAATGTAATAGTATCAATCATAATTCATTGATCATTCTTGCAATTCCCTGTAAGGTTAATTGTGTGCTTAGATTTTTAGCTTGTTTATAGAATTCTTGCCACCATCAAAGATTTAGAATTTTGACAAATAGTTCGTCGCAATGAATCTTACAACTTAGTTCTTTTTATTAGTGTATTTCCATTTAATTCTAAATAAATGGAACTATAAAAAAGATAACTAAAGTAAAGAAATACACAATCCACGCAAATAACACAAGATGTATCCTAGGAAAACACACAATGGGGAAAAACCCAACCACAAACGAGCACTATTCCTTTCTCTTCATATAAAAATGGAAATACAAAGGAAATGATGCTCTCTATGGAGTTATATCTGACTCTACAACCAGAATGGCTAGTACATAATCTCATGTATCCTTTTTTATTCTCTAATATCCATTAATGTGTTGTTTATCGACTATGATATAATTCAACAACATCATAAGAATGGAGCCCCTTCTTCTGTTAACGAACAAGTATTTAACATAGCCCCATTGTCGTCTAGGGTTAATTTTAGGGTTTTTGCATGCCTCAATGCTTGATTAGGGTTATGGTTTGGAATATAAATAATGTCCTTGAAATTACACACATGACTAGATCTGCATGTGTGAGAAATGAGAGATGGTGTGAAATCCACTCAATACCATGGTGGTTAGCTAGATAGGTCAACTTGTGAGAGGCATAACTTACTCATATTGACTATGTTTGAGGTGATTCTTAGACCATTGGAAAGGTATTGGAGTGTAGAATAGAGCTAAGGGACATTTCAAAAGCAATAAAAAATTGACCCCAAAAAACATCATTTAGACCCTAAAATGGGCATGGAGTATTTTGGACCCCAAATATGCAAAGTGAAACCTGCCCCTAAAATAGGCCCTACAAGCCTATTCTTCCTTGTTTTCCATGTGCAAAGCACCAAAATAGATGACAAGTTATATATTGATCCATTCCAGATCACATCTCCCCATTTTGGAAGGAATTTGGTATCAAAAATATTTTACTGAATGAGGTGAGGAAAATTTTCCTCTACCTTCTCTTTTGAGTACAATTTACTCTTTCCTAGAATTTTTCCTTTCAACCCCACCTTCCATATTTCATACTGCCCTCACCTAGTTGTTCTGGACTTAATTTTCAAAACTATTTCTTCTACTAACTATGTATGAGCCTCCGGTGCATAGTCCTCTACAAAAGGTAAGACCTACTTAGGTTCCTGGTCCAACATGGAAGGTTCAAAAAGTTTCATATTTTCCACATTCAGTACTGAGTAAATGCACATATCTGGGAGTAGATTGAGCTTGTATTTATTATCTCCTACCTTCTCCAACACTTCAAAAGGACCATACCATAATGCCTTCATCTTCTTACTATGACCTTCTAGTATTTCATTATTCAAGTTCCACCAAACTCTACCTCCTGACTTGAGTGTTTTCTCAACCTTGTGTTAGTCATGTATTGCCTTGTACTTTTCCCATGACTTCTTCAGTGTCTCATGTACTTGCAAACGAATTTCCCTATATTAACAATGGCTTGTTTAGTTCTTAATGATTCATTGATGGTATCTTCCCTCACCCCCCCCTTGTTGTTCATAAACAATATTTGGAGGTGAAGGTAGAAGATACCCAAGACAAGTTTCAAAAGTGGAATTCCCATTGGAAGTGTGGAATGCTTTATTATAAGACTACTAGATGTAGATCACATTTTCATCCCAAGTCTTCAGATGACTCTAATTGTAACCCCTCAAAATTTATACCAAAGTCCCATTGAATACTTCTTTCTTCCCATCTACCCTTTGATGGAATGTTGTATATATCTTAAACTTAGTTCCTTCATATTCCAAAGTGTAGTCCAAAAGGCACTACGAAATCTAGTATCCATGCCTAAGATGATGCTCCATGGTGTCCCAAAGTGCACATATACTTATTCAAAGAACATGTTTGATGCTTATTGTCCTTTGATGGTATTTTCACAAAGAATAACCATTGCACATCTGATTGAATCTATCAAATACCACAAATAAACAGTCATGTCCCTTCCTAGTGGTTGGTAGAACACTCACAAAATCCATGGCAATGCACTCCCATGGTCTTGTAGGAACAAGAAAGGGATTGCATAGACCTAGCTTCCTATTACTAGGCTTGTTTGTACAACAAAATATGCATCCTCTAATAAATTAAGAAACATCTTCTTGCATTCTAGGCCAATAAACATATCTTTGTAAGTTGGCAACTGTCTTTCCAACACTAAAATGCCTTGCAACTTTGGAGGTGTGACACTCTATCATAAATCTATGACCTTTAGGAACATAGTCTAGCTTGCAAAGTAACCCATCCTATGGATTATAGTCATCCTTGTTGTCACCTTCTTCTAACTTGATATGGCCTTGTAGCTACTGAAATACATCCTTGAAGTCCTCGTCTTCTATGTACTCCTACTTCTATGCATCATGGCTGAAAGGATCCATATGCATAATAACTTACCCAAAGTTGTGGTATTGGTTGTAGGTGGCCTTGAGAGCATGTATTATAGATTCTTTTGTATTTTCCTTATCATATTTGACGATTCAATGGAATTGTTGTAAAAATCCCATCCACTTATAGTGTTGTGTTTGTTGTAGCTTACTCTAGTTAAGTGTTTGTTGTAGCTTACTCTAGTTAAGCAAATACCGCAATAGCTAGTAATCGATGTGAGTTCTGGTTTAATTTCCCATCATATAATGCTTCCACTTCTTAATATTTTGAACCAAAACATATAGATCCTTATCATATGCAGGGTATTTCAGGAATCTGCCATGGAACATTTCATAATGATAACATACTAGCCTCCCTCCTTGCATAAAAAAGACTCCCATAGCATACCCGCTTGCATCTGTCTTCAATTCAAAAGGTTTATGCAAATTAGACAATGCAAGAACTGGTGCCCAACTAATCTTTCACTTGAGATCCTTTAAGGCTTTTTGTTGGCCCTTTCCCCATTGGAATCCATTGTTTCTAGTTATTATGGAATGGAAAGGTGAAACCATAGCTGAAAAAGAAGCTATGAACTTCTAAAGGTATTGTGTAATTCCCACAAAGATCCTAACTTCATTTACATTTGTAGTATTAGGACACTTAGTGATGGAATCCATCTTTGTAGGATCAATCTTAAGTTCTCCTCCACCAATCACATACCCCCAAATACACAAAGGAATGTAGAGAAAATTCACATTTTTTAATGTTTCCAACATTTATTTTTCAAGGTCTTCAAAACTTGCTTGAGATGTGATATATGCTCTTCTCAGGTATCATTTTAAACCAATATATCATATAATTACACTCTCACAAATGAATTATAAAAGGACAGAATACATCATGCATCGAATTCTTGAATGTAGTTGGTGCATTACATAAAACAAAAGGAATTACTAACCATTCATAAATACCTTGCTTAGTCTTAAAGTTAGTCTTCTAGGTATCTTATTCATTCAGTCGTACCTAGTGCTGTCCCGACTTGAGATTCTTGGTGAAGTACGTGACATGTTGCAACTAATATAACAAATCACTGATCCTGGGTAGAGGGTATCAATTCTTGATGGCGATCTTTTTGAGAGCCCTATATTCAATACACATCCTCCATGTCCCATACTTCTTGGGTACTATGATAATAGGTGACCCAAAATGTGAGGCCCTTGGACGGATTACTCTCTGCTCCAGTAATTGCTCAACTTCTTCTTCTACTTCTAGAACATATTGTTTGTACAATCTGATGTTCGATAACGGAGAATATGGCAATAGTTGTATCTCACGCTCCACTTCCCTCTTCGGAGGCACCCCTCTAGGCTCCTAAAACACTTCTCTATATGCCTACAAGAGGTTCTCCAACTGGTGTTTTTTCTCTTTGGTACATCCCTCTAAAGAGGCCTTTACTTTTACCGATTTACCTTCTTGTTGATTATGTGTACTTGAACAAATCAACTTTTTTTCTTGGTTGTCACTTACTACTGAGATATTCGATTATCGTTATCCATGTTAATGATGAAATATTTCCCATCCTTGATCATGCGGTATTGTTTTTCTCTACTCATTAATATTGCATCCCTCTTATACATGTAGGTACTTCCAAACACTTCACCACAAATTACATCAAGGGGTACTACATCTACCTCCACTTAATCAATATAATATGCAATTATGGAAAATTTTATCTTGAAATATTTTGTGACCCTAATTTATGTATCCTTGTTTGGTCATCCCAATGGGTAGGGGCTAGGGTGATCATGTATTCCTTACCAATCTTACTTACTAGATATTATTCTATGAGATTGGCTTGTGAACTGAAATCGAATAGAGCATCTATCTTGGTCTTCTTTATCTGGATCTTGATATGGAAGAGTTTTATCATTTCCTTCTTTTCCTTATGACGAAGGCTACTAAAATTCACTTCCTTTTGCACTAAAGTGCATATAATGTTATCATCCACATCTGAGTTTCTCTCTACATATTTGCTTGAATAAGTGGATAGATGGTACTTATTCTTAGCATCCTTCTTGTGGTTCTTAGGGTTTATCTCTATATGTATCTTCCAACACTTTTCTTCAGTGTGGCCATCGATGTTACAATGGTTATAATGGTTTTTTGGATCCTTGCACTAATTTTTTGTGGATGTAGTCTTCTTATCTCTTCCTTTCCACTTATTCTTCCCCTCCTTGGAAGCATATTGGTTCTATTTCTATTTGGAACCACTTGGTTATCATTTTTTATGGCCTATATTTTCTAGGTATTGTTCTTACACACATGCCTAATTAATTGTACATGAGGAGTACATCTAGATTCTTGGGTGATATATGCATCATGAGAGCCATATTCCTGAATTTGATGGTGTACTTTTGCACACTCTGCCCTTACCTTTATGAAGTAATGCCAATGAATCCATTAGTCCTCTACATAACTAATAGGATAGAACTGGGACTTAATTTGGGCTTTTAGATCCTCCCACTTAGTTACTAGTAGATCACCCTCTAGCCTAAGTTCCTACCCACCAAGCTAATGCATGTCCCTTTAATTTTAGGCGAGCAAACGAAATTTTCTACTCCTCATCTATTTGATAGATACTAAAATATACCTCTAATTGCTACAACCAATTATTCAACTTAAAAGAATCAATATCATCTTGGTATGGCTTAATATTGACTTTCACTTCCATTTTAAACAATGATTGGGAATGAATATTGTTACTGGAAGTTGGTTGCTCTTTATCAGCCTCTTTCCTTGATTCTTTTTCTAAGTCTCCTTTATCTTCTGATTTCCCCTTTGATCCAATCCCTAAGATAGATCCTCCAAAATTAATGAAAGGTCCAAAATTACTATCGAGAGCTGCCATGAGGATTGTCATGTTGCATGAGATATCAACGACTTGTATTTCGTGTGTATTTCCAACTTTGTAAATTTCTACTCATAATCACCCACCACTTCTTCACGAGAATCATCCTCCATGGCTATAGTTTGAAGACATTTTCTTTATCTTGCCACTAGATCCTATAATTTCCTGCAAAACCCTAAAGAAAACAACTTTGATACCAATATAATCTATAAAATATTATGGATATTCCACTATAATAGTTCGTCACAATAGATCTTACATCTTATTTCTTTTTATTACCTTATTTCCATTGAATGATAAACAACTGGAGATGTAAGAAAGATAATTCATGGACAAGCATGCATACAACTAGAGATACAAGAAACTTATAAAGACAAATTAGTGGAAGACATTAGTTTTTAAAATTATATAAGCATAGGAAAGCACTTGGTATATGACTAGGATTTGCACATTGAGAATTTCCTAAGCGGTTAAACATATGAGAGTTTTGGAGAATTGAACCTGTACTTAAAGAAAGATGATTATAGATTACAACCTATTATCTTAATTTGTATAAGTAACCAATGTGGAAGTTAGTAGAGACAAATCATATACTAGAAATTAACTATAGGAGACCTTCAAGCAACATTTATGATACACAAATAACTTCCACATACAAGGAATTAATCACAAAACTAGATGTAGATTCAAGGAAGAATAAGGTTCAAGGTTAAAGAACTAACTTTTACCTGGGGGCCATTTTATATTCAAAATCAATCATGGCCTCAAAGAGTAGGAGACAACCACAAGCCACTTCAGATATTTATAACCTTGGTGTTTTGGAAATTTTGCGATCCCTCGAGGAGATGACTTTTGTTATCAAATATTGGATGACCAATCACGACCAATATCAAAATCCAATTTATAGAGACAGATAAGAACACAAGTTAGAGCGGAAGAAAAAACAATATCAGGATTCGAAATCTAACATGGATGGGACAAGAGCTCCCATGGACATCATGAAAGAAATTAAAAAATACGAACTGCTAGAATTCACAGGGAAAGAAGAAGGTATCAAATTATAGGTTTGACTTCTTGGTGTGGAGAGATCAATCAGTTACAAAGGCTATACCATCATTGAGAAAGAAAAATTAGAAATACTACTACTCAAAGATGATGCCTTAATATGGTGGGTTAGTGAGGAAGATAAGTTGCATATTACCGGGCCAATACTGGTAACTTGGGAATTATTTGAGGAAGAAATTATCAGGTACTTGTCGGAAGAGTACATACATCAACAGATCGGTGCATTCCACGTAGTCATACAGAGGGGTATATCTGTGGAAGCCTATGAGGCTGAATTTATTTCTCCAATCCATCATGTAGATTACACGGCAGAGTATAATAAAAGGCAAGCAAAAAGGTTCCTTCATGGATGGGTGCATAAATCCAAGTTGAGTTGCTAATGTGGAAACCAACTACCATGGTAGAAACAACAAGTTTGGCTAGGAGAGCCTAAATGATGATCAATATGGTTGTAAAATCCCCAAGGAGGAGATTTGCTCCTTTTAAGGGACTTGTGCAAGGAGGGACTATCATAATTGGTGGTTGAATATATGGATACCGAGGAAGGAAAGATAGAGTATCTAGGTAGAAATAAACTTCACAATTGGGGAAGAGGTAGAGGAAAAGATCGTATTGGGATAGGTCACATTTTGGAAGAAGGAAGAAACAAAATAGAATGTTGGAATTGCAAGGACCCACATTATCTTAAAACCTTCCTAGAGTATCAGGTCAATCCTAGTCAATGTGAAGGAAACACTAGGCAGGATCAAGGTCAGAGGAGGCATTTGATCCATGCAGATGTGATCATTCTCCAAGCCGAACATCAAGCTACTATGGTGGAATCTACAGGTATGCTTAAAAAATTTCCCTTTAAATTTTAATTAACCATGGTGCAATAGATAGTTTCAACTCTCCTTCTACATTAGCTATATGTGGGTTGGAGTCCCAAGACCAACATGCATTCAGTCAAGTAGAAATGGCCTTTAGAGTTAAGCAATCGGTAGGATCCTTGGTTAAAAGTCATATTGTTAAAATAGGAGGTTGTGTAACTAGGATACACTTGTACAAAACACCTATGGGAGATTATGACATCATAGTAGGCATGGACTGGATTGAATCCCATCGAGTCTTGGTATAGTGTTTCTAGAAGAAGGTTTATTGCCTCGATGATCTGGGGAAGCCCGTAGTGATTAACGCGATCAAGAGAGAAGTTTCTTTAGGTTTCATATAAACTAATAAGGTTAAAATATGTATTCGAAAAGGGTACAAAAAATATGTTGTGGAAGCAATCAATGAAAACAAAAACCCTCCTCCAGACCTACATGTATTATTATATGAGTTTAAATATGTGTTTCTCAGGGAATTACTAGGCATGCTCCCAGTTCAGGAATTTGGTTTTTCCATTCCATTGAAACCAAGGACAAAACCGATATAAAAAAAACACTACCGTATGACTGTTCCAAAACTTAATGAGTTGAGTGTGTAACTCACTTATCCTATATATTAACCTAGAAATCCTAAGGCCTAATGTGTCACCTTAAGGAGCACCAATGATCTTCATGAAAAATAAAGACGAGCCTTTAAGGCTCTGCATTGATTATTGGGATTTGAATAATGCAACTATTAGAAATAGGTATCCTATTCCTCGTATTGATGAGTTTTTTTTATCATATAAAGGGTTTTTCTGTATTCTCCAACATCAACCTAAGATCTGGGTACCATCAGCTAAGAATTAAGGAGGAAAATATACCAAAAATTGCCTTTAGGACAAGGTTCAGTAATTATGAATTTGTCATGATACCATTTGGGAGACACTACAACAAATTTGAATTTTAGGGGGGGTTGTCTTCCGCATCCAAAATTCACTTTTGGGGGCAGTTTTGGCTTTGGAGAAGGTCCTTAAAAAACCGCCCCTAATAGCACCGATGCTAAAAGTTTTGACTTTTAGGGGTGATTTTGGAAGAGATCAAAACCACCCCTAAAAATGAATTTTGGGGGAGGTTCTAACCCCCCCCCAACCCAAAAGTGAATTTTAAGGGAGGTTCTAAAACCTCCTCATAGACACCTATGGGAGCGGTACCAAACCCCCCCAAAATTCCTTATTACAAAGCTTTGGGGGCGGTTACAAACCCCCCTCATAGGTACCTACAGGGGCGATTTCAAACCCTCCTTGTAGGTACCTATGTGGGTGGTTTCAAACCCCCCTTGTAGGTACCTACGGGGGCGGTTCTAACCCCCCCCTAAAAACTCCATCTTACAAACCTTTTGGGGCGGTCTTAACAACGCCCCCCCAATAGCACTGACGCTAAAAGTGACTTTTGGGGGCTGTTCACCCCCCCCCCNATACAAGGGGGGTTTTGAACCCCCCTCGTAGTGGCATATGAAGCCAGTTTAGAACCCCCCTCGTAGAAACATACAAAAATGGTTTGAAACCCCTCCTATAGACATAATAAATCATAATAAAATATATTTTATTAAAAATATCAATATTGCAATATCATTAGGGCATGAAGGAATCGAACCTTCAACCTCCTTCTTGTAAAGCATGTGCTCTTCCATTGAGCTAGAACCCTTTGAGAATTGGGGAAAGGGGCAATATTAACACCAACATTGCATCATTTGTAATTCTAAGAAAATACTAAGAATCCCAACATTGTTTCTGACTCGAGATACCTAAGGAAGTAGTCTGAATGAATGAGCATAGAACCAAATAAGGATTCTCTTGTGACTTGTATGTAAGTCAAAAAAGGATAGACCCTTTGTTTAAAGGAGGAAATTTGCATCCAACCTGACCAACCAACAATTAGTGAAAAATGTGTCTAAGCAAGAAAAGTCTCCATTAACTAAGCCTTGATCAACACTTACAGAGAAAAGAGAATCATCAACAAAGTTATTATTAACCATTTCAAAACCATTTGGGAGTTGAATGCCTCAAATCTATAGTACAAGTAGGAAAACACAAATATAGATAAAGAATTTGTTGCCTAATAGATTGATTGATGAAAAATAAACTATGGGGATAAGGTCGAATCTATTACATGTAGCCATGTGGGATTGGAATCTTCAAGTGCCTCAGAACAAGTAGCACATATGGAATTATAATGATCTCCCTATTTTTAGGCAACTGACTATTGTTAGACACATTCTTTATGCTTGCCATGTCCATTATGATCCTTGTTGGTTCCCCGTTAAGACCTAATTTCAACGGTTAGAGTAAAATTTGAAATTATACTTGTGGTCTAAGTATGGTTAGAGGGGTCTCCATTGGTTCCTTACAATGTTTTCATTATGCCCAAGGATGAAGGGAGCCTTGGCTATTTGATTGATGTTATGAATTAGGGAAATATTTTTGCAGCTAAGTGGGTGGTGAAATGCTTGGAGGGATATGCTCCTTGTCATATATTTTTTCAGCATCAGGTGATGTCTGCTTAGTGTTTTAGTCAGGTTATTTTTGTTGTTTACTGCTTCTTAATGCAGATGAAATCTAGGAAAATTCCTATATCTGATGTTTAAGGATTCTTTCATGCCCAAAATTTGAAAATTATGTGGTTTCATTGTTGATTTAACCCATAGGACCGCCCATATTTGAAATAGATGTTGGTCTATTTCTATTTGATGGTTAAACAAGGATTAAACATGCCCAGGTTGAACAAGTGCTAAGAAATGCTTCTCTTGTTACCCAGATTTAGAACAAAGCCCCTTACTATTGATTTATAGCTAGTTTTATCATTTAGTTGCCTATTATGGTGCCCAAATATGTAGATGAAGTGGTTGTTTCTTGTTATGATATCAAGAGTTGCCTAGACTTAGAGGATATACCATCTTATTATTGGTTTCACCCATATTCTTTCCCAAAACTACAGATCTAGAAACAATATGGTTTTATTGTTACTTTTACCCCTTTATTACCACTTATGGGAATACACATAAGTATAACAGATCAAGATAAGTCGTATCACTCTATCACTCTAGTATCAACTAATGATAACAGTATCAGATTAGATTACAAGTTTGGAGATATCTCGAGCTCTTGATCTTATTACGATTCCATGAAGCTTCAGACTATGTAATAGGTATAAGCTAATGACCAAGCACTTATTCATAATCATAGTACAAGTCAACACGTATGAGCTTTAATACTATACACGTCTAATATTACTAATGTTATGATTACTATATTGATTAGGTATACACAATACCGTATAAAAACTGATTACATAGTGTAATGATTTTTTGCTTAAACTGGTGTGATAAGTATACCTATTGTAATAAGCTCTTGCTCATGGTGTTAGTATCAATTCCACATGTTCAATATAAGCATGTTGGAATCTACAAATATTTACTTATACCTATGATACATGAATTGGTTCTATTGTGATGAAAAAGTATACAATATAGCTTAGGTAAGCCCAGCCATAGTGTACTCATAGTATTAATGTTCTATTATTAGCTTAGTAATCCCATTGATATTGATACAATAGCCTATAAAACAGATCAGGTTGAAACTGGATCATATTGAACACAACATCATATAAGTCATAGCCTTGTATAGCTTGTTCTTACCTCCTTACTGTAATCACATGTATAGGTTTCCACATTTATTACGATTCCATTACTTTTATGGTATTGAGACTGATTGATCTATAACACTGATTACCCTAGAAGTATTGATTAGGTTACTAGTAATTCTCTTTACATTAGGTATGATATCGATATCCGTTTTGTTACCATTGTAACACAGTGAGTCTCATCCTACTACTAGGTAAAATTGGCATAAATGAGTAGTAGTAGTAATTCCGTAAGTGTAACGGTATACTATATATTACTGCTTGTTTTTCTTATATCGGGGCGTGTATTAACCATATGGAATAGATTACATAATAAATTGTGAACAAAGGACTATATATATATATATATAGAAACAATGCTAGTAACTCAACACTCGGCTTGTATACTGATTGGTTATCATGATTTAAGCTCCAAGTTATGCTAATCAGAGATAGAAGCAATCATCCCAATGTGATACAAGGCTTCATACTCATATTATCCCATGAAGGTACTATGTTTTCCTAATCAATAAAACATTTATCATATCAAGTCAAAGTATGAGAAGAAGCATGTTGCAATTGATATAACACTACTAGTACAATAAAAGAAATACATATGCAATAATAGTAACATCATATTAAACCACAATATTGATTGCTTGATATCATAATAATATAAGTATATGCTAGACCAGGTGCTTACAAATTAGCTTTATTACTGGAATAACGTAGATGTAAACGAAGATGTGTAGCCTCTATACTCTTAACATATTATGGGGATTAGTACTTACATTACCATCAATAAAGCTATGGTTATTTTCCTAAGTTAGACAATCATAATATTGGTAGTATATGTATTCAAGCTAACTTACATGCTTAGTTAATGTATCCAAAATAAATCATACAACTTATACAAGTGGTCATAGCTATATTAACCCTATTTATTTATTATGGAAATAATTGAGACCATTCCAAGGTATGCGAAGAGGTTAGGTTAATTACCACAATTAAGATGATATTTATATGGGATTACAAGCCTCATTAGTTTAAATATACTTCAAAGATATATTCATGAAATATTCATTTGCACCAAGATATCCCTAGATGAAAGGATTTGATGATTAACTTATACATAAAATCAAGCATTAATTCAGGATATCATCAATAAACAAAACCTGAAATAGAGTTGCGGGCTTGATATTCATTTTGTTCAATCAGAACCTACAAACAAAGAGACATGTAAATAGAATGGAAATTAAGTGAAAAATGATTGGATGCATATCAAACTACATGATGTTAAATCTTAAAAAATTGTACCTTCATCTGAGACATAAAGTCATAAAGCTGGGGTTTTGACATGCCAACTATGTGAGAGGTGAAAGCGCGGTTACCAGCAGTAGTGGCATTGTTTCCACTGGGATTTGACTAACCATTTATCTGTCTTGCATTTTGATTTTTCCCAGCCATAGAGGTATATGGGCCTCCAAAAGCTCCTTCCATTAATGATAGTTCCTGCAGTTCCAAAGATTCCAAACTGGGTCAAAGATGATCCTTGAAAGTTTGAAATACTTATACTTGTTGTTAACTCCCAACAATAATAATAATAAACTTTGGTTAGTTTCATTGTTCAACAGAATATCAGAAGTACAAAATTAAAAACAAGTCCTAAAATCTAGGTGATAAAGTCTGGAATAAAGACAGGTACATCTAGTGACCACATGGAGTACAACCAACATAGATCCATATTAAAAAGGATCTACCAAGTGCCGAAAGGAATAAAATCCATCTAATTGCAAACCCTATTTTAGAGTGGAAATGTTGAGGAAATGAGAACTATAGTTTTAATTTGTAGTCTTATATATGTAGTTCTAAAAAATATTTTAAATCTAAATTGAGCTTTAGGATGAGCATGAATTACACATACCCCTACTACACTATAAAATGCATTTCTTCAGTGCAATGATTAAAATCATAAACTACTATATGACGATACCTTATCAAGAGTCTTAGTTCTTTACTTGTTGAATCGGATCTTGATGCACAGAAATACATAGTGGGATTGATGCACAGAAATCACAAAGTTATATCTAAGGTTAGGGAGTCAGAAATACACAGTGGGATTTATGCACAAAAATTGAAAAGTTATATCCAAGGTTAGGGATAAGCTGGCAGACCTTTCAATGGTAGAAAATGATGGCATTCTCTTGAAGTCTCACAGAATTATGCCCCCAGGGCTCATTTACGTTGCTGAAATGCATTGGAATTATACTAAGATTATGGTGAAACTCATAATGCACCAAAGAATGCTTTATTATCTGATGCATTCTCTGATCCTATGTTCCATCTTCTAAGCAGTTGAATTGGATTAATACAGATTGGAAATATATTTATGAAACTGATGTAGTTACGGTCTAAATTATTTGAGCTATTCACTGAATTTAGTTGGGCAATTCAATTGCAAAGAGTATATCTCTTGGAATATTTTAAAACTCGCTTCTGAGCAGTTGAATTGGCTTAATACATATTGTAAATATATTTATGAAACCGACGTAGTTACGATCTAAATTATTTGAGCTATTCACTGAATTTAGTTGGCCAATTGAATTGCAAAGAGTATATCCCTTGGAATAATTTAAAACTTGTTACCATTTTTCATACCATTTATAATAAGTATGGTATATTAAGTAATGTTGTGACTATATTTCATGAGGTAAAGCTTGGAATCTTTTAAAACTCGCTATCATTTTTCACAAGTATGGTATATTTGGTTCTTTCTCAATGTTGGTTTTCGTAGTTTCAAAATAACATCTTCGTTTCACCAATCATTAAAAAGACATAGAGGTTTTATAACGTATATGACTTATAGCGATTCTCAGTGAATGACAAGAAGCTAACTAGAAATTATCCTAAAGTTGCAGAAGAACATGTGGAATGTATGGTATATTAAATGATGCTACGGCTATAGTTCATGAGGTAAATATTATTACGGGATCAAGATCAAAGATATGACTTAGAGCGATTCTCAGTGAATGACAAGAAGCTAACTAGAAATCATCATGAAGTTGTAGAAGAACATGTGGAATGTATGGTATATTAAATGATGTTGTGACCATAGTTCATCAGGTAAAGCTTATTATGGGCTCAAGATCAAAGATGTAATGGTTGGCTGGCAGATTATTTGGGCAAATGGAATCCCCTGTCTACTTGTCAATCCACCTTCCATCTATGATGGTATATTGCAACAAGAAAGATCACATCGATAAAGAAGGTTTCAATTAAAGTGTGTCAAGACCAGGGAGTATGTTGCTATTCAAATAGTAAACATGAGCCCATCATTGCAACTGTGACTACGACTGACCATTTGTTCAGGAAGGGAAATGCTTGTGATTGAAAGAATTATTTTACAAAATAGATGGAAGAATGCATTTCCAGAGGAATTAAGTAGAAACTGAACAACAAATATAGAATGGTTGAACATTGCTCGAAAAAACATGGGAGAGTTTCTTCATTTTTATAAAAAAACAAGGAGAAAACTTATTTATAGAAAGTGATATATATTCTAGGGAGATTGTAGACACCATATTTCCATTGAAGATCGTTGGGAAGCCTAAGTTTCATGAGAAGGTGGTACTCAAGGAGGATGTGATCCTCTGGGGCAGTCATAAAACAAGATACATAATTTCCAACAGATGGAAGAGGCTAGAGTCTCCTATTGATGGGCTAGTTTTTGATGGGTTGGTTTTTGTTGGAGGTTGTAGTGCAAACACAAACACAACTCAACTCGCTGATTACTTCAAATCTAGAAAATGACAAACAACTGTTTTTGAAGTTCCTGTCACACATGAGGGTGATTTAAAGAATGAATTTGTAAAAGAAGATGCTGGCTTTGATACTATATGCAAGGTTAGTTCCCATCTCATTGGTAATATTTATTTGATACTTTGTCAGCTAGGAAGCACTATTTCCTCATAAGACTTCTGGGGAAAGGGGCATCACATGTTTCTTTGGATTGTTCTTTTCAACCACATCCAAATATGGCGATCCTAGTACAGGAGGTTACCACACCAAATATGATCCTTTCTCAAGTGACTAATTGCTTGGTTACTCAGAATTGCATACTCTGTTGATCAAATTAGTCGACTACTCAACTGGACTACTTTACCTGGATACTCCACTTGACTCACTGGCTGCTTAGTTAGGATTCTACTACACTTGGCTTTGATACATGGATGGGCTACACACGTCGAACAAGAAATTTTGGAGTCTAAATGATATTTTACTAGAAAGGTCTAAAGGATATTTTACTAGAAGGCGACATAAAAAGAGATTTACTTAATCCAAGTGAAAACAATGCTGGACTAGGTTATGTGATTTTATAACATGTTACTACTAAATAAATAATATTTATTTTTGAGCAAGTACACTCATCCCATAGAATACCACACTTTGCTTACACAGTTTATGCGGATCCACCTGGATAAACATGAAAGAATATGATATTGAAATCTCTGATTTTTAGATCCCTATAGAATATACTTGAATCTCAGTGCCTTAATAAACCAATAATTATCTGGTTTTACAAGAATGTCATGCCTACAAATGTGAACTACACGATGAAATTCGGATGGATCAAAACTTTGAAAGGGTTTATAAGAAATGTCTAGGAAATGGAGGAATGTATACTACTGGAAAGAAACGTTAACCCATATATTATATTGGGACATGTTCAAAGGCATATCTAAAGCTTAACAATATATGATTATGGACCTTCCACCCCAGTCAGACCTATGGAAGACAGAGGCGTTGGTAGAAAAATGTTCCAAGGAAACCCCCTCCCTCATGTGTGGTCTACACTAATAACACAAGACACGTCCCAGACCCACCACAATGCATAGTTAAACTAGGATAGCAATCAATAAAAATGGTTTCCAAATATACCAGCATAAAATATTTCATTGATTTTTTAAAAAGAAATAGATACAATATTGAATATTAAGCAAATTGTACACTATTTAGTTTGGTTGTGAACAATATGCCTCTGAAGTTTCCATATGAATCTGTCATAGTTAAACAATCTATATGAGTCCAACTTTGACGAGCGAGACATAATGCATAATGAAATTATTATATGATGCGACCAATGCAAGACTGCGGTCATAATGGGGATATAATCAATCCATTAGAGGAAATTTGAGGTCTAATATGGGCCTCCTAAGGAATATAATAAAATAATATTTATTAATTTAGGAGGAAGAAAGAAAAAAACTATTTTTTTGTTCATATTTTCAACATACCTCCCTGTGTTTTTACTCAAATTTCGAGTGCAAGGACGCGTTGGATGCATAATTAAATTCAGATCCAACGAGTACCCACACTACATACTTTTGATGGACCCCACTTCCCCAAAACAAGAAATACCTGAAAAAAATGTGATGATGTCATTATCACATTTTTTCAGGTATTTATTTTTTTAGGGGCAAAAAGGTCCATCAAAAGTATGCAGTGTGGGTGCTTGTTGGATGCATAATTTAATTCCGCATCCGATGAGTCCTCATGCTCCAAATTTGAGTTAAAACATAGGGAGTTATGTTGAAAATACAAACAAAATAAGTAGTTTTTTTATTACAAATATTTCAAGTCAACCATTATGGTTGACTCATTTTATTGAAATTCTATTGGTTTTTGAATTCCAAATCACAATAATTTATTGTTGGCTCGTTTTCTTATAAGGCCCATTTTAGACCCCAAATTTCCTCTAATGGAGGGTTATCGATCATTCCCATACTAGGAGGAAGGCCGTAGGCTCATCATCCATCACCAAAACCTGGTTTTCTATTCAATGCTATGCACCATACTGCTCTGCATAATTCGTATGTTAACCCCACTAACTAACCTCCCACCCCACGACCCCATGCATGAAGTGTATCAAAACGATTTCCATGGACTCATGTTATTGAACCCATAACTCTACAACTTTTCTCGCTACAATATGGGGATGTGTCTTCTGTTGGAGATAATCGAAGATTGACAATTGTTGCAGATTGGTGATTACCAACACGAAGCAGATATAATCTAAGATGTTCAATTTCCTATACTCATTTCATCTCTTTTAGGTTGTAAAAATTCAATCCCAACAATTTCACAACAGATCAAAACCCTGTCTTCTCTTCTGGCTTTGTAGCAGGAAGGAAGAAAAAGAATTCCTTTAAATTTTCTATCAAGTACATGCTTGTTATGGATCTATGGTTCATAGCTTTTGTATGCCCGCTTTGTTGGTAGAAGCATGAAAAATTGGTAGAGGCGGGAAAATTGAAGGGCCAACATTAGGGTTGGAATTTCATTTCATCTCTGCCTTTTCAACTAATATATNACCTAGAATCATTTCTTACGATAATGCGAGGCCACATGTAATGCAACATACAAAATATTGGAAGGTTAACATGTTGCGTACATTTTAGTTTTCAATTAAAACATGTGTTTTTAAGGAGATTACTTCTCGATTAAAAAATAAAAATAGACTCATTTACTCAGGTTTTTCGTTGATCATGCACTCTGAAAATCAAGGGTGGAGCATGTGGAAATTAAGCCCAAGCTTCTTTTTTTTTTTTCAAGAGGAAAAATCTGTCCTTGTTATTCAACTGAATCAAAAGACATTGAAACATTACATCGAACATATGATCTTTCTGCGAGTCAGCTCATCGAGATACACTCACAAATTGCTTGAAAATATGCAAGAAACACTCAAGAAGGAGATTGAGTATGTGATAATCCACAAACTGTTTATGATATTAATTTACACTAGCCATCATTAAATATATGTAGGCTACTCATACAATAGATAATCCAGGGATTCAAAATCTTTAGGAGGTTTTTCAAATTAGTACAAAAGCATGCTTACTAAGCTAGTCAAAATCCCGCATAGGTGGATAAAGTACTTTCCAAATCAGTAAAGAGGATCACGAATTTTTTGAATGAGTGTGTAAAGCTCATAAGTGATGGAAAGTTGAATTTATCATTCTTTTATATGAGGAAAAAAAGGGAGGTGATTTGGTGCAAAAACAAGGCAATTTACCTTAAAACTAGCTTTAGCGTTTGCCTTAAAACTGCAAAAAAGCTGGAAAGGATGGAAAAATAAATAATGTGCAGTTTCCATAATCGACAGTCTGTGAGTTGTCAAAATATTATCCATAATTTTTCTAACTCACTCCATGAGTAAATTTTGGCAAGTTTGACCTCAAGAATGGGTTTGGGTGCAAACTAGCTAGTGTAGTAGTCTTGGGATGGGTTTTTATTATTCCAACACCCCCTCTTAATCTTGTATTTAAGTACAATATCAGAAAAATATCAGAGATATAGGGCCTAGCAACAAGGCTTAGTCACCCTTTACATACTGCTTGTCCAAGGAAAAAAGGAAAAAATCACAAGTGGGAAAATCCTCCCTCAAACATGGACGTGAACAAAAATGTATGAAATATGGCCTTCAATCTATCTTCACAACATGATCATCTATCCCAAGTAAATAATTAATATTTTTGAAATTCCTCTTTGAAAATACTTTGGTGAAGATGTATGCAACTTGTTCAGATGATGGGGAATATTGCAGATCAATGACCTCATAATGGACAAGTCCTCTAATGTAGTACATATGAATTGCGATGTGTTTGGTTCACTGCCCCAGTACTGGATAATTTGAGATATGATAGGAACTCTGGTTGTCACAATAGATGACTGTAGAACTTTCTATCTCGATCCCAAACTCTCCAAGTATTCCATGCAACCACAAACATTGAGTAGCTGCATTCACAACTCCTCTGTACTCTACCTCTGTAGATGAAAGTGAAATTGCACTTTGTTTCTTACTGGAAAAATGCATTGGTACATATGCAAGAATACACACATATCTAGAAGTTGATTTTCTACCAGTGTTATCACCTTCCCAATTAGAGTCAGTAAAACCAACTAACTCTAGGCTAGATTGTGCAACATAGTGAATCCCATGAGTTTTTGTTCCTTGTACAAAGTTTAGGATTCTTTTTGCTTCCCTCCAATGGATGTCATGAGGATTATCCATGTGTCTGGAAGCCACACTAACTTCATAATATATATCAGATGGAGTATGATTCAAATAAATAAGACAACCAACCGGTTTCCTATGTAGGGTGTTGTTTTCCAATGGAGTTTTCTGCGCTTCTTCAAGCTTAACTCATGAAAGGAAAGGAGTATTTCTTGGATTGAAATACTTCATTTTGAAATTCTTCAGAAGATATGAAACATACTTGGAATGATGTACCTTGATTCTAAGATTTGACTGAGAAATCTCAAGCCCCCAAAATTGGCTTAACAATCCCAAATCAGTCATAGAAAAGGCATGGCTCATTACATCCTTCAAGGAGGAAATATGTTTCTTGTAACTTCCTCTGATCAATAGGTCATCCACATACAATAAAATTATGATTAAGGAACCATTTATCATCTTAAAATAAACATTTGGATCAGACTTGCATCTACAATAGTTCAGTGATAGCAAAAATCCATCAATCTTGGCATACCAAGCTCTGGGAGCTTGTTTTATCCCATACAAGGATTTCTTCAACATGCACACAAGAGATGGATTAGTCACAAAAAATTATGGCTGCTACATATATATTTATTCTTTCATATCACCATGTAGGAAATCACTCTTTACATCCATGCGATGTACTTCCCATTGCCTGGAAGCTGTAATGGCGAAAACTAGTCTTATGGAGTCCATCTTTGCAACTGGTTCAAAGGTATCGTTGTAGTCAATTCCTTGGACTTGGGAGAAGCCCTTGGCCACTAAAATTTCCGTATATTTCAAAGGAGAACCATCAACATCAAATTTAGTTTTGAAAACCCATTTACACTTGACTAACTTTCTCCCTCGAGGGAGAATGACTAGTTCCCATGTGTCATTCTTTTGGAGTGAATGAAATTCATCCTTCATGGTTGTTTTCCATATTGGGTCTTCACATGAATATTCATATGTCTGTGGATAAGATTCAACCATTAGAAAACACTTATCAACAAAAGAATGGTCCTTGACAGAAAGGGAACTCTCAAATTGAGATCTAGACCTCCTAGGATATCTAGGATTCCCAGCTAGTTCCCCAGCTACTTAGATTTATTTTGATGCCCACTTGGGACTTGTGGGATTTTTGTATATAAAATTAAATCATCATTATTAGACATATCAGAATAAGAAATTTAATTTGTTCCATCACTTACAACCAAAGGAAGAGGAGGTGAGGAGGACTCTCCAATTTCTGCTGCTACCATAGGCTCTTCTTCGAACTGAACACTCCTTTCAATGAAGTATTTTTGAGTGGTAATGTTTATCATATTTTATCCTTTTGAGGCTCCAAATCCCCCCTTTTATCTAGTGGAATTCTAGCCCATGCTCTTGAGCCAAAAATCCTGAAATTAGACACATCTGGTTTGAGCCCACTCCAAGATTTGAAAGGAGTAACCCCATAAATTTATTTTTGTGGCACCCTATTCTAGATGTAGGATGCACAATTTATATCTTCATCCCAAAACCTTGGTGGAAAAGTCTTAGACTCCAACATACAAGTAGCCATCTCCTTGAGACTTCTATTCTTCCTCTCAGCCACACCATTCTTTTGAGGTGTGTAGGGAATAGAGTGCTGCATATGAATACCTACATATTCAAAATAATTAATGAAATCATACTTGAATTATTCACCACCATTATCATATCTGAGGATCTTGAGTCTCCTCCCATACTGGTTGTTAACCAAGGCCTTGAAAACCTTGAATTGGTAAAAAACTTCAGACTTGAGTTTAAGGAAGTAAACCCAACAGAACCTGGAAAAGTCATCTGCGAAAGTAAGGAAATAATTTTCTTGACTCATGGACATATGAGGGAAGGGACCAGCAATGTCACTGTGAATGAGCTCAGGAGGTGGGGATGTTCACTCATGACTGACTCTCTCATACTTATGCTCTAGATGTTTTCGTAGAATGCAACCTTGACAGACTCCTTTGGAAAAAAATATTTTTGGTAATCCTAAAACCATATATTTATCACACAAATATGGAATGTACTTATAGTTTAGATGACCAAACCTCTCATGCCAAATTTTTCTTGCTTCATTGGCATGTGTGAGGAGAGAATAAGGGTTAGAGAAAGACATGAAGTGTGAGAACCTATAAACTCTGGAACTATGATCCACAAAAGCTTTATAAATGACTCTACCATTTGCAATATCAGATATTTCAACTTCATTGGGAGAGAAAACATCCTTCTTAGGAGACCCATTGTGGTTCATCTGGTAAATTGACAATATATTAGCAGGAAGACCTGGGGCATACAAAACATTATTGAAGGAATCATGGTCAAAATCAATGCTACCTTTACCCTTGCTTTCAGTTTATGAGTTATCTCCCAACAAAATATTAGGACCCTTTGAATAATCAAGACATGAGAAGGATTATTTTGTTGAAACCATGTGCTTATAAGCTCCAGAATCATTGATAAAGGAAGGAGATCTTACATTGCTTGCAACCAGGGCATGTACTCTCTCTTGGTATTCAAAAATGGATCCTCCTTCCTTCTTACTTGCGCTACCAGGGAGGGAGATGTTGTTCTTCTCTAGGATTTGAGTCAGCATATCTATCTGCTTATTCATGTAAGAGCTATCAGGATGAAAGCCCTTACCATAGTATGCGCACTTGCTTCCTTCTGCTTTACCTTTCTTCTTCTGAACGTTCTTCTTCTTGGAGTTTGAGGACTCCTCTTAAGACTTGGGATTGTCTCATTTTTTATCTGGAGTCTTCTTAGCCTTATTCTTGTCCTTGGAATTCACCTTGGAATCTCCAACAACTAAATCTTGATCTTTGGAAGTTTTGATGGTTCCCATCAAGACCAAATTGTCTTTCTCCTTAGTCAACAATTCCATGAAATCTTCCAGTGAAGGCATGTTCCAATTTCGAGCTGTCAACTTGGAGGCATGGAAGGTCGAAACAAATATAGAATAATCGAGACCAAGCTTCAAAATAATTACCAATATTAGTTGTTCATATTCCTTATCAATACCACACTGTTTTAGCTGCAAAACCAATGACTTCAATTTTGAGAAGTAGACCTACAAGGTTTCAAAGTTGCTTGGACTCAATGCTATCAACTCATTCTCCAGATGATAATATCTCATTGTTAGGATTTATAATCCCCCCTTGTCCAAACTGGTCTATTAGATTATATTTTCCTAACTAGTAGTCATTTAGTTATTATTGGGTCCACTAGTACCATTGGGTCCACTTGGGCTAATGGGGCCACCTATACCAGTCACTAGAGTGTGGAGAACACAAATAGCGGTTAACTGCAAGTGACTGCACCTTCATGCATCAGTTTATGTGCATCCTAGACCAATCCCTATAATTTAGGAGCCACTGGGAGTGTCGACACCAAGCTCCTTCAATTGTTGGTAGTTGGTAACTAGTCAAGCTAAGATATGATCCAGTTACATTCAGTTAGATGTCCTCTATTTCAGTTAGTGCTAGTATTGCATGGCTGCATGTGGGAAGGTTCCTATTCTCACCTAATTCTCACCTACCACATCAGTTAGATTAGTTTAACTGATTATAACTGATGGAGAGACTGAATTTGAGATATGGAGTTATCCTAGTGAACTTTGATATTGATTTAGACACTTGTAGTTAGCCATGTAGTCATATTGAGTTGGTGATTCGAATATTATCCACATGATTCGAATTCTCCTTTATGTAACACTGTTGTATACAGCTGGGATTAATGAAGTTTATACTGTAATTATATTGAGCAATACTTGTCTGTTTCTTGTGATATTTGTTTTGTTCAGTGGGTATTATTCATTCCTTTTACACTACATAATAATGAAATCTAATGGCACTCATTTCTAGAATATCAATGGCACATTAAATCTAATATGGTATCTGAGCCTCCTCATGAAAGCTTCAAATTTTTCTGATCTCCATTGTACACCAGAAGCAACTGGGTTTCCACATAAGTCCCGCAAAAGTGTGCATTGCTAACTCTGGATCTGTTCAGAGAAGTCTCTGGGGGCGTGAAGGACCCAGAGAAAGTGTACATGTCGATATGGAAGACTTAATTCTGACATAGTGCGAATTATTTTTGGTTTTACAGTGATATTTTGGAGGTACAACTTCATATGGATTCGATATTATCAATTCCTCTTCTTACTCCATCCACAAGATATTCAGAATGAAAATTGAAGATGATTTCATATCTAAAGGGGAAAGATATTTATGAGGTATCTATTGGTATTGATAAAGAGTCTTATGAATATGAGAATGAATGGATAAATGCCAGTGATAGAGCTTTTGGAACAATATGTATGACCCTTTCTCCAAGCTTGCACTACCTTATTGATTTTGTTGAATACCCAAAGGATCTCTCGACAGAATTGGATTGAACCTTTGGAAAGCACAATAAGGATCATTGTAGAAATTTGGAGAGCACACCCAGCAACACAATATTTATTTATTCAAAATTATTGGTCTCTACTCTCTCTGATGAAGTTGTTCAAGATGAAGAAGAAGCAAAATCTTCCACACAATCAATTCGAATTGAAGAAAGTCTCCTTGGAGTGACTCCTTCTCCTGCTGCTCCAGAAGTTTATGAGATCTATGATATCTCATATTATCATATGGATGATCTAGAAGAAGACATTTGAATATATTTTATTGAATAAAAACTCTCCTTCCATTCTATGCAAACATTCTCCAGTGATTCTTCTATTTTAAATTCGGTGCATAGTTTACCCGTGATTGTTTCAGAAAATGAAGAGGAATTTGATTTATCTCTCTCTAATGATGTTTTCGGTGTGTGCAAACCTAATAATTTGTAATTTTTGGAAATAATATCATATTTTAGGAGTGATCCATTCACTCTCATTGATCTAGAGCTTCCAACAAATTCCTACATAATTGCATGCACCAATACTCAGAGTTTTGAAGAAGGAGAAAATTGTGCATCTACCATCTCGGTGGAGCACTTGGATTTGTTCCAAAATATTGGATATAATATAAAATTATTTGGATATGATATGATATTATTTGGTTCAATTTTTTAGGTTCAAGATACTACAGTAATACTTGTAGCTGTTCTCATTAATTTTGGTGTGAAAAATCAAGTGCCAAAAGCCTCTTTCAAAATTGTTGCTGGTGTTTTGATGTCAGTTTTCTCTCATGAGTTTGTTGATATTATATTTTGTGAATATTTGTATATTTTGGAAGAAATATCATATTTTAGGATTGATCCATTCACTCTCATTGATATAGATATTCCAGTAAATTCCTACATGCTTGCATGCACCAATATTCAGAATTTTGTTGAAAAAGGAGAACACTGTGCATCAACCATTTCGGTGGGGCACTTGGAACCATTTTTCCACAATATTGGATCTGATATGAACTTATTTGGATCTAATATGATATTATTTGGTTCAATTTTTAAGTTTCAAGAGATTCCAGTTTGCTTGTAGCTGTTCTCAACAATTTTGGTGTGAAAAATCAAGTACCGCAAGTCTCCTTCGAAATTGACGTTGGAGATTTGATGTTAGTTTTCTCTTATGAGATTGCTGATATTATATTTTTTGAATATTTTATTATTTCAGAAATAATATCATATTTTAGGGGTGATCCATTCACTCTCCTTGATCTTGAACCTCCAGCAAATTCCTACATGATTGCATGCACCAATATTCAGAATTTTGTTGAAGAAAGAGAAAATTGTGCATCTACCATTTCGTTGGGGCACTTGGAACCCTTGTTCAATACTCTTGGATATGATATGACGTTATTTTTTTAGATTTTTAAGTTTCAAGAGCCTACATTCATGCTTGTAGCTGTTCTCATCAATTTTGGTGTGAAAAATCAACCACCACAACTCTCCTTCAAAATTGTTGTTGGAGATTTGATGTCGGGTTTCTCTTATGAGTTTGACGATATTATATTTTTTGGATATTTGGAGATTTTTGAAATAATATCATATTTGAGGAGTGATCCATTCACTCCCATTGATCTTGAGCTTCCAGGAAATTCCTACATGATTGAATGCACCAATACTCAGAGTTTTGAGGAACACTACAACAAAACCCTGTGATTAATGTCTCTTTTAGCTTCCTTTTTAGCATCCACTATCACTTTTAATGTATTTTTCATCATGTTTTGGACAAGGTGGACGCTTTTCCATGGGATGGCGATTTTAATGGAATTATTTGCGTCCCTTTTTGAAAGTTGGTGCTATTTTGGACGCTAATTAGCATCCCACCCAATTAGCATCCCAATTATCGTCCTATTTAGTGTCCCAATTAGCGTCCTAGTTAACATCCCAATTAGTGTCCCAAGTTAAAAGTTGGCGCTATTTTGGATGGATCATTAGTGTCCCAATTAACATCCCAATTATCGTCCCAATTAGCATCCAAAATTTGTCCATGTAGCATCCCAATTAACGTCATAATTTAAAAGTTGGTACTACTTTGGACGATAATTAACATCCCAATTATCGTCCAAAAAAGCACCCCATATATTGCCCAGAATAGCCTCCAAAAAACGTCTAGAATAGCTCTATGTTTAGAGATAGGAATTGTGTTTGGAAAACTTCTAACATAATGTCAAATTTATCAATGTCAATGCTAGTGATAAATGTCAGTGCCAATGTCAATCATCATGATTCATGTGATAGCACTTTTGGATCTTGATTTATCATAGTGGCACCTAAATGATCGTAATCATGGTATTTTTGGATATTGATTAATCCTAATGAGGGGTAATATACCTTAATGTCACCTAAATTGCTCTAATGGCATTTGAGTGTCCCCAACAACATTTTATAGAGCCTAATGGTATATGTTTGGCCCTAACAACATGACGATGATGCATTACGATAATTATGATGGAGTGCATGGATATGATTTGATAAGTATATGACTATATCATACATTAATGTGAGGTAGTAGGGTTCCTTGCTCAATATTATTGCAATTATATTGATGATGAATACACCGACGACAATGATGTTGATTTATTGTATGACGATGATAATGATGTGGATGTCAACGATGATTATGCATGTGATAGCACTTTTGGATCCTAATTGATTCTAATGACACCTAAATGTCTGTAATGACATCTAAACAACCCTATTATCATCGAAATGACTGTAACAACATATAAATGACCTTAACAATTACATGACATGAATCTTAATGGAGACAAGTGATTAAGAACACTAATGGCATATGAGTGACCATAATGACAATGTCGACGATGATTTTGTTAATGATGTACTTAATGCTGAATATGAGGATGATAATGAGGATGATGATAAAGATGATTTTGATGTACCATATGTCATTGATGATGATGATGATGACGACAAAATTGATGCCCATGATGATGATTCATGTCATAATACTTATGGATACTGACTGATCCTAATAGAACTTAAATGTTCATAATGACACATAAGAGACATATTAATATCACCTAAATGGATATAATGACATTTAGTTGTTTTCGACGACATTTCAGTGACCTTAATGGAATTTAAGTGATTATAACAACATGACATGGATCCAAATGGTGATGAATGATGATGAACCATAATGGCATATGAGTGACCCTATTAATGATGATGGCAATGATGTGGTTGATGATGTATTTGTTGATGAGGACGATGATGACCATGTTGTTGTTGATGATGTACTTATTGATGTTGATGTCAATGGTGATGATGATGCAATGTATGATGTACTTGACGTTCCCATTCACCTGTCCTCGACAACATTTGAGTGGCATTAATAGAATTTGAGTGACCTTAATGGATTTTGAGTGACCTTAACGACACTTGTCCTCAACAACATTTCAATGATAAGTTGGATGTGGTAAATTTATTGCAAAATATTAGAAACTATATATAGATAACCACATTAATTGGAAAAATATTAATGATAAACTAAGTTGTCTACCTCGTCAACATTGTTCATTAGTGCAAGGTGGAGCATTACTATAGTAAAGTTCATAGAATTATTCAACAGTGTGCGTAGTATTAACTAAACAATCATTGACATTTCATTATTCAATGCATAATAAAAAAGGGGAACACATGTGGTTAAAATAAATTGAAACAAAAATAACATTTGATAAGCCCATGATTAAATGACTATTTTGAATAGTGATTTCCATGTACATTTACGTATAGATTCATTAAGAAGCAACCTTTTGAAAAATTCTAAATGAAGAAACTAATTCAAAATTACTAAATCCATGTAATAAAAAACAATTTCAAAGCTTTGGACATCAGATCATAATTATTCAAGTAAGATGGATTAGAAATCTTGTAAAATTAAAAGTCTTCATTTACATTAATATCAACATATATGTCATCCAATGTTTCCTTATCAATGTTGATATGGTCCTGTAAGTTTTTTATATTATTCTTTCTACACCATCTTGCGAAAGTGGTATTATAATAATCTTCGTCTTCACTTTCTTCTAACTCCAGATCATCCAATTGATTTGCACCATCTTGATTCTCATCTAGCTTTAGATCGTCGAGCTCTGGATCATGTTGATTAATGGAATGAAAAATGTTGTCATGTTGTGTTTGAACATCTTTATCTTGAACATCACCATGGGTGGTCATTTCTTCATTGTTCTCTAATCTCTCAGCTATAATTGGATGGATATCATTGTTTTGCTCAATATTCATCGAGGCATCATCATATACATGTCTTAATATTGGATAATAATGTATGACAAATATCCACTTTGTATCTACAATATCTTCATAGAAAAACACCTGCACATGAACCATAATCATATATTAGACATGTTAGTATAAATTTTAATTAATATACACATTTATACTCATAATGAACTATGAATTTTTTTCCTTGGAATAATGAACTATGAATTAACATATTGTATATAACCATTTATTCTTGTGATTATAGTTATGTTATATTGATAATAATACATGCTCACAATGAATTGGTAAGACATAGGGTTCCTTGTCTTCTGGTAGTTACCTCAAGGAATCTATAGAAAATAATCCACTATGGGTATCATGTCTTTGCGTCCTCTCAAATGCCTCATGCCATCTACATTTAAAAATACAGCGTTTGAGAGACCGATAATCCAACTCAATAATTTCTTGGATTTTTACAACATACTGAAGATCCCCTTCAATAATATTTTTAACTTTTGTACTTGCTCAACTTGATTGCTTGAAATCAACCATGACACCACAATCAAAGGAGCATCTTTTTAATTCTATTCTTTCCCAACGATAGTGTCGACAATATTCCCACTTTGCAAGATATATCTTTAGCTGTATCAGGCCATTTGTTTTAGTTCAACTAGAAAAAACAACTATATATGCATTATTAAATAGTCAATAGTGTCAACAATGTTTTGTAAAAAGATATTTTGTGAGATTTATAAATGTACCTTTCTTTCACATCTTCTAGACATGTTGATTGCATCTTCTGTTATGTTTGCATCATTTCCTTATTCATCTATTTGATTTTGAATTTGTTCACTAACCCATTGTAATGTGCAATCTTTGCCCCATTCCCCAGACAGATCCATGGGAAGTGGTGTATTCCTTGGGTTTGATCTCTTAAATCGTCTCCTTGCTTCTAAAACTTCTTCCCTTTTATTTTAATACAATTAAATCCATTTATTCATACAATCCATGTGGTCAAGAATAGACTTGTCAAGCACAATGCGTTCATCAACACCTATTGAAAATCAACATGTAGATTTTCAAATTGCAAATGCCATTATTATATTTTTGAAAAATAATAATTTTATAGAGTAAATGATTGAAAAAATAACCACAATGATCATGCTTTTACTCACCAACTTCTACTTGAACACCATTAGAATGAGGTTTCTCTCCATCTATAATATCTGTTGCACGTGCTTCATCCCATATTCGTGGACCATCTTCATAATCTTTACCAAGGAATTCACGTAGAATGAAAAATGTTTCATTCAATACATATCCTTCAACTATGCAACCCTTTGTATGTGCCTTTTGTCGGAAATATCTTTTTATTGTTCTCATATGCCTCTCAAAGAAAAACATCCAACGTATTGATACAACACCCTCCATTTCAATGTCATCTACTAGGTGTGTAAGCAGATGAACCTGAAGGTCCATGAAACTTGTAGGGAGCTCCTTTTCCAATAAACATACAATTTCTGCAATTTCATTCTTCCATCTTCGTAATTCAGTCTCATGGATATCCTTGTAGGACACCCACCTAATATAATATTGGTAAATTAGTATGAACAACTACTGACATTAAAAATGCAATGTATTATAGCTTTCTCTTACATACATAAACATTTCATGCCACATACCTTTGTAAATGCCGACAATTGACTTACATATCTTAGTAACTGCATATGTAAGAGTACAACTGAATAAAGAGGAGGTGTTTGTACATACCACACATGCCATCATAACCATTGACTAATGTTTTGTATGCCTTGACTCAGTGGTATAGAAATCAACCTGGACTGTAATTGACCTGGAAAGATGACTAATCATGTTACAAGAACACAACCAACTAAGAATCTTGAATTCAAGGA
Organism: Pseudotsuga menziesii; assembly: GCA_001517045.1. Taxonomy (NCBI): domain Eukaryota; kingdom Viridiplantae; phylum Streptophyta; class Pinopsida; order Pinales; family Pinaceae; genus Pseudotsuga; species Pseudotsuga menziesii. The sequence continues at coordinate 886,444 of LPNX011075675.1, forward strand.
TGAGTGGCATATTAGCCACATGTAATAAAGTTATTGGTTGTGTTAGATTTTTATCATTCAAGCTAGCATTATATTAGGATATTATCTGAGAGAATAACATGCACAACAATAGACACAAGAGATAAGAGACACAAAGAATTTTCCTCGAGGAAACCATAAAGGAGAAAACCCCACAACTTCCTCAGAGATAGAATCAACACCAAAAGTAAAACCCGAAAACATAAAGATGATCTCCCGACAGCAGTAGTCTCTCTATCTGATCCCAACTTCTTCTCTCTCACTCATGCGCCCTAGTGAGTGTGTGTGTGTGTGTGATAAATAGAGAGGCTCACTCTGTATTTATATTCTTTCGTTCACTTAATGTCCACCCCAACATGCCGCCCTCACTTAACAATTAATTACTAGATCCGACATCTCTAGGAGAGTCTAATAACCCTAGTGCCCCACAAATTGTGGGGACTTTTCCCCTCCGACCAACAAGGAGGGTTATCCTTAACAAAACAGTGGGGACTATTGCCCCGACTTACAATAACTCACCTAGGTTCAACTTTTCTAGGATATTCTAATAACCCTAGAGCCCCACAACTGCGGGGAGTTTAACCCTTGAACAATAGGAGGGTTACCCACAATGACTTGACATGACGTGTTCACATTATAGAAACTCCCAATCGAAACATCGGGGCATGAAATGACTCAATTACATTAAAAACACTTCCCAAAATAAACATCGAGGTACAATACATAAGATATACAAGTGAATACATTCTGAAGTTACAATTACATCAACACTCCCTCTTAACTAGGAAGGTATTCTCTCGACACAATTTATTAGCACAAGTCTTCTTCTCTGTATCATCTGAATCATCATCGAGTCCTCGTCATATTCAAGTCATCTTCATATTAATCTGGATCATCACTCGATCTGGATCATCATCACTGGATCTGGATCATCACTCGATTTGGATCATCATCATTGGATCTGGATCATCACTCGATTTGGATCATCTCTGCTGGATCAACATCACTGGATCTGGATCATCACTGCTAGATCATCATCACTGGATCTAGATCATCACTTGATCTGGATCATCAATGGGTTATCATCACTGGTGCTATCTCTTGATTCTTCTCGTCACAGGAAGTTTTACAGAGCCAACCCTTTTTCATGCTGGTTGTAGGCCTAGCCTCCATGTAGGTCTTCTTCAATGCTTATATCTAACCCTAAGTCAAAATGGCCCACCCGGCATTTACATCTAACCTCATCTCGTCAGAAAGGCATGCCTAGCACTCACATCTGACCATGAGAGGAATACATCCACTATCATGTCAGAATGGCCCAACCCTTACATCTGACCATGGGAGGGCCCATCCTTCCCCCATGTCAGAATGGCCTAGCCCTTACATTTGACCATGGAAGGAACCAATCCTCTCACCATGTCAAAATGGCTCTCAGTACCAAATTGAGGGTTCCTGGTAACTGACCAGGTGCCTCCATTCTCCCAGAGAATGGAATTATCCCTTACATCTGACCATGGGAGGGACCAACCTGCCCCCAGGTCAGAATGGACCAACCCTTACATTTGACCATGGAAGGAACCAATCCTCTCACTATGTCAGAATGGCTCTCGGTCCTAGACTGAGGGTTCCTGGTAACTGACCAGGTGCCTCCATTCTCCCAGAGAATGGCATCAACCCTTGTATCTGATCAAGTGGGAACACATCCCTCAATCACATCAGAATGGACCTGCACTTATATATGATCATGTGAGACTACATCCCACTGTCATATCAGAATGACCCTCAGTCCCAGAATGAGTATTCCTAGTAACTGACTAGGTACCTCCATTCAGAGAATGGAAATCAACGCTTATATCTGATCATGTGGGAACACATCCCACAGTCGCATCAAAATGGCTTAGCACTCACATCTGACATGGAAGGAACCAATCCTCCCACCATGATAGAATAACTCAGCCCTTACATCTGACCATGGAAGGAACCAATCCTCTCACCATGTTAGAATGGCTCTCAGCTCTAGGCCGAGTATTCCTAGTAACTGACCAGGTGCCTCCATTCATAGAATGGCATTCAACAATTATATCTAATAATGTAGGAACCAATCCTACAGTCACTTCATAATGGCTCAGTACTTATATCTGACATGCGAGGAACCAATCCTCTCATCATGAGAGAATGGATTAGCCCTTACATCTGACCATACTTCGTGGCATCAATTGACTCTGATGAAGCAACACTCACTAGATTCAGGTTCGATGCCATAGGTGTGGTCATGGCCTTACAGTCCATCATCCTGAACCTCTTCAGGATCTCTACTACATACTTCCCTTGTCCCTGGGAGATTTTGCCACACCTTCATGCCTAGAAATTAGTGCACCATATCCAAGTCTTTCATCTCAACTCAGCAACAAGTCTCCTTCTTACAACTTCTGTCAGGAACAAGTCATCGACATATAACAGGAGCATCACTGGTCTTCCACCTTCAACCTTGAGGAAAAGGTTGGAATCTTCTTTACTCTCAATAAAGCCTATAGTCACCAGTAAGCTATCCATCCTGTCATACCATGTCGAACCCCAGGATCTTCTGTAGTCACTCCCTTTGAAGTGAAGCATCATACTCCCTCTGTCTTTCGTAATCTATGCACTCTTTTTGTGAGAAGCCTCATGCTACGAATCTTGGCTTCTATCCCACGATGTTTTCATCTACTACGTGATGGAACTACGAACTTCCCTTCATGTATCGATACTGCATCTTAGACATCATTCTTCTTGAACTGGTCTTCCCTTTCTTATTGGTTACTTCTTGATCGCTGGAAGGTTCTGCATCAATGATGTCGTTGCATTCGTCATATTATTCTTCATCTTGAACTGTTGTCACTTGTTCTTCGGAACAAGTCTCATCCTTCTTTGCTTGTAGGAAATTTTACGCGATCTTTCCTACAAGTCAAATCCATCAATTGTATGGTTAGAAACATTTCATAAGGTATATTCATAATGAAAAAATCTTTTGCATCAAGATATATGATTATGCAACTATTTTAGCCAATACAACATTCATCCATATCTCACGGAAACTTTCTAGATGCCTTCCATCTCTACCAGGACAACATTGAGATTGTGCACTAATCCAATATGCCAGCAAAGAGGTTTCATTCTAGTTAAGTAGCAATGGAGAGTTATATAGCACCATGAGCTACTTACGCATCACATGCATATTAGTAGTATATTGTCATTAATGCAAACATTCTATCATGCATAATACATCAACTGAATATAAACAAATGCATAACAAAACAATATCATGAAATGACAATTGAATACTTATCTTTATTTGTTTCGTGGGTAGACTCCTTCTTGAGCCTTCAGCTTCATCATCTTCTTCATTCATAATAACATCATTTCTTATCCAAATGCTAAGATGGATAAGAGGTTGAGTTCTTCATATTCCTCATCGCTTGAGGGATCTTCTTTGGATGGTGAGAGCTTGATCTTCAGTTGCTCCCATCTTTTCTTCTCTTATTATGAGTCGAGATTCTTCTTCTTCCCAGAGTCTACTGAAAGTAATCACTTCCTTCTGGCACACATTCCTCGCATGAATGAATCCCATGATCCTGGGAGGCCATTCAAGGTGGCTATCACCACTTCTGCATTCTCCACTTCTTCTTCTATTGCTACAAGTTGTTCTTTGATTTGAGAGACCCCCGTAAAGTATGATTGTATGGTCTCTGCATTCTAGATCTTCACATTCTTCAATTGTTTTCTCAAACTCATATTCTGATTTATGTTCTTCCCTTCAAATAGCTTGGTCAAGGAGTCAAACATCTCTTTCGGTGTCTATAGGGGAGACACTTATGGTATAAGGTGATCCATGATTGAATCAGCAATGATCTTCTTGACCTTGACCAAGTTCTTATTATGTAAGGCTTTTAGCCTCATCTCCTTCTGGAACTGGAACCTCTCTACTTATGTAGGTGTCCAATTCATTTTCTTCAGAGAGATCATATAATTCCATGCTTGGAAGTTGTCAACTTCACCAAGATTGTAATCAAGCTGATGTGATAGATCACTTTGAAATGAGAGCCTCAAATGAAAATAGCAATAGATTAGATCTTATCGATTTGAGGTGTCTGTCCTGGTTCCAGAGCTGGCTGATCTAGGGTTTGTCAGAGAAACCCTAATTTTCAAAACTTGGAATCTTTCAGATCTAATTGGATAAAAAGATGGACCTCTTCAAGGTGACCTGTCCAATGTACTCATTTTCTGAAAACAGTGGAGGGAAGCTCCCAGAACAGGAAGCCCTAGTTTACCAATTTCGTCTACAAAAATGCATGATACTGTTTCTACGGTATCTCCGAAATTACTACTCCTCTGTGTCTAAAACTTTGCACTGATGTAGCTTCACATGTCATTGTTTCAACACCATAGGTTTCATCATAATTTGTTTCACCAATTGAGACGTATGATCATTTGCCCAAGGTGACCTGTTTCAGGACTGTTCAACATAGTGAAGTTGTACGGACTTCCACGTGTCACTGTTTCATCTTCAGGGTCTGAAACTTCTACCACAGAAATTAAAGTTTGTGAAATTTCTGGAACATCTTCAGAAATTTCATTTGGACCTTTGTATCCCAAGATATAGAAATTCTCCCCAGGTGTCCTGTTTAGGGATGAATCCTAGAAGAGGCTGGAACCCTAACGGCGAGGGATCATATCTCCTAGAATATAGCGAATATGAAGTTGAGATTTGGAGAAAGTGTAAATTAGGATTTTATATTTGGTATGTGAAATTTTCAGCTCCTGATCCTTATCGAATCCCACGTTATAGCGAATGTACCAAAACTTATCAGTTTTAATATTTAAGGTTTTTCCAGCTCAAGGTCAAACTAGGGTTTGACGTTCTCGTAGTTTCACCCAACCAAAAATCTAGACCCAGGTCTCTAAGGTTTGATTTTTATGAGGAGAGCAATCCTATGCCAGGCTCACTCAAAAATTCCTCTTCTATAAGAAGCTCTAATTTCCCGCACCGAAAACTAAAAATGTCCGGCATCGAATTCTGCTTTGACATAAAGATGTGCCCTTCAATGGAGAGTCAGCCTAGCATACTTTTGCTGATGGATTGTGGAGATAGACCCAAAAAGTAAGAATCCCTAGCTTCTGCAGCTACACAATGTCTTCTTCTCAGGTTATCTCTGATACCATGTTAGATTTTTATCATTCAAGCTAGCATTATCTTAGGATCTTATCTGAGAGAATAACATGCACAGCAATAAACACAAGAGACAAGAGACACAAAAAAATTTCCTCAGGGAAACCTTAAAGGAGAAAACCCCGCAACTTCTTCAGAGATAGAATCAACACCAAAATTAAAACCCAAAAACATAAAGATGATCTCCCGACAGCAGTAGTCTCTCTCTCTGATCCCAACTTATTCTCTCTCACTCATGCACCCCAGTGAGTGAGTGTGTGTATGATAAATAGAGAGGCTCACTCTCTAGTTATATTCTTTTGTTCACTTAATGTCCATTCCAACGTGTTGGCCTCACTTAACAATTACTTACTAGAGCCGACATTTCTAGGAGAGTCTAATAACCCTAGTGCTCCACAACTTGTGGGGACTTTTCCCCTCCGACCACCGAGGAGAGTTATCCTTAACACAATGGTGGGGACTATTGCCCCAACTTACAATAACTCACCTAGGGTCGAATTCTCTAGGATAGTCTAATAACCCTAGGGACCCACGACTGTGGGCACTTTAACCCTTGAACAATAGCAGGGTTACCCACAATGACTTGACATGACTTGTTCACATTATAGAAACTCTTGATCAGAACATCGGGGCATGACATGACTCAATTACATTAAAAAGACTTCCCGGAATAAACATCGGGGTACAATACATAAGATATATAAGTGAATACATTCCGAAGTTACAATTACATCAACAGTTTGATAGGGGACCCCTCAAATTTATAGGAAGATTAGGCCCATGTAGGTGGCATTTGGGAAAAGGTAATTATAGTCTCCTATAATTTTGTAAATAATCCTTAGGCCTTTTGTCCTTTTAGGAAGGAAGGACGTAAATAAATAAGGGAACAAACATTGGGGGTTATCTAGTTATATAGTTGATTGGTTGGTTCTCTTAGACTATAGAGGATCAATGTTTCAATATTGGGAAAGAGGCATTGCCCATGATTCAAGTGAAGCACCTGAAATTGTAGAGAGGGAAAGATTTGAGCAGACCAAAACCAACAAAATATTAGTTGTTAAGCGTATCATAGTAGAGGAAATATGGTATACACCCTATAGTTTTTGAGTTTGACATGAGTATAACCTCTATTCGAGATATTTGTAATCTCTATTTTTCCCTAAAAAAATAAAAGAGTTGAGAAATCCATTTCAGGTTAGATCTTTCCCAAATCAAGTTTCTCTAGGAAAACTCTTAGTGTTTGATTGTGTATTTTTTCATTGCATTGTTTATTCTAAATAAATAATTATAGTTATCAACACTGTTTAAATAAACACAAAATCAAAAAATAATTATAGAACATAGGTTTTTTTTTGGGTGAACTCAGACCAATGAAAAGAACAAAAAATACCTCCTAATGGTTTGAGGGAAGACAATATACTCAAAGGTATAGAATTTAATGCTTATGATTTCTATGCTAAAATTTGTAGGAGTCCTCATGGTCATGATAGGACATAGTTTGTATGGTTAATGTGTGGTGAAAGAACTATATGGTGGGTTTGTGCAAGGGTAACATAAATTGCAAATTATATACATTATCAAGTCATTTAGAGAGCATTCTTAACATTTTATGTAAAAAGAATCAAGTTCAAGATGAGAAAAGGTTTTCTAAGCTCTAACTTATGATTGTAATATATTTGATGCAATACAAGTTATTCCAGAAGTCATTACTAAAGTGACATAACAATTTTGTGACATTTCAATGAAAATTAATAATTTTTGTATTGTATTATTAGGTATAAGCTTTTTCCTGCCATTATTTTTAGGAAGCTTAACCCACTTTTCAATGGGAGAAGGAGATGATGCACTATGATTTTTCAAAGGGAGAAGGATATGATGCACTCCACTTTTCAAAAGAAGAGAAGATGTTGCATTCCCCACCTCCTTAAACATTGCAATCCAAGACTATATTGTGGATATCCAAATTATGTAAATATCCAAATGGGAATGGATATCCTAATTAAGTAAAGATCCAAATGTGAATGTATATCCTAATTATGGATTTAGATAGAATATATTGGATTGTACACATGGTGGAAATACTACCCTTTTGAGAGGGCTCTCAAATATTTTCCTCTTTTGTAATAGCTATGAGGATGATCTAGACACATATGATCAATATCGATTACCTCCAAGGATGGGATAAGGATATAATAGGGAGGATCTCCTACATGTCATAGGCAAGAGGGAGGATTTAACATTCAAAAATATCTGGGAGGAGAAGGAAAAATTAAAGCGATCATAAAGGTATGGCCAAGGAATCCCTGGACTGCATAACACTTTTTCTATTTTGGCAATGTATTTTATATGTATATCATTTTCACAACCTTTGAAGCTTTTATTTTGAATTTTGATGACCATTAATGTACTTATGAACTTGATTATATATATCCATTAGTTTGTTATGATAATTTTAGTTCTTTATGGGATATAATGTTTAAAAATGTATGATATTTTACTTGCTTTAAAAGAACATTTTTATTTATGATGGATATATATCAAATGAGTGCATGCTTAAAATCACACAAGGTAGCATAGGGCATGGAAATCCTTGAATGTGTGAATCTCATCAAGAGAAGGAGGGATATCTACCTTATATTTAAGGAAAGGTTGAGGAGTGAAGTCAATGTAAGGAAGATCAAAGTGAATAATATTGCAAGGCAAGGTGAAGGAGGATTTGAAGGAGGAGCATAAGGAGGACAAGGAGGTTTGACTTATGGAGAAGGAACCCAAACAATGAAAGGACCAATAGAAGAATAAACTAATGATACAAAGGGTTGTGTTGGATATGTATATTATGAAAACATGGATACTGATGTTAGATTGCTCTTAACCACATGGGTATTTCCATTTGTGAAATACAATCTCACCCAAAAAGGTGCACATAATCACCATCATCACATCCAACCATGAACAACTTAGAATAATGTTGCAATGAACCCTTGCATCTATGAGAAAAAAATTTAGTTGATACAATTTTAGACCCAAGCGTTAGCGCAAGTTCTACTACCCTAGCAGGCTTATTCATTGACTTGTTAAATCCAATATAAGTCCAATTCACTTCTAAATTTTGGTAAAGCCATGGGAGGAAACAATGGGAGTGGTAATTATGTTGAGTGAAAATTTAGGATCTACGACTCATTTGATGGAAGTGTCATCATTGTGTATAGATACTAAAAAGGGGATAGAGATGTTGAAGGCTTATTCATTATCTATAGGCATATCAGAGAGATAGAAGGAGAGTGATGGGTCTTGCAACAATTCCAACTTCGGAGAGAACTCCATTAATGCTCAAATGAGCAATTCATGATGCTCAAGGCAACACTATAAAATATCCATGGTGGACATTTCAATATATTTGTTTGATGAGGTTTGGATTAGAGAATAGGGTAGCAAGGGGGAATATTGTAGTAGAGGAGATAGTAAATTGATATGGGTACATATTTTTATATTTTTTTAAGGATACATACTATATTTGATATTAAAAAAAGAGATGGTTGCAATGAGAGATTTAGATTACAAAATACAAAACATAGGGAATGAAGGAAAAAAAGAAAAAGAAAGGTCAACCATTGGCAACAAACCAAACCAAAACATGTAAGGGGACGAATGACGAATCACTTGACAACAAAAGGATATGAGATATGTTCAAATAAATTAGTTTTTTATCTTCTCTGTTCACTGTTTTTGTATCACAAATTATTTGAATACATCTCCCATATCCCAAGCCTGCTAGTATTTTAATGACAGACCTCTAAACCCAAGTAAGTTGGACACATTTTGTTAGTTATTCCACCCTCACATTGCTGATTACCTCTTTGAACTATTCAATTTCCTCATGGGTGTATTTCAAATTATCGAACATGTTCATTGTGCTTGCCTTCCATGGCTTCTTCAAAACAAAAAAATCTAAAGTAAAATTATAAGAAGCATTACAAAATGCATCTACATAACCATTTATGTTATGAGCATACATTAATTAAAGATCACAATTATGATTTCTTTAATAACATGTATAATTCAAAATACACGAAAATTGCTTTTATAATATAAAATCTAATTTTCCTTCACTTTATTATTAACTATAATAACTCTACATACCATTCTTATGGATTTAAACCTACAATTTCTTCAAAAGAATTCCACAAAAAAACATCCCACTCATCTTTTGTTTGTTACCCATTATGATGACTTGGCGGTAAGAAAACCTTTTGAAAAAAGTGTGTTAGACGATTAGATTAAATTAACTTAGTATCAGATTAGAGTAAATTAGCTTAGTGTGTGAAATTAAAACTAGGGAAGATAAAGGGAAAAGCAAGGGAAAGGAGAGGGTTGCTGCTGCCATTTCTATTCTCAGTTATTCATTTCATTTGTGTTATGTGTGGGTTTTTCATAAAAATCATTTTCTGGTTTTATTGTAATGATGGATCCCCATTTTAACACGGTTGGTCCATCGTTCGGGAAGATTGAAAAAATATCCTTACCCAGAATTTCTTCAGGTCCAATAACAGTTTTTCAAGTATTACACATCTTTCCAGTGATTTGTGTATCTTCCAAAATGTCGGATAACCGCAACATCCCTTCTAACAGTTCAATAGCCGAATCTAGATAAATGAGATCAAGACCAAGACCTAGTCGAAGAAGCAACAACACTCGAAGGAAATCGAGCAGCAGATGTGCCAGGTATTAATAGTCTACCATAGAGGCCGGAGCAGGTTCCAACAGGACAATGGTATGTTTACAGTAGTCGGCTGAGTGGTTACACATGTTGGAACACAAAAGCATAAGATAGTGTTAGCCTACAAGATTTTTGTGCACAGGAATCTCAATGTTCCTGACCACATTGAAAAAATCGAGATCAAGAATGAGGTTTCCGATTTTATCAAGGTAAATGGTTTGTTATTCTTCTTTTTTCCTAAATCCTTGATTCTCCTGTCGCCGCTTGGGAAATAATATTGCTATAGGCACTGTTGTTGTTGATATCAGTTGGTTTTGTGTTCGAAACTGGTCCATAAATGGTGAATTTATACAAGTCACTATGTGAAGAATTAGAGTGAGAGATAGATTAATTCCTTTTACAAACCATGCTGGCTAAGATAGAGGAAGAAATCAATCAGCGTGATGAGAAGTGAGTGTCTGTGTTTCCCTCTTTTCTATTTATGTGATTCATGGAACCCCGTATCTGTTTTATTACTATGTATATTTAAAATATCAATATATTTTACCCATAGACAATGACTCTGTATATACTATAGATTTCAAAAGATAAGATATCCATCCAAGTATATTACCTTTCTGATTTTGTATCCTCCAAAATCCTAAATGTATGCTGATATTGATGCATTTTTCATTAGTTATTACATGCACCCAATGCAGACTAGAATCACCGAAGCTCTGATCATGCTGATAATGGTCATTTTGGGCCCTTTTGTTTGTTAGAAATGGCCCCGACAGACCCCAATCCGTTGTCTTCCTGTGGATGGAAACTGATCCTGTATATCAAAAAATTTCTAATAACAGAAAACGAATCCTCTTGTAAATAAAAAATGAATAAAAAAATCAGACTTAGTGGGAGGTAAGGGCAGGAAAGGGAGGCCTCTTCACAACCAATCGAAGAAGAGCTCTCGCATATCTAATTTTATTTACCAATTACACCTACAAAATAAAAAAAAATCCAAATTGAACAGATTTTCCATAGCACACTTTGGAGCCCAGAAGTTTCGAGATCACAAGAGCCAGTTGGAGAGGAGCTTCGCAAAGCATTTAAACTCCTAGACCATGATCATTTGGCTCTGATCATGAGTATCTAAGCCTGTTGAGATGCATCAATATTATTTTATTACTGAACTAAACGATTAAAGCGTAGGGGCGGTGGATGATACTGAATTTTCTCTGTTGATTCGAGGTTGTTCTATAGGTCTTGCTTCCTTAAACCTCTTCAATGGGGAACTCATCCAAATCCAGCGAATTTGAAGCGTATATTTGAAGGTCAGATCTATAGAAACCCTTTTTTTTTTCTGAACTTCCTTTTTTGTTTGGTTCCAATGTCATCATGTTCTACTGCTTAGAGAAACTATGTCCATGGAATTTTTGGTAGGATAATTGGTGGAGGGTGAGAAGTTGGTGAAGAAAATCAATGGAAATATGTTGTACATTCTCATTTCTGGAAGTATGTGACAAAGATAGGGGAAAATTCTAATAACTGGGTGGGAGCTGCTTATGAAACTTGAACAATTGCAAGCAATTTTACATGGTAATATGTAAGGGTTAAAGTCCATTTTCCTTGGGTTTCCAACCAGGGAATTAAGTTTTGCATCACTATCAACCCAAAGGACATGAAGGAGCGTTATGAAAAGATGATTTGTAAGAGAAATTCCCTGTGTATCAGTGTAATTGTTTAAGCTTTATCTATTTACTTTCCAACTAATATGTGATTGTTGCCATATGAAAATGTTAAATTTTTACAATTAAATAACATATTTTTTTATTGAGAAAACAAAGAATTTGTTAGGCAATTGTTCTCGTTTACTCAAGCTAGACCGTTTAGTATCTATCAATGAAGCCTGACTGGACTGATAACATACCGACTTAACAAACCATATCTACCTTCATAACAGACCATATCTACCTTCATATAATATTGTATAGATAGTCGCTTCAAATATCGTCATGTCTATATCCAGTGTTACTTGCTGGGAAGGCAAGGCCTTAGTAGTGTCTTGTTTAAATCTGCTGCATTTGGCTTGAGTGTGAGTGAGAAGTAATCCTTCCTTCTGGGAGGACTCTGTTGGGAATATATCACAGAAGGTGTGCGCCTAGGCATTCTTTTACCTAGATTAGGAAAATTTACACAATTATGCATTAGCAACATAAAAAAAGGGATAACAAGTTCCCTAAGAATCTTGTACGAAATGGAAACTGCACCCTTGGAAAAATTGTTTGACACAGGTTATAGTGATTGAAAAGTATGGTGAATTTCCTGTGCTTTTGTAAATCTACTTTTGCCTTCAAAATATGGAACGAATATGAGCTGATTAGCTATATTAAAATATGGGATTTGACTTGAACAATGATATTCTTCCATTGCAATTGTGATGATATGAAAAATGAACGCCTTGGAAATATTTGACAAATTTTAGGTTTAGCATTACGTTCTCTGTATAGAAATGCTAGATATCCTGGCAACTCTAATGGGATGATTCATTTATCATTTAACTACCTTTGAAAGTGGAGAAACATCTCCCAAAATTGCCGTAAATCTAAAATATTCCTCTGTCTATGTATCTTGCACTTAAAATGCTCTGCCAATCTTTTCTCTTTCTACTCTGATATAATTAGTTCAAATTCACTGGGAATAATCTCCTGACTTCATTTAGGAGAATCCTCCTGAAGGGGCTCACCATATTTGAAGCAAGATCCTTGACAATGGCATATAGTTCTACTGCTACCTCCAATCTTGGACTAAGAGTGTATAACGACCTTTTATTGTCAAAGCAATAAACCAAATTCCTGTTCAATATGGATCAAAGGTTCCAAAAAAATACATATATCTTTGAGATAATAATAGATCTTGTAATTTCCTTCAAGTTTTTTCTTTCGCTCTTGGAGAAAATCCCCGTCTAGATGCACGGTCGTCGAAACTTTGACAATTTGACCTGAAGAAGGTTTAGATTCTTGTTCCTTGTGATTTATTTGGTAGTCCTTGTTTCTTCTTTCCCAACAGATGATAATGATTTGACATCTATGTTGAACTTGCAAAGGATTATGCACTCACTAATACCCTGTTTGGTGAAAATAAAAGCTACCCTTACCCTCGTTTACTCTACACAGTTTTGTATATGTGAATATATTCGAGAAAGAAAACACAGAATGATCGTAGATGAGACCAGACAAGTTTCAAGAATGTCTTTTCCTCTTCCGGATAAAAAATTTAATGGAAGGATGATAATGAAGATAATTTGGATGGTAGGGTCTTGAACAAATTGGTAAAAACAAATTATCGATGTCTTTCATTGTTTCCACATGCACAACCAATGACCATGGACATTACTTATTTCTCATCTGCGATATCATGGTTTTGAGTCTTTCCCCGTGGCGGGTTCTCCCTTGGCGTGCAATCATTTTCATTTGGGTGCTTGTATTCTAGACTTTGAACATAATTTTGCATAAATAGGATAAATTCTGATTGAAACAGGTGGAAACATGAGCCATGTACAATATTTCTATTGACAAGTAATGCAATAGGACCCAACCTATGGATTTGTGCATGAACTTGATCTTGACATTTGAACTAGTGCTTGCATTTAAACTTCATTGTGAGTATCCTTTCTCAAAAATTAGCACATCTGATGATTTGTCACCGAGGTTTATTAATGATCCATTCACTTTAGTGTTTGAATGCTCTTTCAAAACTTGTGAGTGCTCTTCTTGGTGTTTTCCAATTGCCACTTTGAATATTTAGGTGTTTCCTTTATTTTATGAGCATCTAACATTGACATTATGTTGGATATCCGACCTCGGACACGACGCTTAGCATTGGGTCTTCAACAATTGGATTTTTTTTTCTTTTTGTCTCCTTGAATGCATTGATTGTAGGATATGCTCAAAATTTACATGTCGGGAAGGCTTTGGCACTTTACAATCGTAGTTGTAGATGTGAAGCTCACTTCAATCACCATGGTGAGTGTGCTTCCAACAAGTGCACAACTAGCGGTTTTGCATTAAGCTAAGCTTATCCATCATATTGTAATTAGGTGTGGATTTGTCCCGTGATTATTCTATCGATCCCTATAAATCTAAACATATTTCACAATAGAAAATCGCCTAGCATCTACACCCTCTATTAGAAACCAACATCCAACGGGTTCTTTGCTTTTAGGAATTCGATACCGAGCTTGGTAAACCCACAAATTAGTTACTTCTTTAACTGCCATGTCCTCCTCATCATCAGGAGAATATCCTTCTCCAAGTACCCGTATAGTTTGGCTTGTTTGGATCGAGCCACTATAGACTCTGCCAAATGAATAAAAAACATTGCAATCATATTTTGGTATAATTTAGTTACATTTACCATAAGGGGGTCTTCTGGGTCACAGTCTTTCATAGCTTGGATGAGTGGTGTGTCTTGGGGACCTGTGTATATATGATCTATCTTCTTAGCAGCAACATCCTTTGTAGAAGGAATATGTTGCACCATCATGTCTGTGAAGCCAGTTGCAGATCCAAAGATAGCACTGCATGATAACCTCGGTAACGACCTCACATTACGTTTATATGCAACATTACTAAGTGTCACCACCAACTCTATTAGGGTAGTCTCCACACTCTTTATGTGTTCACCAATCACTTGGCTGTAATTTTTATACTAAGGTTCAAGAACAAATTGCACAAATGACCTCTCACCTCCAGTTGGGAGAGGCCTTTCCTTAAAATTTCTAGTATCTGGATGAAAATATAGGTCCCCCAAAGGAGGGATACAAAACGATTTGCATCGAATGGAATTCCATGGAGTTTCACATAAATGTTGGCAAATGATTGAAAATAAAAGACCATCCTACAATGCACTTGCAAAACAAACATCCTTACTTAGAGGTCAGCACAAAAGCTTCTTCAAGGAACTTGTCCAAACCCGAGATAATAGTTATGAAGCGTCGCTTCTCTCAATACAGGTATGCAAATAGTCATTTGGTTGAAAGGATTTGATCTGAAATTTACTTATCGACATAACAAATATATAAAACATGGCCTGTTCCCACTGAATTTTGGTTTATATACGATGTGGAGGTGATCATGTTTGAATTAATTCAGAGATAGAGTCAAAATCGATTCAAAATATGTGCTAATAAGATCATATGTAAGAATTGCTAATTTTGGAAACATTAAAATGTCCAACTTACTTACGATTTTAACATTAACTCTATTTGGGAATGTAAGAATTGCTAATTTTGACACCATTACGATGTCTAGCCTACTTACAATTTTAACATTTGAAAGCTGTCGTACAAGACCTATGAAAACGGAAGAACTTTATCGAGAATATAAGAATTGCTAATTTTGATAGCATTAAGATGTCAAAATTTTATTGAGAATATAAGAATTTCTAATTTTGAGAGCATTAAGATGTCTAACCTACTTACAAATTTCAACTTTTGAAATCTGTTGTACAGGGTTCATCATCAGGACCAAAAAATGGATATATCAATCATGAACAATTTAAAAACTAAAAACTGTGAATTTTCTTGTAAGGGCATTAACTCAGATAGTTCTTAAAAACTAAAAACTGTGAATTTTCTATGAAGGATTTTTAGCGCATTAACTTAGATAGTTCTTACCAATGACATTTTCTTCGGATTTAACTAAGAGTCAAGAAAGATCTACAACTGAATTTTGACATATTTTGTGTGTTTTTGTAGATCTAAATATAATAACACACCCTGATCAATGCAAAATCCTTTGGGTAAAAATATTTGCTATATACTGTTAAATACCATGCACACTTTTGTTAATGTTAAAAAGAAATCGTAACGGCAACATAAGTACATCCATGCCACTACACAGAGATTGATGACATGAGAAACATATATTAACTATGGAACAAAATTTAAGTTACGAATAATAGAGAGGCACAAGATGTCTTGTGCACTATCAGTGGCAGCAAGCATTCCATTTCTTGGTCTGTTTTTGGGCTATGATAGCAGCCTTCTCTTCTCTGTTGCTTACCCTATCTCTATGGATTCTTCTTCCACTATCTCTTTCTTCTTGGCTCTTTTCTGGTTAAAAAACCTTGGAGTTTGTTATCTTTAGGGCTACATGTCTGATCCAATGTAGCTTCTTTCTAACCAGATCCGTTAGGGATCAGAGCTCCCCACTTTGGAGGTTTTTGATCTCCTAAATTATATTTGAGGACTCGGGCCTTTGCTTAGGTTCAATATTCTGGTTCTAGGTCTGACTCAACATCTTGGATTTGGCGCTTTGCTAAGGTTTTGCTTTTAGGCTGCCCTATCATGGCCACATTCCTCCCAATCACCCAAGCTATGTCCAATAGACAAGTGTATATATATATATGTATGTATGTATGTATGTATGTATGTATGTATGTATGTATGTATGCATGTATGTTTCATATTGCATTAGCATATGCATAGTTACCATACTTGGGCACAACAAAGAACTCAACAAGGTGAAAGGGTCAAGAGTTTAACTTGGCTAATATAAACCGTCCATGAGTTTTTTTAGGCAGGAAAATAAATCAAACTTATTGACCTATCAATGAACCACATGCACTAACCAGGTACCTGTTTGACTGATGAGTACTTGCAGGTCAAATGTGTCCTGGGATTCACCCACGAGGCTGGGTGAAACTTGGAAAGTGTAGTAACTATGATAATATGCTTTTCGATGATTATGCAGCAAATGAACCCAATTTTAGAATAGATTGCAATGTGAGAGATAATAGACCAAGTGATATTTGACATGGATGCTAAAAACCTATGCCTGAAATGAGATCCAGACAGAAGAAATAGGAGAAACATTCTCTTTCTTATTTTCATCATATGATAGGGGCCTAGGGATTATGTCTAGAAAAATTGAAATATCCGTAGTGTTTACTTCCTACTACCTAGGAGTCAATTTATCTTTAGTTGAACATTTTTTTTTTTCATATTCACTCATCAAACATGCATTGATATTTTGTAAACCGACATTTATGGTTTTATTTTCTATTTCCATTAATATTCCCGTTTTTTATTTTAGAAATCTATTTATTTTGATAGTATTGAAAGTTCAGAGATGTTTGTGCCATTCATTGCTGGTTCATTTCTTTGAGATGAGCTACAATTGCTACAATATTTTTGGTTTTTTCTATGCAACATTTTTGTGCCTCCCCTTGCCTGCTTATGAACCTGTTTTTGATTGGGAGAATGAGAGGTCCTACATATTTGGACATAGAAGACCAGAAGTTCCACCAACTATATGTGGCAGATTTTGTGTGTACTTAATGTAGTGGCAATATGCACTTGCCTTCACTTTCACATGAAGGAATTCTTTATGCTAATTTTTCAAAGAAGGCCACATGTCTTCTTGAAGTTCATAACTGATATCTTTCCATTGACATGCCATTGTTGTTTCTTCCTGTATTTTTTGATATAATGTATTTGAATGGTTTTCAGTGGACTCAAGATATACATCCAGGATTTATCTTTGTCCTTTCAAGCAGGTTTCGTTGGTGAGTTCAATGAGTAGAATAACCATCTGTCTCTCAGAGATTCATTAACTATGTAATAAAGCATGAAATGCAGAGATTGATTAGAATACATCATTCATTTTCAGCATACATGTTTTACTATTTCAAGTTGATATATTACCTTTGGTATCCATGATATTGAAACTCTCATCCTAATACACATAGAAATGTCTATATGTATGTCTTGTTCCAACCATTTGAGGGGATTCATATGTTGAAGAATGAGGTCTGTTGTCACTTCAATGAAAGGAAAAATTTCTAATATGCGGTGTTCCTATGAGAGATTTACTTTCTCAGAAGGTAAGAACTTTTGTTTTAGGAAACTGATTGAATTTTTCTGCCTCTTACCAAAGCCTTTTTATGGTACAATATGTTTATATCATAGAGAAAGGAGAGAATAACTCACATAGGACTTCTATTTCAAGTTCTTTCCCAATGAAATGCAATATGTAAGTGCCGTTCAATTTTTCCTCTTATGAGAGCAATTGATTTGATTGATTTTTATTTAGTTAGTTACCTCATTTTTTTTCATGTTCTTAGGTCATTATGTGTGAATGTTCTTGACACCTTGCTTATCTAGTGCATTACCATTTTTGAAATAATATATTGATGTCAGATCAATAATTTCCGAGCTTGGTTTTATTTTCAAAGATTGACTGATGACAAGATGTTTATGATAATATGCCAGGGTATGGTGCCAACACCGTGCTCTATTTTCATTGGACTCCCCATCTTCATCTGTTTTCCTACTTATTTAGTTGGAAAAGCCTATAACTGAAGGAGTGACATCGTCAGCATACTTGTCAGCATATCTTCCTTTTCAATTGTTTCCTTGTTTGATGAAGTTTACTTAACATTCTTTGCTCGGTGCTAAATTTTTCAGCATGGTTGTGTCAGTGACAGTGTTTCTTGATCTTGAATTTTGGACTCATATATTTATGCCAATATAATTTGGATGTTTTGTTTCAATTGGAGTTTTCCTAAAATAAATGGAAGTTTCCTTTCTCTTTGAAATATCATATAAATCTTATATTCTTCCCGATGTGACATTCCATTGATGTTCTATTGGTGTTTTATTCTAGTGCCTTTTGCTTTAGAGAAAGCTTGAGCAATTTTTGTTTTTGTTTTTTGTAGCTATTTAATATCGTTGTCTCGTTGAATTTCAAAATTCTCCAACATGTAGTTTTTAGATCCCATGAAATTTCCTGGTTATAGTGAACATTTCAGGTTTTTGGAAGAAAAATATTATAAGGATATATTTTTTGAATAATGATGGAGCAGGAAGAGCTGAGTGATTCTCAAGATGAAATTTCAGGTTCATGTATAGCTGAAGACAATAGGTACTTCAGAAAGATGCCATTAGTTTCCTTGATGTATATTTTGTGAGAATATTCTTCCAGCTCAATAACCACCTTGTTTCTTAAGCTTATCATGGGGGTAAATAGGACTGCATGTTGTGTTGTACACAAACTTTTAGCATTGAAAATTTTGGTTAAATTGTATCCCAGGTCTTCACCTCACTCATGGAATAGTACTGTCAACACATGAATGATTGTTTACATGGTTGCAACAACATCACTGTACTTGTATTACTCTAAATATTCATCTCGACTAAGCCATTGTTTTGTCTTAAAACCTTTAATCACGCTATTAATGAAGAAATTTTTCATCACTTCTAGCAAGTCACATGGCTTTACCATAGTGGTTTAATTTCCATCAGAACAGTGTTCCAATGTATCACTTGTAAACCAACCCATACATATTGGGAAGTCATCTCGAACCTGCTCAATCCTAAGCCAGTTGAGCTCTCAAAAGGCTATGTGCCAGCAATGATTGAAAATTTGAATATTGCTATGAAAGGTCTTGGATAGTCACACTTTTTTCCTCACAAAGGTTGTCATTGGATTACACAATCAAAGTTCAAAATCCATTTGATTTTCATTTTCATTCATTTAAACCCTATTTTCCTTAGTTTTGACTACATAAGCTGGCTTGGAGCATCATGCATGCTCTATTCCCTTTGTTACAAGTGCATTAGAAGATTTCTGAATAGAAGTGTTAATTCATCCTTTGCATAGTCACCTTGTATCTCAACTATCCAAGGTGGTTGGATTTGGGTGACAAAAAAGATTAGGATTTCCTTAGGTTTTGAAGAAAAGGAAGAAACTTGTATTAATGAATTTCCGTGATTGTATTATGTATAGAATTCTAGAAACTAAAATTAAGGCCTTGTACCTTGCTAAGCCATTTTTTTGTGTTGGGGACCAAATTTGCTGATTATAAAATGCCAGACTGTTAGAGTCTTTTCCTTAGTATTTGCTCCATGTTCATAGGACATGGGCAATGGATAAGATTTATTCCTTGCAAATTGGCAGTTTAGAAAGGAGGTCAAGCCACAATAGAGGATCACGTTGATCAACAACTCCATTATTCTCTTGCATTGGTAGGGTCATTGAGTTTTTGTTGCTTTTTATGGCCATGGTATTCTTCATGGGTAGTGGAAGAAGGTCAAACCCAAAACCCATGGACTCATGCCCAGAGCCCATGGACTCAAATGACAGAAACTGATTTGTTGTGGGCTTAATTTGGTTATGAGAGCTCTGTCCCAGAAATATTCTTTGGTCCCCTGGATTTGTGTTTTCATACTTTGTTGTGTTTCTAGTAGAGCTACTACCAATGGGACCCAAAACCTTCTTTTGATGCACTGGATTTTTGTTTTCAAACTTGCCAGTGTTTCTAGCAGAGCCACTGCCAATGGGACCCAAAGCCTTCTTTTGGTGCATTGAATTTGTGTTTTCAGACTTAACAATATTTCTTGTAGAGCCACTACCAATGGGACCCAAAAGATTCTTTTGTTGCACTGGATTTATGTTTTACGACCCAAATCCATCGCCAATGGGACCCAATATCATCTCTTCAAATGGATTCTTTCTCTACTCATTTGTTTTATCAAACATAAGGGATACCCTTTCTTCGAAACCTGTCATTGATCCTAACCCATTTGAAAAAGTAGACTGCCTATCGCATTGATTGGCATATTTTGAGAAAATGGACCAACTGCACTATTCAAACTTGATTGTGATGTATCATAAGAATTCGAAGGAAGAAATGATGAATGCTTCACATTAGACTTTTCCTTCAAGCAAACTTTCCCAAGAATATGCCTCAAGACTTCTACATTGTTCTGCTGAGTTTGAGGATTTTTAGAAAATCCAAATGTAGCCCTATCCCATGAGGATGTTGATACATTGCTGATACGTATATGTAACCCAGGAAATGCACCAGAGAAGATGGAAAATCTGTTATCAGTTTCTACAAATTATTGTTGTTAGATCTCATATAGTGGTACACTTACAGTTGCTAGGGAATAGTGATTTTTGCAATCCCATTAAGCCAATTTATTGAGTTTTGTTCAAAATTCCTAGAAAAGGTTTATGGATTTCATAACCTGCTTGATAATATATTGTGAACTTATAAAATCTATCATCCTTTGCCGACCATTAGATACTCAAATTTGTGTATTGATCCTTTCTACCATTATAGAGGACTCTGTAAGTTAGGTTCCCAAATTCTTAAAGGGTGATAGCTCAATGGAAGAGCGCCTGCCTTACAAGTAGGAGGTTGGTGGTTCGATTCCTCCATACCCTAATTATATTATAATATCGGTTAAAAACAACTATATTAGTAAGAAAAAATAAGAGATAAGTGACCAAACAATGAGAGATAAGTGACCAAACAAAATAGCCAAAATTCGTGGATCAAATGGGAGAGAGGCGGGAGGCATCACGGTGAACTGAAGCTGTAGGGTTTGACAATGTACGAGGGTTTCTACCAAGGGATGAATCCTATACCATCATCTGGGGGGATGGGTCCTGGGATGTGTGAGCACACGGATGGTGGGGCAGAGCCCCCTGTTATGAGCTGGAATATGGAAATTGAGAAAGGAAAAGGACATATGAAAGTATCTGATTCCCATCCAAGGAAGGATGGGGAAGGAACGAGTGGGACCAACATAGATGACGATGTGAAAGTAGAGACCGCGAAGACAGGGCAATGTGTCCCAAAATAAAAAACAGTGTCGAAGCTGCAAATTAACTTAGAACGGGTAAGGGAAGACATTCAGTACATGAAAGAGCATGCACTCATAGGTAAATTTGTAGGGATATGGCCCACAGAGAAGAATCTAGTGTGGTGGATAAACAATACTTGGAAACCCCAAGGACATTATGATCTGTGACTAGGGGAAAAAGGATTCTTTACGATCATATTCTTTAATGAAGAAGACAGAACCAAAATAGTTGAGAATGGGCCATATTTCTACAATTCCGTTGGTCTATTCCTAAGACCATGGAAAGAACGATTCAATCTAGATAAAGAAAATCTAACAATAGCCCCAGTATGGATCAGAATGTATTCCCTATGAACAAAATACTAGAAGGAAGAATTACTGACAGACATTGGGAACACCTTGGAGAACTTCGTAAAAGTTTCAGAGAAAACTAGACAGAGGCGCTATACATCCTATGCCAGAATTTGCATCTACCTAGACATATCACAGGATCTTCCACATGGAATTGAATTAACATGGGATGATGAAGATTGGTTCCAAGCCATATACTATGAGAAGATACCTTTATGATGTATAAGATTCCATGAGCATGGACATTTGTTCAAAGACTGTCCGCAAAATAAAAAACCAGGAGGAAAGAAAGATCAAGAAAGTCAAGACATTGAAGGCTTTACCAGAGTCCCTAATAAAAAAAAGATCAGCCAAGGAAACAACGGGACTTGAGATAAACAAAAGAGTTCAAACTCAAAACAGGTTTGAAGCCCTCCAAGATGTAAAGAAGAGTAATAACCAACAAACTGACCAGACTAAAGAACAACAAGATCCGATGCCAGAATCTAGTATGAAGATCCCGACCAAGGACGAGAACCAAGAGATAAAAAAGAATGTTGATATGGTAACTAAACCTGATGGAGAGGAAACAAATATAGGAGATCTTGATTTGGATGGACTGGAAGTGACATGTTTCGAAAAGGTACCAGAACAGATCCCTCATCAACAAGTCTCGCTTCTAGAAAAGGTGATAATCAACGCAAAAACTATGAAGTTTCTTGGAATAGCATCTGAATATCTCAAGGACCTAGATGGTAAAAAGAAGGGAAAAAGAGAAAAATGAGGACAACACAACAATGTGCAAAGAATCCAAATTGGTGGGGCGAATATTGTAGCATCAGGGTAGTATCCCACCATAGATGTGGCCCTATCTCCTACAACCAAATAGATTCCAATGTGGATTACCTCTTGGAATATAAGAGGCTTTAACAGTACCTTGAAGATTCATCTTCTAAGAAGAAGGATTGAAATGGAAAAATCGGGCATCATCTTTTTACAAGAAACTAAATGCTCCGAAGTCTAGCTTAAAGTTATAGTGGGAAAGGTATGGTGGGGGATCAAATCTATGGTAGTGGATGCGAATGGAGAGGTTGGAGAAATAGGAATCTTGTGGAACCCAATAGAGGTGGCCCTCTCTGACTTCATCTCAACACAATTCTCTATGTCGACAACATTTCATATTTCAGGTACAAGTACCCGAGGGTTCATGACCAATGTATACGGGCCTCCTCTGGCTGAGCAAAACCTGACATTTCTAGAATCGTTAAGCACTATCAAGTTGGCATTGGGAGAAATAAGCTGGATCCTCAGTGGAGACTTCAACTTGATCAGGAATCTTGATGAGAAAAAAGGTGGGATATGGAAACTAAATCCTGTTAGTGAATATTTTAATGAAGTCATTGTAAACCTAGAATTGGTAGATGTTAGAATGACCAATGGTACCTACACTTGGAACAACAAAATAACATGAGACAGAGGAATAGCTTGTCGGCTAGACCTGTTTTTGGTCTCTGAATCCATAATGATGGTAGGAGGAGAAGTGAGAGCTGTAGTACTTCCATCAGTCGGCTCAGATCATTGGCCTATCAGTCTGAATTGGGAAAACGGTGGGGTGAACCTCCGAAGACCCTTCTGATTTGAGAAGTTATGGCTGCTTCAGGCGGACTTTCCGAAGAAAATCGGAGAATGGTGGGAGGAAATTCCACCCATCAGAGGTACCAGAATGTACTAGTTTCAACAAAATATCAAACTCTTAAAAAAGAAAATCAAGAAATGGAACAAGGAATCCTTTGGAAATATTTTTCAAGCCAAAAAGGAACTGGATAGAAAGATTCAAGAGGTACAAGTAAAAGGCATGTAGAGTGGCATCTCAGATGAAATACGTGCGCAAGAAAAAATGTTGATACAATAATTCAACCGAAGAGAACAATAGGAGGAAGTTTTATGGAATCAGAAAGCTAGAGTTAAGTAGCTCCAAGAAGGGGAACATAACACTAGTTTTTCCCACAAAGCTGTCATCCAACATCGTCAGGGAAACCGAATGGAGAGAATGAAAACAGAGGAAGCGATCGTTGTTGATACCCGGGAGGATTTGGAATTCACTTTGAACTCCTTCGCCAATCTTCAGGAGGAACTGGACTGGGACCGGGATGCCGCTTAGAGGGAGGTGTTGCGGCACATTCCAAAGGTTATTATGGAAGAGCATAACTTCATGCTTGGGAAACCTATTGATATGGAAGAAATGGAGTCAATTGTCAAAAAAATGGCAAAAGATAAAGCCCCAGGACCTGACGGGCTCACTACTAACTTCTTTCACGCCTGCTGGGAATGGTTGAAAGAGAAAATATGGGAACCGATGGAAGATTCAAGGAAGACTGGCAATATTCTAAAAGCTCTTAATTCAACCTTCCATATGCTTATTCCCAAAGAGAATGGCATGGAGGATCCTTGAAAACTAAGACCGATCACTTTGTGTAATGTTATTTATAAATTTATCTCAAAGGTTATTGCCAATAGGAATCGACCCTTGCTCCCCATCATCATCTCCCCTAAACAGGAGGGTTTCGTTGAAGGAAGGAAAATCATGGATGGTATCATTCTAGTTCATGAAACCATTCACTTGTTAAAAGTCAAGAAAATCCTAGGTATGCTTCTGAAACCGGATTTGTCGCAAGCTTATGATAAACTTAACTGAAAATTCTTAGTAGGTATCCTACGGGCCTTTGGCTTCTCTAAGTAGTGGAACGAATGGGTCATGAACCTGGTTTCATATTCCTTCTTTTCCATTTTGGTCAATGAGACTCCCTCCTCACCCTTCCAAGTCTCAAGAGGAATTAGACAGGGTGATCCTCTATCTCCCTTCCTGTTCATTATTGAAGCAGAGGGTTTAGGAATAATGATCAAGAATTTGTGCAATGAGAACAAGCTCAGAGGGCTATTGCTTGATGCTGGTTTTGAACTGCAAACTCATCAACAGTTCATGGATGACATGATTGTTATGGGAGCGTCTACTATACATGAGGCCCACGGTCTAAAAGAGGGGTTGAACACATTCCTGGAAGCTAGTGGACTTGAAATTAATAAGGACAAATCCCAGGTTTACTTCTTCAACACTCCAAATACCACTAAAAGGAATATCCCTAGAATTATGGAGTTCTCTGAAGGTAGGCTTCCCTCTAAATACCTGGGGTCGCCATAGGTGAATCAACTATAAGGCAAATTTCATGGAAAGAAATTTTGGACAAAATTAAGCAGAAGTTGAGTCACTGGACTTTTAGAGCCCTTAACTTCCCTAACAGACTCATACTGGTGAAACATATTCCACAAGAAATGCCACTCTATCTCTTTTCTGTACTGGCTACACCAAAATCAGTGATAAAATAAATCAGGAATATCCAAAGAAACTTCCTGTGGGGGGAATAGATGGACACAAGAAGTGGCCACCAGTGGACTGGAAAACCATATGCAAACCCAAGGAAGTTGGGGAATTATGACTACGAGACCCCTTAAATATCAACAAAGCAATGGGAGCTAAAATATGGTGGAGATGGATAACCCATGAAGAGGAACCCTGGGCTAAATTGTGGCATATGAAACATGCTCCTCAGTGGCCTAAACAACTTCTGATTTGATTTTGAGAAAATGTACCTGGTTCTAGCATTTGGAAATCGACTCAAGAAAATCGAATCCTCATTCAAAGCCATAGCTTTTGGGATGCCAGAGATGGAAGGACTGCGTTGTTTCCTAGGGATGTCTGGAATCAAGATCCTAACATAACCAGTCGAGATGATGTCCCAATACTAATCCATCATCTTTAGAATAGTCCGATGAAAAAGGTGGTGGAATTTTGGGATTATGGCTCCCTAGACCAACTCTTTAGACCCTGGAAAGTGAAGGAATGGTGGCAAGCTCTGGTTCCAGAGGAGAATATGGAATATTTTTACAATGAAATTTTCTCTAGGAAGATTCCCAAGATTGATGGTCTGGACAAGCTCAGATGGGGGTACACCAACCAAGGTAACTTCAATATTAAATAAGCTATAGAGATGCTTATGGAAACTTACAGAATGGAAAAAGAGGTAAAATGGAGGAAAATCTAGGGCGGGAGCTAGTGGCCCAAGGTGGCATCTTTTAGCTAGTTTCTCCTTAAACATCACATTCTCACATGGGATAATATACATACAAGGGGGATCATGGGTCCTTCAATATGATTCCTTTGTGAAACAAATAATGAAACCATAAACCACCTTTTGGACAAGTGTCCAATAGCAGAATCCATCTGGGAAAGAGGTGCACGATTGTTTAAAAAGAACCACAGACATAACGACCTCCTAGATTTAACAACTACTGAATGGCCGAAGAATGTATTCAAAAACAAAATTGTGAACATGGTATGGGAGTTTTTCCTGGGCTTCTTTGTCTGGGAAATATGGAAATCACAGAACATACAAATCTTTGAAAATAAACAAAGATGGGTGGATGAAATCTGGGCGTTGATTGAAGCACACTTAAAAGAAACAATAACTTTAACACTCTGGACCTAAGAAGATTTCATAGCAGAGGCAACGTAAAGACTTATCCTCTATGAATTGGGGATACACGAGTTAATTGAAAACAATTCGCACCCCAGATATTCGCTCAAACCCCTGCACCACTTTTATTTTTGGCAGTGCCCGTTGGAAGGTTCTTTCAAAATAAACTTCAATGGTGCTGCAAAAGGAAATATGGGACCTGCTGGTTTTGGAGGTGCAATTAGGAACTCCAAGGGCGTAATTCTCATCATTTTTTGGGGTAACATTGGAACTAGCATTAATAATCTAGCAAAGCTCAAAGGACTCATCAATGGGTCATCGTGGGCCTTGCAACAGCAACTTTAATTGTGGAAGGAGACTCTCAGGTTCTCACTAATATTGCATGAAGACTTCAAAATGGTGCAGACATTACCTAGGTCTCGAAAAATTGGAGATGGGAAGGAGGTTAACAGAGCTCAGAAGGATGCTAATGGGAACACCAGTGCTTGAATTCACACATGTCAAAAGAATGGGTAATAAGGTGGTATACATTATGTCTAATGAAGGGGTTGACAAGAATAACTCCTTCCATGCAGAAGGGATAAATGACAAAAAGGAACGAACAATTTGGCGACGCTGTGAAGAGTTGGCGGAGGAGGATGTGGGCAGGAAGGATGGTGATCTCCCTCAATAGTTGCATGTTGTATCATGCCCGAATAAGGCAGGTGTATGCACTCCTTCACATCTGACACATCACTCCACATGTGTGGGTCCCACGTCACGACCAAGCCGACTCTAGTACGAAACGCACTAGGGAATAATGATGATTCTCCCCCTTTATTCGTGGAAGATAGGGAAGGACGCGAGGTGATATCTCCAACACTTGGATTTAACTTCAATAATGACGAGGATATGGGGAGGACGAGCGATAAGAGTATGAAGCATTTGGATACAGAAGGTGGAATGCATGCACGATCCAGAAGGGATGATCCGGGGACTGGCCACCATAAATAAGGATGCCTCTCTTGGCGGTTGACGAGTACAGAATGGGGTGTGGGAATTGTCCCTTCAGACATACCGGTGGGGTAAATTCGAATTGTTGCTCCTGGGATGGAAAAAGCACAAAAAACCGTACAAGGTGACCATCAATGGGGGAAATGGCTGCTGATATTTTGCACGGTAAGATGGATATGGAAAAGAATTATGGAAACCGGGTCTGTAAGGCTGATGCTTTGAAGGGTGCGAAGTGGAAACATCATCTTGAATGGATGAGGCAGGGTACTTCACCCACAAGAATGGAATGGTTATAAAGTCACCCAGGGAAGGAGAATGGATCATCCTGTTCAAGTTTCAAATTGAGTGTAGTTATTTGTCAACCTCCAGTAAGTATCTGCCCTGTGAGATTATGGCTCAACAATGGATAGTTTAGAGACGTTAGGGGGAGAGAGGTAGGACTAAGGGTTAAAATTTTCCTTCGGCTAGTTCTTTTGCTAATACCCTGCTTGTTGATGATAATTCAGTCCCTCTAGCATTTAATTGGGGAGCGCAGTATATGGCCGAGACCTTGGTGGTAGTAGAAGCCCAAATTGCAGCAAAAGAAGTCAATCTGCTATAGGAGTACGAGGTGCACCAAGTGATACCCTTGGTGGTCAATCCTTTTTGGACGGTGTGGATTCTTCTTGCACATGATTTGTAGGCTAAGGCACAAATGGTGCATGGCATCAGGGAAGACCTGACTTTGATCCAGAGGGGTTAGCAGGGAAGTGCCACAGGTTTTCTCCTTCTAGACCAGGTTGTGGGATAATTTCTTGATCGCCTAGTGGATCCAGCCACAGAAGCGCATCCTTCATCTTCAAGTGACCCTCCTCCATAGTGAGGGTTATGGGAAGACTGGATTTTTGGGCTTACCAAGGTTATGCATTTCACCTTTTGAAACTATGGCTACACCTTGTTTATGTTTTATTATGTCTATGTCGGAAACTATTTCGTTTGTTTATGTCTATTGTCTTTTCAGTTGGGATTGGGAGGGTTCCTGTATTGTTCAAGTTCAGTCTCTCTGTAGATGTGGGATCGTAGAATTCCAGGTCAGGTGTCACAGGAATGCCTTTGTTTTGATATATGTATGTCTATGGGTGGGTTCTGTTGTCTTATTAACAAGGAAAGGTACGGGTGTGGGAATTAGGGGAGATAATAGACTAAGTCCTTCAGAGAACAACCTGGTCATGCATGGATCATCCAGCTGGATAGGATTGATTGTAATATCATTTTTGTACCATAGTAATAGAATGTGTTCTTGCTTATTAACGAAAAAAAAACCAAAATTCGTATATAAAACTACTAAAGCAACTAAATTAGTGACCAAAAAATGAGAGATGTGAAACTAGGCTTAAAAAAGGATGCAATATGTGGTGCTAATGATGAAGCCAAACATGGCGTTGATATGGTAGAAAAATAAAATGCAAAACTAGGCATTAAAAATGATGCAACACGTGGCGCTAATGATGAAGCCAAACATTGCATTGATATGGTGGCAAAATAAGATGTTACTTTGGATTCAAAACATGGCGCTACATAGGAAGAAAAATATGGTGCAACAATAGAAGCAATATTTGGCGTCGTTTTGGTAGCGAAACACGATGCAAAAAGAGAAGCAAAAATTGGTGCAAATTTGGAAGCGAAAATTGACACATATTTGGAAGTAAAACATGGTACAAAATGGGATGCTAAAGTGGTAGCAAAAATGGATGCAATATTGGATGCTAATTTGGATGCTAACATGGTGCTATTAAGGATGCAAATATGGCACTAACGAGGATGTCATTTAAGAAGCAAAAGCAGACACTCTCTAGGATGCAAAATAGGATGTTATTTAGGAAGCAAACCTCGACATTGTTTAGGAAGCAAAGTTGGATGCTATTCTTGAAGCAAACAAATAAATGCTATTTTGGACGTCATAAAGGATGCTATCTAGTGATGGATAATAACTCCCGATTCAATTCTATTCATGGCTAAAACATTTATTTATACATTACAATGACTCTTGGGATTACACATCCGAGAGTCTTTTCATCTT
>LPNX011075675.1:933273-968732 GCA_001517045.1 Pseudotsuga menziesii
AATAAATTGTCCCCAAAAGTCTAATTCTCATGACTTTTTTTGGGGGGGGGTTCTAAAAACTGCCTTCAAAAACACCTTTAGGGGCGGTCTTTCTAACCCACCTCCCCCCAAAGTCCCAAGAATTGGACTTTTGGGGGTGGGTTTTTAAAAACTTTCCCCAAAAGTCCAATTCTCAAGAATTTCAAGGGGGGTTTTTAAGCACTGCCCCAATATACCTACAAAAGATTTGGGTGGGGGGGGGGGGTTAGCAAAACCGCCTCAAGCCAAAACCTCACCCAAAGGGTATTTTTTTGTAGTGTGAACAAATGCTCCTACAACAATCATGAACAATGTATTCCAAAAATACTTAGATTGCTTTGTTAAAGTGTTTTTGGGTGACATCCTCATTTACTAAAGGAAAGAGAGGTAGCATTAAGAACACCTAACATTGGTGCTTCATTGTCTTAGGGAACACAAATTGTTTGGGAATTTATCTAAGTGTTTCTTCTTCCAAAAGGAAATTCAATATATTGTTCATATAATTAGTGGATATGGTATGGTTGTTGATCCTAATAAGGTTGAGGCTTTAATGGATTGGATAAATTTTCATTTAATATTCAAACTAGTGCTAATAGTGCATGCAAATCTCTACTGATAACCACACATGAATATATTTTACAGTATGTAGCGGAATATAAAACTGAGAAATAAATCACAACATCGCATCACAATATTGACACTATTATTTTGGGTATGGAAACCACCGGAAAAACCCAAGATGGGAAAACCGGTACAATAATTAGATATAGATTTTATTATGAGAAAATATGGAGCGTTTAAAATACTGCAAATTCACCCAAAACTGGTGAATGCAGTTACACAACAGGAATACTGGGCAAAACCCCAGCTAAACCTCAGCACCCTCCTGTGTGAGTGTACGACCCAACTGTACGAAGCTCAGTGATCTTACTGCTCGCTCCTCCACCTTCCTGGCTAAATCCTATGTCTGAATTTCTCTCCATGTCTGTATCTGGTCTTTTTCGAAATACAAGTGTGTGTCCTCTCCACCAATTAATCTCTCTTTTATAACTTTAGGTAAAGAGAAAACCCTAATTTCACTTTCAATTTAACTAGTTTTTTACTAAAGTTAATTTAGATCACTTTAATTTATTTTCCAAAGTAAACTTAGGAAAAGTAAATTAAATACAATTGGTTTCTTAATTTAAGTCTTCTGAATGCAAGAACACATGCATGCAAGAAGACCTTCCTTGTTGCTTCTAGTTTAACACTCCCTCTCAACGAGGAAGGGATTCAATAGCAACCCCAACTTATCCCTGAACTTCACAAAAATCTGTCTGCAAAGTGCCTTGGTGAAAATGTTTTCCACCTGCTCATATGTTTATATGTACTCCAACTGAAAGGTTCCTCTTTGAA
This sequence comes from Pseudotsuga menziesii, assembly GCA_001517045.1. Taxonomy (NCBI): domain Eukaryota; kingdom Viridiplantae; phylum Streptophyta; class Pinopsida; order Pinales; family Pinaceae; genus Pseudotsuga; species Pseudotsuga menziesii. The sequence continues at coordinate 934,687 of LPNX011075675.1, forward strand.
CATAATATCTCAAGAAGTGGTACCTGATGTCTATATGTTTTCTCTGGTTATGGAACACTGGATTCTCAGATATCCTGATGCCACTCTGATTATCACAGTGAACTACTGTAGCCTTTCGCTCACACTCGAACAACCCTGCAAGTAACTAATTCCTCAGCGACATACCCTCACAAGCAGCCATGTTGGCTGCCATGTACTTGGCCTCTGCCAAGCTCAATGCAATTGAATTCTGAACCAAGAGACAACCCCTAATCCAATGGTGAAACAACAACATGAAGTACTCTTCTGGTCGTCTACACATCCTACCCAGTCAACATATATGAATCCTGCTAACTATACATTCCCCATGCACTCATAAACCAATCCATACTCCACTATACCTTTGATGTAGTGAAGTATGTGCTTCACAGCCGTCCAATGCACTCTCCGAGGGTCCACCATGAACTGACTCAAATATTTGACTGTAAATTTGATGTTTGGTTGAATGTTGACCAAATACATAAGTGATTTGATAAGCTTTCGATACAAGGTAGAATCAAATCTGTTTAACCCTGATGCATCAATCTTCCTCCAATTGGAAACTAGAGTTATGTCCATAGGATTGCATTCCTCTCTGAATCTCTTCAAGATCTCTACTACATACTTCCCCTGTCTGATGAAGAAGGATCCATCTCTCCACCAAACCTCCAAGTCCAAAAATTAATGCATCAACCCAAGGTCCTTCATCTCAAACTCCACTCCAAGGTTTGACGTGTAGTCTCCAATCAGCCTCTCATATCCTATCAAAAGGAGATCATCGACATACAAAACTAGTATGAGAGTCACATCACCTATCAATAAATACAGGTTGTGGTCAACCTCACTTTGCTGGAATCCCATCTCCCGTAGATTACTGTCAATCTTTGAGTACCATGATCGAGGTACCTAATTGGGCCCGTAAATAGCTTGATGCAATATGCATACATGTGTCTCCCTATTCTCCACATAAAACCCCTTTGGCTTCTCAATATACACCTCCTCCTATATAACTTCGTTGAGAAAGGAAATCTAGACATCCATCTGATGGACACGCCAACCCATCTCAGCTTCTAGTGAGATAATGGCTCAAATGGAAGAATACCTAGAAACAGGGGTGAAGGTCTCCCCATAATCAATACCCTCCTTCTGTGAAAACCCATTTTCTATGAAGCACACATTGTACTTCTCCATGCTTTCGTCTGCTACATGCTTCACCTTGTAGATCCATCTGGATCCCACCACCTTTTTCCCTTGTGGCCTTGACACAACCTCCCATACCTGGTTTTTCACAATGGAGTCATACTCCTCAACCATAGCCTCTTGCCACACATCATGTTGTGCAGCCTCCCCAAATCTGGAAGGTTTAGATTTAATCAACTCTGTCATCAATGCCATGTCACTAAGCCTCTCTGGTGGTACACTTTGTCTAAAAGATCTCTATGGAGGATCAACCTACCCAAAATCCTGTACTTTGGACCTAAACCAATTAGTATTTTGCCTAGTGTCAACCTGCTACAACTGCTGGATATCCTTCTCTTGCTACAGCTCATCCTCAATGACTGTAGGATCCTATCCACCTGACTCCCTCTGACCACTAGAACATGTGCTCTGTGTTTGTACCTCTACCTGTACATTTGTCTCCTCCAACTTGAATCCTGAATTTTGTTATGGATTCTAATCTACTGATAAGTCCATATATATCCTCAAGGCCATATTGTAATGTCCCATTTTGAAATTTTATTAAATGACCATTTTTTCCACTTTTTTCCCCAATTTCGAGCTTAACTAGTTTTGATGTTTAGACCTCCAAATTGACCCAAATGCTCCCAAATTTTCTCAGAAGGTACATGAATTATATTAGAACTTAAATATTATGTTCATAGATTTTTTTTGACCCCCCAATTACTTCTTAAACTTGTTTAATGTTCTGTTCAAAATAGGAGTCTTTACTAGCAAATTGGGGCTCCAATTACCCCTGGGTAATTGCCAGAAATGGCTTCTCAAATGATCCCAAAGTCACTCAAATTTATGAATAGAGGAAGGGTATGTGTAATGGAAATTTTTAGAGTCTCATATGAATCATGTTTCAGTTTATACAGGCTTTTATGACTCTTTCCAAAACAACTCCCAAATCACAATTTCGACCCTTGGGGAAAAGGCACCAAATCTTCTCCCAATGCAATTAAAATGAGTAAAATGGATTCCAATACTTAAGTAATAAACATGAGAATTGAAATAAACATTAATTACAGTCCATTCATAATACATTTACCATATATACATTCCTCCATTTTAAATAAGAAGCATTACCATGGCATATATCAAAATAGAGTGGAAATGGTCATTGTTTGCTCATTAAAAGTCATTTTTCCTTACAACCATTTGATATTTCGACCTGAGAATTTATGATAATTAATAAAAAATCATATTTATCTTATTACAATCAGTAATGGACAATGAAAATATCTCCCAATTCGAAATCATTAGCATTACAATGGTGCACAACAAGGTAGTGGGGAAATGGCATTATTTCTTCACTGTTTAACATTTTTTCATGGAATATTTTGGAATTTAGACCTGAGAGTATTATGAACTTGAAATATATATAATTTACATAATAAAATAAAATAATTGAGCATTATAAGCTTCCCCAAAGAGATCAATAGCTCACCCAAAGCGCAATCCCTTCATGAGCAAGAATATGGCATAAAACTTGGATATGGTTGAGAGAAAGTGTTGCAATAGAAGAATACACAAGATTCCCTGTAGATTACACCTGAAAATAAGACTCCATTAAATATCCATTAAATACCTTATTGGCCTCTCCAAACACCAACTTGGATGGGAATCTTTCACCCTCGAAATTGGCTAAGGCAAGAAAACTAGTCATCCACTAGCTCTCACAATTCACAAATGACAATTTATCAAATGATCAAAAGCCATTCTCTTGGTTTATTTCTGTATTTTATAAACATACATATCCTTCTAAGGTTACCAATCCATCCACAAACTCAATCCAATTCTAATTAGGGTGTATGCTCAATATTTGCCATGTGTATTCCCTTTCCTAGCCTTCCATCTTCCCCCAATTTCAGTAGGAACCCATTGAGCTTCCCCAACTCACATGAGAGACCTATTGGATCCTATATTTCAAATTTACATGTCATATATGTCATATTTAAGCCTTCATATATTTTTTGTGTCATAGGTGTCATATCATCTTCATCATTGTTGTCATAGAGCTAGGGAATCTAGTTCAAGTGTCTCACTAGCTCCAAAATGCCTCTTCCTCTTCCATGGGAGTTACTCTTCCACTCCAATTAGACACAAATTGATTCATTCCAAGTATATTGACCTTTCAACTCATCCCATGACCCTTGGTATTCTTATGGATACGAAATGATAAGAGGAGGATGCCATGTGGCATAGAGAATCTAGCTTGTGTGGGTCCCACATTCTCCATGTGTCTTCGTGACCAATTTCCACTTTGATTTTCCCTTGTATTTATTTATTTATCTCATTTATTAAATATTTATGCCATTCTAATGTTCAAACATAATTTATTTTCCCCCTTATTCCAAATCCCAAAGCTTCCACCCCCAACCTAGGAAACTAGTAATTTTCCTCCTTGGCAATTATTTGACTCTTAGCATCAATTTGAAAAACTATAATGAATATGGAAAATGTGATTAGGACATTGTGACCCAATGAAAAATTTGGGACATGACACCTATCCTCATCGAAATGCACATCCCTACTCGCAATGATCCTCCTGCGAGCAGGAATGTAAAATTTATATGCCTTCGAAATCTCGATGTAACCAACAAGTAACCCCTTCTCTCTGGAAGGGTCCAACTTCTTCCTATTGTCAGCATGAACATGACAATAGCAGACATTATCGAATATGTGAATGTGACTCACATATGGCCTAGTTCCTGTGAAGACCTCCTCAGGTGTCTTCCTCCCCAAAGCTATGTGGGGACACATGTTCTGAATGTATATTGTAGTCTTGTATGCCTCGGCCCAGAGGAATAGTGGTAATCCCTGATCAAATAGCATGGCCTTGGCTGCTCCAACTATCATCATGTTCTTCTGCTCTGTAACTACATTTTTTTGTGGTGTATGGGGTAAAGTGTGCTCCTTCTTGATCCCCTTTGCCGAACAATACTCCATGAACTCATTGGAGGTGTACTCACCCTCGTTGTATGTTCTCAACACCCGAATCTTCTTTCCTATTTGGTTCTCCAAAAGAATATTGAACTCTCATAACTTCTCAAAGACCTCTGACTTGGCCTTCAGTTAATAGATCTAGGTTTTCTTGGAATAGTCATCAATGAATTTTATGCAGTAATTCTAACCACTGAACGAATGGACACTCATAGGTTTGCATACATCCAAAAAGCACCAAGTCGAAGGGCTCCATAGACTTGTGCTCACTCTGTGGGAAAGGATTCCTAATGTGCTTCCCCAAAGCACAACCCTTGCAGTGGTTATTCCTTTCCTCCTGTACTTGAGGAACTCCAATGACTACTTGTCTCAAATGCTTCAGTGCTTGTGGTGTAAGTGTTCCATCCTCCTATGCCACAACTCACCCTGACTGTTGTTGTTGCTGCTAACTAGAGACTTTGTATGCTCAAAGTGTAATATGTACACTTTCTTGCTCCTTATTCCAATCACTCAATCCAAGCTCCTATCTAACCCCTTGGGCCTGATATACACTCTATGGTCATAAAACTTCACCTGATATCCCTTGTGCTCCAGAGTGGAGATTGGTATAAGGTTCTTGGTCAGTCTTGTAACATATAACACATCAACAAAACTGAGGGGTTTGCCAGAATATCTCTCAAATGAAACAATGCCAAATCCCTGCACCTGATATTGCGCATCGTCACCTAGCTCAATGTGGATCTCTTTTCTACCTTCCTGCAAGTCTCTAAAGAATCTCTTCTATCTAGTCATGTGACTAGATGCTCCACTGTCAATGTACCATATGCTTCTCCCTGTGGTGCTTTCCATGCAAACTATCAAGAAAATCTCCTCATCGAAGTTCCTGTTGAACTCATCAACCTCTGCAGATCCAACCATTTGAGTGTTACTCTTCTTCTTCTTGTTCAGGAACTAGGAGGCAAAGTGTCCCTTCTTGTGGTAGATAAAACACTTAACCTTTGACACGTCAAGGTTATTCTTACCATAATTCTTCCCGTTTTCCTTCCCCTTACTCTTCCCTAAAAGGGCTAGAGCCTCCTCATCCAAAATATGTGGGTCACTATTGGATGAGCTTGATCCTTGACCCATGCGGGTCTCCTCCTGCACAAAGTCATCCCATAGTATTTGCTAATCAGGGAGTTTCTCCCTAGCCACAAAACCTTTGACAAAGGTGTCCCATGTCTTAGAGAAGCCATTGAGGGCTATCTGAACTAGCTCCTCATCCACTGTCTTAAAGCCAATAACTCCAAGCTCATCCCTTATCTGTGTGAGCCTCATGCGATAAGACACCACTCCTTCTCCCTTGGCCATCTTGGTGTTGAGCATCCTCTCTTGCAGCACCATCTTCTGGTTCTCGTTCTTGATTTGGTACAGACTCTCCAAATTCGTCCACATCTCTGCTACGGTCTTCTTACCAGAAAGGTGAGGGACTATATGGTCCTTCACTCCATCCATGACAATAAAAATGGCTCTAGAATCAATCTTCTTCCAAGATACTAAATATGTTGTATATGTGGGTGAAACCTTCGTGGAGTCAATGTGCTCCTCTGCATCACTGACGTCCAAGATCCTTTTGATCCTTTCTTTCCATGTAGGAAAGTTCTAATAACCCTGGAGTCTATCCTCAACTCTCAACTGCACGGCCATAGCGAAGTGTTACCTGTCAAACCATATATCTCCAATCTAAGTTTGTGTCTTCAATAAATCTACCCTTGATCTATCACTACTGCTGCAAATCTCTCATCTTTAGCTCAGCAGAGCTCTGATACCATGTAAATTTTCCTTTAATATTCAAACTAGGGATAATAGTGCATGCAAATCTCTACTGATAACCACACACGAATATGTTTTACAGTATGCAACAGAATATAAAACTGAGAAATAAATCACAACATCACATCACAATATTGACCCTATTATTTTGGGTATGGAAACCCCTGGAGAAACCCAAGATGGGAAAACAGGTGCAGGAGTCAGATATAGATTTTATTATGAGAAAATATGGAGCATTTACAATACTACAAATTCACCCAAACTTGGTGAATGTAGTTACACGGCAGAATCAGTGGGAAAAACCCTAGCTAAACCTCATCACCCTCCTAGTGAGTGTATGACCCAACTGTATGAAGCTTGGTGATCCCGCTGCTCGCTCCTCCATCTTCCCAGCTAAATCCTCTATCTGGATTTCTCTCCATGTCTGTATCCTGTCTCTATCAGAATACAAGTGTGTGTCCTCTCCACCAATTGATATCTCTTTTATAACTTTAGGTAAAGTGGAAACCCTAATTTCACTTTCACTTTAACTAGTGTTTCACTAAAGTTAATTTAGGTCACTTTAAATTATTTTCCAAAGTAAACTTAGGAAAAGTAAATTAAATACAACTGGTTTCCTAATTTAAGTCTTCTGCATGCAAGAACACATGCATGCGGGAAGACCTTCCTTGTTGTTGCTAGTTAAAAGACTGGCTAGCCCCTAGGAACTCCAAGTAATTGCATAGCTTTATGGGGTTGGTTGGGTACTATAGAAGGTTTGTGGAAGGTTTCGTATGTATTTCCTACCCTATTACCTCTCTACAAAGGAAGGGATTTAAATTTGATTGGACATTGGAGTGCAATAAGGAATCTATCAAATTAAAGAGGCGATTAACAAGTTCCCCAATATTGACGGTTCCCAACATGGACAAGGACGTTTTTGTTTGTAAGGATGCTTCATGACAAGGCTTGGGGGTTATTGTAATGCAAGACATTAAAGGAGTTATATCTTATTCTTCACTTAATCTCAAGATCCATAAAATCAACTATGCCACTCATGATTTGGAATTGGAAGCAGTTGTTATGGCCCTAAAGTTATGGAGACATTATCTCATGGGATTTCAATTTTAGTTGAAAATAGATCATAGGATTCTTAAACACATCTTTACCCAAAAGGGCCTCAATGCCCACCAACAATGTTAGAGTGAGTTTCTTAGAGATTATGATTTCCATGTAACATATATCAAGGGTAAGGAGAATCTAGTGGCATATGCTCTAAGAAGCATAAGACCCAAGATTCACTCACTGATATCCTTAAAAGTAGACCTAAGGGATCAAATATTAAGTCACCTTTCCCAGGATGACTAGTATCAACAAGTGAAGTCCCATTTGCAACGAGGACCCATAAGTTCTAAGTTTGAAGGATTTTCATTGGAAGGAGATGGACTTCTAAGGTCAATAGGGTTGATACATGTCCCTGATGATGGTGGTATTAGGAGGTTGGTGTTGGAATAATCCCATAGAGCCCCTTAGTCCGCACACCCGAGGGTTAAGAAGATGTATGCAGATATTAAAAAGGTTTTATTCTAGGAAGGGATGAAAAGAGACATCATGCAATTTGTGGCACGATGTTTGGAATGTCAACAAGTTAAGGTCGAACACCATCACCCTATAGGTCTTCTTTAGCTACATGATATACCATAAACTAAATGGGAGATTATTGCAATGGATTTTATTGAGGTATTACTCATGATGCCTCTGAGGCATAATTGTATCATGGTAATTGTCGATAACCTAACTAAAAGCGCTCACTTTATTCCTACTAGGAACACCTTTGATTCCCCAACTATTTCTCAAATATTTCTTTGAGAGGTAATCCTCTTGCATGGGGTGCCTCAAAACATTATATCAAATACATATTCATGGTTTACTGGTAGATTTTGGAAAAGTATTCAAGCATCCATGGTACTTAGCTTAACTTTAGCACTTCTTATCATCCTGAAATAGATGGTAGAATTGAGAGAGTTAACCAATATTATGAGGATGTATGTCATGGATCAACAGAACCAATGGGAAAGGTACCTTCCCTCAGTGGAGTTTGTCTATAATTTTTTTTACCATAGCTCCATTTGTGTAACCGCATATGCTCCTATATGGGATACCTTGCAAGACCCATTGAGTTGGGATCAATTAGAAGATTAGGCTACATTCGGTCCAAACATGCTCCAAGAATGGAGGAACAATTTATTATAATTAAACAAAGGCTTAAAGATGCTAGAGACAAACAAAATATTTATGCGGATGTAAAAAGAACAAATAGAATCTATGAGGGTTGAATTTTTTGTTAGAGTGAGATACACTGAAATTACCTTTCCACTTGAGAAAGGAACTAAATTATCCTCCATATTTGTTGGAATTTTCAAGGTTCTCAAAAGGATTGGACCTGTTACTTACAAGCTTGAGCTACCATCCCATATTAGCAAAATGCATCATGTATTTCATGTTTCAATGCTTAGGCATTATGTTCCTAATCCTTCTCGTGTATTGAAATTGGAAGGATTGTAGGTTTCCGAGGAGGGGGTCATTTTGGTCAAACCTTATTTCATACTAGATCATAGGGTTCACCAACTTAGGAACTAAACTCTTGATGAGGTGAAGGTCCAATGGGATCACTATATCCCAAGAACTACGACCTAGGAGGACACGGAAGCAATGCGTCAATATTTTCCAGATCTTTTTTAGTAGATTAACATATGATTAGTAGATTCATATGGTATAGCGGTCCGACAATTTTGTAGACTATATATAATCTTTGGATACTCACATACATACTTGGCTAATAATTTTAGTTGTGAAAATATTATGTGTGAATTGAACCGATCATATTATGAGTGTTAGATGTTGGTTGTTATGTTGTTTCATCACATATTATTATTATGATGATGTTATCATGTTGTCTCATCATATGCCATGGATTAATTTGATCATAAAGGTGTTATTATGTTGTTATTTTTTACACATTATGAATTAATTGATTATGATGATGTTATTATGTTGTTTCCACACATGTTGTGGATTAAGTTCATCATGCTGATGTTATTTCTGATTTTTACATAATTTGGGTTAATTGATTATGATGATGTTATTATGTTGTTTCCACATATGCCATGGATCAATTGATCACGATGACATTTATTATATTTCCTCATCGTATTCCATTGATTAAATTGATCACAAATATTTTATCATATTGCTTATCACATATTATGTATTTAGTAATAGTGACGAGGTTGTTGTTTCATCATGTGCTATGGGTTAAATTGATTGAGTGGATGTTATTTATGACTGTTTTATTACATATTTCTGATTGAATGTTATGATGATCACATGACTATGATGGCCATATGTTAACATTATATTTCATGATGATATGACCTAGAATGTAGTGCCTTGATACTCATATTAGTGAATGTGTCCCTAATATTATTATTTACTAATGATGTGATTGCATGATGAGAGGTAGAGTGACAGAAAATCCACTTGGGGCATAGAAGGCTGGTTCATTCTGTGATCTCTTGGGTGCCCATATCCACAAGGGAGAATATATTCTCTAACACTTATTGTATAACAATTCATGGGAAATTAATATCATGAGTACAAGCTCGACCAGTAAAATATGTGACAATAGTCATTTTCCCCTCAAATACCAAAAGTCCATGAATTTGATGAGAGTTACACTTGGCAATGGAGGTGTGTTGTAAGACTTTTGATGCCTAGGGTTGTGGCCAATGGGAGTTGTGGAAGGAGTTTGGGCCAAACCTTAGAGAGTCCTGGTGTCTGTACATTAGCATACTAGAGCATATTCCTGGTATCCTCGATATGAGACCTTGGGGCATAAATCTAGATGAAGGTCAAAAGGCTTTAAGCCTTAACTCGATGCCAAAAGTAGGAAATTAAGCAAGGACTATACTGCAACTCCTCAGAGCTATGATGAGACTTATGATGCCTAATGTGGTGACACCACGATGGGTGACCCTTATACTTGTTATAACAAAGGGCCCATGCCATGGAAAGCAAGAACATCCAAAGTATTGGGAGTGTTCAAAGGTTGATCAGATGGTATGATGTTGGAGTGAGGAAGCGTGAGGATGGAGTAGACGCTTGGATTTTATTTATTCCTAGGTGATTTATAGGTAGAATATATTACCTAGGAAGGATATGGAGGATAGATATTGGTATTCTCCTTTGGTATAACTGACCGTTATTGAGTTAAAATTAATTTTAGGTGAACATAAATCCCCACCATTATGGGTATGTGAATAGAATATAAACACTTAGAAAATTCATGAGAGCATGTAGTTATATTAGGTCTTCTCCTTTTGTTAGTGCAAATGAGGGATTTACTCGTGGTGGCCACACAAATAAACACCCTCACTAACATGATAGTGCCAGTTATATAGGTGCACATTGTTTATTGATTATGACTATGTATATCATATAATTAGGTACGATGTAAATTCAGGACGAAGTTTCCTGAAGGAGGAAGGTATGTAATTCCCAAATTATAGAATTTATATAAGAATATTACCGAAACGAAATATGTAATTCCCAACTATAATATGTAATGCCAAACTATATAATTAAGCTAATAATAATAATAATTATAATGCTAATCTTACATGATAAATAATGTTTAATGAATATATTTATAATATACATGGTCAATAAAATATGAACTTAACCATAACATGGAATATGGAGGAAAAATGGTCCACTCCCACATCGATGAAAAGTGGAGTCATCCATGCAGGTAGGAGTGTGGGGGGTTTGGAGAGTAAAAGGGGAGAAATCACAGAGGTAAGGGATTTTTTTATCGAGTTGTGTATTTACCCAGTTGTGGATTTTTACCAAGGGGGAACTCATTATTGGTCTAGGTTACTGGTTGAGTCATCGGGATTCTCTCAGCTATCACTAGTACAAAATGTGTGATAAGTGACTAAAAATGGGTGATAAATGACTAAAATTGGCCACGCGACTACTAGTCATAAATTAACAGTCACTTATCACCCAACCAAATTGGTCATTTATCATTTGGTCATAAATTGTTTCAATTTCTTCATGTGTAGGCCAAATATTTAGTCATTTATTTGGTCATTAATGTTGTTCTTTGGTCATTAATGTTGCTATTTGCTCATTAATTGTTGTTATTTGGTCATTAATTATCGTTGTTCGGTAGTGAATTTAGTGATTTATTTAGCCATTGACTGTTGTTAACTAGTCATTTATTTAGTCATTAATTGTTGTTAATTGGTGTTACGGAGAGAAATTCCTATGGCTTGGGGTACCACAACAGACAGCTTGACTCCAGAAATCAATCCTTTCCAATATGCAATAGAAATTAAATATCTAACACTAAAGGATTAGACCTCGTACCTTATTCCAGACGGTTGAAGTAGATCCCTATTGAGCTTTCCAACTTCAGCTTGAATTGATAAATCACTTCCTCGACAACACGTAAACAAGACAAGCATACTATATATATTGGTGTTAGATCTATTCTAGCATATATAATCAACAATGTATAAGAATTTGAAATCATCCATGGATAAAATATTCATTCAAACATACATTATTGGAGAGGAAAAGATATTTCTATTAATATAAAATCAGAGATTACAATGGATACAACCTCTGTCGGCACGTCTGTGAATCGGAGAAACTGAATCCCCCACTTGGGCCTCCACCACCTCAATCCTCCATCTCTCGATAGCAAGCTCACAAGCAAAATGCAAGCTTGGGAAGAACACAAAAGTGCTCCAACGAACAAAGGGATGTGGACTCAAGCACAAGTTCCGACAACAATGGACTATAGTTTCTTTGCTCTCAATTCTCTCTTATGCCTTCATTGTACCAAAGAGTTCCTTATATAGCTTTTCAAAGGGGTAATGAAAGGTTGAATCTGAGCGATCTCAAGGCATATGGAAGGCCAGGAGTCAAATGAGTTGAATCCATGTCAAGGAAAACTCCAAAAGGATTTGGATTATGCACACATCCCAATGTACACAGTTTTAGGGGTCAAACCCGCGTATATACGCGATTAAGGGTTTAAAAGTCGTGTATCGCAATTTTCACATGTTTTTAGGGATGGTCAAGGAAACATCAAAGGACAAAAAATGGTCCAAGGGGTCTAAGGAGTCTGCAGAGGGACAAGGGAAGGCCATACAAGTGTGATTCACCTGGAGTGGTAAAATCAGCTATAACAGATGCCCCCTAATGTGTGAGGTCAGAGGGGTCATACGATGGCCGAAATACATTATAAGTCCATCCTAGAAGTGGAGTGATGGAGGATCCCAAATGGAAGACCAGCCACCCAATCAACATAGTACAATGATACAACTCTGCATATAACTACAAATACATATAGCAGTCTCGGATATATAAGAGTACAATGGCCATGAATAGGCATGATACAAGATATCACATAAGTGGTCATTGCCACGTACAATACACATAAATCAGAATCTCCATGATGAATATATACAAAGGATCATGATCTCCATAATGGATGAAGATATATAATGGATCAAGATCTCCATAATAGCTGGAAATGTCTGACATATATTGGAATCAAGTCACGATAGCTGAAATGTCATGAACACTGGCACGATCAAGGAGGTAGCATATAAGAGATGCCACCAATCTGGAAGTTCTTCTACACAAACCACTACGAGTACATGTCCTACTATGTGAATAGAGGTGTCGAGGTCGAACATAGTAGTCCATCATCTGATTAATGGTCATTGGTGTATACCGTTAATAGACGCGAGATCACCCACCGATAATGATAATGGGAATCAAGGTACTAGAGTGCAAACTAACAAGTCTGAATAAATGTGTTGAGGTCGAACACTTGAGAGGATCCATCGATCAGGGGACATTGATGTATTCCCAAAAAATATCGATGGCGAGAGAACCTGCCACTGATGACTGCAAGTCTCAAGGCACTCAAAAATGACTCTAGATTCCAATCCCAGAATAAATGATCTGAAGTCGATGGGATGAAATCCGCTAGAAGGAGGGAATTAAGGCATCCCCCATCATCCAACGCGAGGTACTCAGCAAAGCTGTATAATGTGGAAGGACTCGATCATAAGGTGTACGAACCAGTAACTATACCTGGAATGGCCGACATGCAAAGTCAAGATAACTGAGGAATGGCCGACTCAGATTTGAACTTCCTTCGAACAAGAGCATAACGGAGAATGGTGGCTGAATAAAGGTAGCATAGACTTGATATACAAAACTGGGACATCTCTGCGACACAGGAGGCATCGACAGAGGCTCCATGGGGACTGGAAGCTTAACTAGTCGGTGGAGATAAACTCAGATAAATGAGTACAGCTCCTAAAGTCAAACTATAAACCCAACCAACGGATGTGATATATAGTGCTCTGTTTGAAGGCGGCACGACTCGACAGCTTCCAAAGATAACATCTTTCCTTGTCTGGCTTTTTGGTTTTTTGATTTTTTTTTTTGGACTTTTTCAAATATTTAAAAAGCTTGAAAAAGAATAAAACTGCTTTACAGTTACAGACTAGGAGGAGACGAGTGTCATAGGGGCAAACAAACTAGTTCCAAGCAGTGGAACATACCTATTCTCAATGCAAGGATACATGTTTAGGATAGTGACACTCGGGGGAAAATCCCCTCCCGGTAAAAAGGAAATCAAGCTGCAAAGGATATATAAAATGGCTATGCATGGCTAGACATGAGACAAGCTCGGGATATATGGCTGAAACACAATGTCAGGGAAGCTGACATAAAGCTCAATGAGGCAGGAAAAGCTCATGATAATGCAATTACAACTTGACATAAGGGAGTATCGAGGGAAATAGGCCAGCAAAAGATCAAGAGGAGTATGAGGCTCTTGCAAAATGTCATGGAAATACTATACAACGGACTCCTGGACCTAAGAGAGGACTCACAGCATGGGTACCAAATGCAAAGGGGAGCTAACTAGGACACCCATGTATAGGAAAGCGCTACCATTCACATAGGACCACTTCTAACAGCAGCATGAAGGTTTCGTGATACCATGGAATGGGTTCGTACCTAAGGTTAAGATGGAATGGTCATAAGGCAATGCATAAATGTAAGCGGTTATGAAACCTAACCTATATGCCAGTTCAAACATAATACCTGTGATAGGAACGAACGGGTCGAAACCTCAGAGAGAGTGTACAAAAACTGGACCCTACATGACAACCATATTAGTCCAAAACAACCCAAAATAGTCAATAAATAATCCAAACTACAGGATATAGGGAGGAATGATCATGACAACAACACCGAAAGGAAACAACGTGGTGAACGATGGGACATAAAAAGGAAAGTAAGGTGTAGACCCAATGTTCATGCATCCACTACCACCCCCGTGAGGGTGACCACTGGTGTAAAGACCAAGCGAAGGGAATAAAAATCCTCCACAAATGGAGTAGAGGATGGATTATGACCATTCCCAAATCTATGAGCACGGTAAGGGGCTGTGATGCCCCCAAGTCTAACACCAGGGTCCGTACTAGGACCAAGGATGGGTGACAGGATACCAGGCATGCTGAAAATAAAAGGCCCCGAACTCAAGAGAGCATAAATATACTCAAGTAACCACGATCCCAAAGGCCAACTAGCGCACAAAGAGCACACTCCTAAGAAAATCTACAACCAAAATACAAGAAAACCAAGGGGAGGATATGTGAGCTCCCAAATGCAGCAAGTATGTCTCTCCTAGGAGAGGCTAGAGACTCCCATACACAACAAGTGGAGGTTCGTAACCAATTATTGTGGCCCTCATCTTCAATGCATATAGCGATTGTGCTGTCTGACCCCAACCTGGCCGGGACACCTGCAGAACAACCTTTGCGAAGTACCCCCTCGATAACCTAGGTAAGGCAACTAAGGTCACCTCAATATAATCAATGCTCAGGCGGACAGTCACAGGCGGGATTGACCGTATGGGCAGGGTAGCAAAGCCCGAAACTCTCAAAAGAGCCCCCAGATACGAATACAATCCTGGAAATATCTCTAGTGCTACTCAGTTATGACTAGGGGCCATCCCAATCAATAACCACTCACACTGCCTCGTGCTTAACTCCCTTGTAAGAGGAGCATCCTGAGAAACACTAATTATACCAAGGATTTCACTATCTCACCTGGACAGACACCTACTTGTTGTTGTTTAGTAGTCTTGGAGAATTAACTCATAATGAACTATTCCAAGACTCTAAAACCTAATCTTCCCCAATCTATCAATCGAGACCATGAAGAAGCGTCAGCCATTCTGCCTCATTGTTCGTCTTGTTCCCGAGGCCCCAAGTGAAAGTCTTCACAATGTTTCCACCAGGGTAAAAAATGACCCCTCCCGCACCTTCCTCCCCAGGGTTGCCTCTTGAGGTGCCATCAAATAAAAGAGAGTGAGAGTGTTGTTCTTTTCTCCATTGATCAAAGTCATCATGATTTTTCTTGATTTCCTAGGGTTGGAGATCCCGGGAAAGTTTGGATTGAGGGGAGCTTTGAGGAAGAAAGATACTACACCATCTTGATTCCTTAGTTGTAAGATATTCTAAGGAAGGGTAACCAACACCTTTTGAAGCCAGGCATTCATAAATCATGCCAATTGTCTTTGAGGCAACTTGGGCTGCGATTGCTTTCTTGCCATCAAAGATAATTTTGTTTTGTGTCAACCATATTTTCCAACATAGATTTTTGGTGATGGTATTCCAAATTCTTTGAAAAGTGGGTTTTTCCGAAGTACTCCAGGGAAGAGAGGGTTCCAGGAAATAAGGAGTTCTCGAAGTTGACTTGGGGGAAAGAACTAGGAGCATGGATCACTCAGGATAGCCCTCCAAAACTAAATTGAAAAGGTGCATTTAAGAAAGAGGTGGGAAGTGGTTTCTAAGTGTGAATTGCACATGGTGCATCTGGAAGGTCCTTCAATCCCTCTTTTGTTGAGATTTCCCACAGTGACGAGCTTGTTATGCATTAAAAGCCAGAAAAAGGAATTGAATTTGGGTATACAATCAGAATTCCAAACCTTTTTCCAAAAAACTTCTTGAGGCTGAGTGGTGTTTGGATCCAACTTCCAGTATCCTTCTTTGACAGAATAGAATCCCATGGAACCCCAACCAATCGATTCCTTAGTTCGGTGTTGGGAAGGGGCTTTCCCATGAAGAAACAAAAGGAATTGATCGTAAGTCAGCTTGAGATGCTGGGGTGGGTTGAGAGCTTTCCAATCCCTCCAAGTCCTAGAGCGATCCCATTTTGAGACGTTGTAGAGTGAATGGAGGTTGTTTTCCTAAATCCATCTAGAGAACTCTTTTAGAAAGGGGTGAGAGTATAACGGAGGATGTCCAAGAATTTTGTCCGTCCAAAACTTAATCCTTTTGTTGTTACCTGGAATCCAGTAGAGATCATTTTTATGATGTTAACCAAGGATTTGCAGAGGTTCCATAGAGGTTCCTTTTCCTTCCCAATTGTTTTCTAGAATTTTGAGTCTTGGTTTCTTGATATATTTCTTCCGGATAACCTCTTTCCACCAATCCTTGCCCCCGATAGCCAACCTCTAGAAAAGTTTGGCCCCTAAATATTTATTCATTTGTTCTGGGTCTCTCAAACCTAGTCCCCCTTTAGATCTTGCAGCTTTGACCATGTTGCAGTTCACAAGGTGGAACTTTTTGTTTTGAAATTTTCCTCCTTGCCATAAGAATTTGTTGATTTCCAAGCTCATGTTGTTCATGACGCACTTTGGAGCCAACATCATTGAGAAAGAGTAAAATTTGGGAAGAGGAAATAATTGATTGGATCGTAGTAGTCTTTCCAGCTAGATTTAGCCATCTCACCCCCCAGAAATGGACTTTGTTCTTGAGTTTATGGATGATAGGACCCCACATCAAGGAGGTGGTGGCGTCTTGGAAATGGGAATACCTAGGTATTTGAAGTGAGTCCAATCATAGTTTACTTTGATCTTCATGATCTGGGAGATATCTCTAAGAATTTTGGCATTGCAGCTTCATCCATATAACCAACATTTGTCAAGGTTATCCTTGCTTCTAGAGGTGCAGAGAAAAAGGTCAAGGGAGAGGTTAAACTTTTTGGAAATTTGAAGAGAGGCACTTCCTAGGAGGATGGTGTCATCAACAAAGAGAACATGGTTAATGGGTTGGGATCCCATTGAGAAGGAGAGGTCAGGGATAGTTCCTTCCAATTGGGACTTGTTAAGTCTTCTACTTAGAGAGTCGGCTACAAGGATGTACCGAAATGGGGATAGGGGGAAGCCTTGTCGAATACCATGTTTGGCTTTGAAGAAGTTTGAAGGTCTGTCGTTGACAAGAGGGGCAATCCAAGGAGAGCTAATACAAGTGTGGATCAGATTGAAAAAATTGTGGGAGAAACCATGTTTTTCCATAATCAAAAGGATGAAATCATGCCTTAAACGATCGAAGGTGTTGGTAAGATCGAGTTTGATGGTCATACTTGCTTCTCTCCTTTTTAGGCTAGAGTGAATGGCTTCTTGGACGAGGAAGATATTGTCCTTGATGTGTCGAGCTGTGATGAACCCTCCTTGGTTGGGGGAGATAAGGTTAGGGATGATAGATTTTAGCTTGAGGGAAAGGATCTTGGCAAAGATTTTGTAGGATGAGTTGCAGAGGGAGATGGTCTAAAAGCGCTTGATGGAGGTGGGATTGGGATCTTTGGGAATGAGAGCAAGGAAAGTGGAATTAGTAGCCCTACCAATTTTTTCTTTAGATTGGATCCAGGAAATAATCCTAACCAAGTCTCTTTTAATAATAAACCAACATTTCCTATAGAAGCAGATAGGGAAACCATCTGGACTAGGGGATTTTGTCTCGATGGAGAGACCAAATGGCCTTCTTGATTTCATCTTCAGAGATGGGGGCATCCAATATGTTTGAGTCATTTTTGCCAATAAGAGTGCGTATATCTGAGATCATTTCCTTCATCTCGTCCTGTGAAATCTCCTCCTTTGCCGTATAAAGGTGTTCAAAGAAACTTTTGACCTCGTGCTTGATTTCATATCGACTTGTAAGTTTCGTGCCATCATCCTTTATGAGTTCCTTTAGGGTGTTCCTCCCTTGCCGCTCCTTGCATTGGTTATGGAATAATTTGGTATTTTGATCTCCTCCTTTTAACCAGAGGTTCCAGGAATGCAGCCTCTAGTCTTCTTCCTCCTGTCTGGATGTGATATGAATTCTTCTATCAAGTTCTCTTTCTTGATCTAGAAGGTCATTAATGACTTCTTCTTTTTCCATATTTTCCTATAAGGTACCTAGATTTTTAATTAGATTTGATTTCCTTTCTCTTGGCTCTCAGTAGTTGTGGACAAACCAGAGTTCGAGGTCGGTCTTTATATGCTTTATCTTTTTCTCCCATATATATCTAGCCAATCCCACAATAAAGGTGCTTCAGGCATTTTTTTATAGTAGACAGAGCTTCCACTGATTCCAGCCATAGAGGGTTGAATCTAAAGGGGAGTGAACCTAGATTCTCCATGTGAGTCAGGAAAAAGCAGAGGGGTTTGTGATATGATACGATCGAGGCAATCATCTTGGATTCAAGAATGGATGAAGTATTGAGAAAGGAGGAACTTACCAGAATGTGATCTATCCTTGTAGCTATATGCTCGGGGTCGATCCTTTTATTGCTCCAAGTGAATTTTCCTTTATTTGGCTTGATGTCAGCTAAGCCCTAGAGAGAGATGAAGTCTTCCAACATTTCCCCAAAAGGGTCATGAACTTTGGAGCCTCCTCTTCTTTCTTCCACCGAGATGGTGACGTTGAAGTCACCATCTATAATGTAGGGAAGGTGCATTTTCCCAAACCTTTGGTCCTCCAAGATATTCCAGAAGGCCTCTTTGCTTTCTTGAATAGTGGGCCCATAGATATACCCAATCCGGAGAGTTTTGTTGTCTTTGTCTTCTAATTCAACGAAGAGTCCATTTCTGTTTTCTGAGGATGAGCACAGAGAGTATCTTTGTTTATCCCACCATGTCGGGAGCCCCCCTGAGGCCTCGGTAGCATTGACAACTATACCGTCACCTCTGGCCCAGATTTTATTCATTATTTCTAAACAATCTTCTGCCTGCATTTTTGTCTCCTGGATGATGAGGATGGAATTTTCCTCCATAGTCTCGAATCTTTTGATGGCGTCTAGATTTAGCTTTCGTCCCAACCCTCTACAATTCCAGGAGACAAGCTTCATTATTTCTTGGAAGGGTGAGACACCTTATCCTTTTTTTCTTCTTCGATGCCAATTAGGTACTTACTAGCTTGGGTATTTCTGACCAAAAATCCAAGGCTTGCTTGCTTCCCTGACGCCTTTTCCCTAGTTGTTTCTATTTCCATGAGAACCTTGTTTGGTTTTCGTCCTTTTTTAACAAGTGGTTCTAGGTCTTCATATTTACTCTCTGGTGTTTCTTCAGTCTGTGCCTTTTCCCTTGATCTGGTGACCAAGACTCCAGAGTTTATTGAGGCTTCAGATCTTGCTTCTGGATGAGCTTGGGAGGGAGTAGGTTGGGATCTGTGGTATTCCTGAGTGGCTTGTGGTGGGTCTTCATTTGGATCCAAAGCATCGTTAGGATTTTGATTTTTTTTTGCATCTCCTGTGTTCTCATCTTCATTGTCTTCACTTGAGGGAACCTAGAATTTATTTCCAGTGACCGTCTTATTGGAGGCAGGGTGCACTTGTGGAAGTGTGGACTTAGTGCATTTCCTTCCATTAACTTCATTCCACCCTTTAGTGAAGGTCTCTTCTTTGCTGAACTTTGCTGGCATTTTTGGGAAATTTTTTGCAAAATGCCCATATTCATGGCAGCCTTTACATTTGAAGGGAATTTTCTCATAGTCGATCATCTGCAAGTGATTCCACCCATCCATAGAGAGATTGACGGCCTCAGGGAGACCCTTTTCCAGATCTACTTCAACATGGATCCTGGCGCAGGAAAACATAGGGGGTTTGGGTTCATATTTATTAATATATTTTCCCAAGGTATTTCCTATTGAATGAAAGTCCTCATTGTTCCAACAGTGCAGAGGGAGGTGGGGAAGCTTCACCCAGACTAGGACTGCAGTAGGGATGTCTTTCTCAGGGTCGAAGGAGAGGTCTCATTTGTTAAGGTACATACCTCTAGGTCCCATGAAATAAGGCTCGTTCCTGAAGATGAGGTCTCGGTCTTCTTTCTTCTCAAAGATAAAAACAAAGTATCCTTTTCCACAAATTTTTTTTTGGAATTCTCCTTGAATGAGTGACCACTAGTTTTTACTCAGCCATATTTCGATGGCCCAGGGGGAGGGCCAAAGGCCCGTGAAGATCCCAATGAGACCTTTTTCGGAGAGGGTTACTGCTTTTCACTTGGACGCAACAGAGGAGAGTTTAATGTTTGGGATTTCAAAGCACTTGACAAACCGTGAGTTTGGGGGAAGAGAGCCAGGGGCAGAAGGAGGGGACTGGGACGCAACAATATGACGAAAGCAGTCTTCGAAACTACCTCCACCGTCAGGCTCGGGATCAGGAGGATCCATGGCGAAGGCCAGCAGGCCTGGAACCAGACGAGAACAAAACCCTAGAGCCGAGCAAACCATATGGTAGCTTCAACCATTTTTTGAAAATACAAGTAAAGAAATTAGATGTATCACTTTCCTTCTTTTTTCATCATTGAAATTTTTTCATTTTGAATTAATAATTTAAAATTGGTACACTAGTTTGGATAAAATAAATTATTTTAACTTAAATTTATTACGTTGAACATTTAGAGTTTTTAGTATTTTAATTTATATTTATATTTATATAGGATATTAATTTTATATTTAAAAATTATTTATTAAATAATTATAAAATATTATTTTATGATAATATATTTATTAAAATAGAAAAATAAAAAATTAAATTGTGATTGAAATAGTATTTGATTTAATATATCGGATTAAAAAGTAGATATTAATAAAAACATTAACGGAGACTGGTTTCATTTATGCTAACAATATTTAGCATGTTGCAGAGCATTTAATGCGGCTGCAGTAGGCTTGATGACCATTAGATCTTGAGTTGCTCGAGATCCAACTGTCATCAAGCCTACTGCATCCACATTAAATGCTCTGCGGCATGCTAAATATTGCTTGCCTTCATTCAATACACTATGAAGTAAAAATAAATTCATTGTAGTGATTATATATATATAGTAATTAATGTTGTGATTATTTATGTATATAATTAATTATATATATTGTAGTTATATATATTATAATTAATGATTATATATATTATATGGAAATTCTTTTATTGATTACATTATGGAGGAAAGATAAATTTATTATTATATTGATTTATCTTTTCAACTTTTCATACATTAAACATTAAACTTTGTTGTATATAAATGTGAATTCAATTAAAATAATTACTAAATAATTCATAAAATTTATGAGTTATCACGATGACTCGTTAATTTCCCAAAACCATTCATTATAAAACTTTCAAAATGAATATAAAATGTGTATATCATATTTAGAGTATGAGACGAGAATTTTCAAAATGAATATAAATTTTTTATATCATATTCCAAGTTTTTTTTCACGTATAAAAAGACAACTTCATATTAATTATAAGTTGTGTCTTAGTTATATATAAGAGCTAGTTGTGTTATCGACATTGCTATTTGTTTTTTTTTCAGGAAGAAAAAAAGCCTGTCCTTGATATTCATTGATTGAATCAAAGGGCATCATGATGTGCCTACCCTTGATGGGTTACATACAGAAATAAGTCAGCAATGAGCATACAGTCTGAATATTCCAAGAGAGAGTCCCAATCCAAAGAATCTTGCCAAGGGGTCAGTACAAGCAGAGCACTAACCTAGCATAAAAGCTAAGATCAGCCGGGAGAGAATCGTCTCAACAGACCATCATAATAGTCCCAAATTTTCCGTGAAAACAATAGCTACAAAACTTCTATCAAAATAAGCCCACTCCATAAACAGTAAGGTGGTGCAACAAGAAAAAGGAGTCAAAGCTCCTGCACCAAGCTCAAAAGAGCTGAAATGTATCATGCGAGGCCAAAATGCCATCAATAAATTCTGAGAAAAGACCACAACCTGGAGCCAAAGAAAGGGTTGATTCCGATAGCCGGTCTTCACGCTGGTTGTGTTCACGGAAAATATGGCTAAAAGAGAGATGGTGAAAGCATGTAGTGAGTCTTTTAGTATCTATACACCAATGGCTGAGGGCAGGTGGTCTTAAAGCAATTGTTCCCTTCACCCACATTATAATGACAGCAGAGTCACCAAAGATATTCATATTCAGAGTTGGGATGCCCATAATCTGAGAAATATATAATAGTGCCCATAAGGCAATCAACTCTGCTTTAGTGTTTGTGCTAGTACCAACCCCCAAAGCAAACTCAAAAGAATGGAACTCACTCAAGAAAAGACAGATACCCGCTCCACCAGTACCATTAGCAGCGGCCCCATCAAAAAAACCATATGGGAAGGCATGTACAGGCCCATTACCAATAGCTCTCATTTTTTTTACCTTTGATGTAGCTAGCTTATACAAATGTGTGAGATACACAATATGGTGAAAGATACTCAGGAGAGACGGCTTAATTCCATCAAAGATGGCCCGGTTCCGTTCTTTCCATACAGCCCATATAGCAAAGAAAGGAAGGTAACAAATGACAGAGTACTTGGAAAAATGTGAGGTCCAAGTAGATAAAAAGGAACCGAGATTATCAGAGAATTGTGTGGGAAGAAACTGAAATACATCGCTCAATTGGACAATAATATTCTTCTAGAGAGTGCACGAGATAAATAGGTGTTGTACACTATCTTCTCCACGGCCACAGAGGGCACAACATCCTGGACCAATCCAGCCTCGTTTCTAAAGATTTTCCCATGAAAGAACCTTATTGTGTAGCATAAGCCAAATGAAACATCTGATTTTCATCGGCAAATTGCAAGACCAAATCAGAGTAAGCAGGGGACTTTCAATTGGAAGTAGAGACGAATGAATGATACAATCATAGATCAGTTTGGCAGTAACGGAACCATCATGATGGTTGTAGTCCCAAGTTAGACGATCAGTGCCTGAATTGAGTCAAATACGAGCACCTTCCAAATAACTAGTGTATATCTCCCATTGTACCTTCCAATCTCCTGCAACATTTAAATCTTCAGCAGTATACTAGTATGGGTGCTGTCTAGGCAAAGAGTTGTGAGCCTGAGAAAGATATGCAATACCCATGTCATCGAGATAGTCTCTGAAGTCTGATGAAAGTTCAGGGCAGGGCTGAGTGCCAATGATAGGGTCTATGCCTAAAAGAATATCCTTACCATTCCCCACATGTCAGACAAGGTGCTTTCCAATCCAAGGGAGGGTGAGAATGAAGCCTTTCCAAAACAATGATACTTGCCGAGTATGGAATTTTTTCACCTTGAGCCAAGACGATATAGAGTGATGCTTCAGATATTTGCTGATAAGAACCCGATGCCAGAGACCATTATTATGAAGGACCAGCCAGAAATTATTTGCTCGCAGCGCGATGCTGAACCAAGGGAAATATAATATTCCCCATCCCCCGAAAGCTTTTGGTCTGGACAGGATCTCAAAGCTCACCAGATGATACCTTCTCTTTGCTGCAGTCGAGCCCCATAGAAAAGAAAAGGTGAGGCTTCTGAGTTTGTTCAAGACCGAAGTAGGAATGGGAGCTAACCCAAACCAGTAGACAGGGAGGCTGGAAAGAACAGCTTGAACCAAAACCAGACGACCACCAAGAGAAAGGAAGTTATTAGACCAATGTGAAATCCTCTTTTCGAACTTCTACAATAACCATATCCATTCATTTGACTTGTAACCCAGGGGCTTGAGGAAATATCCAAGGTACTTGAAGCCCGAGATAAGGGGATCCATCTTATAAGGCATGAACCTAGAGATATTAAGGAGGACCTCATCATCAATATTATTGAAAAGAAAAACTGACTTTTCCAGACTGATAACCATCACAGAGGCTTCACAAAATGTTTTGAGTATAACATCAAAAGCCAGCCATTCCCTCAAAGTACCAGTACCAAGAAGGATGACATCATCCACAAAGAGGAGATGGGTAAGAGCCAATGTCGGGGTTATTTTGATAACTCTGATAAGGCCTTTCTCCCTAGCATCATTGATCAAAAGACTGAGCCCTTCAATCACCAAAATGAATAGCAGTGGAGAAAGGGGACAGCCTTGCCTGATTCCTCTGGTAGCATTAAAAAAATTGGAAGGTGTACCATTTATCAAGACATCAAAATTAGCAGAAGTTAGGCACCCCATAATCCAATTTACACCAAGAAGAGGTACCCCTATCTGGATCAAAATAAGCCTGATGTAAGACCAGTTTACCCTGTTGAAAGCCTTCACAAGATCCAATTTAAGGATAAGAGCACATGCATTCTTAATCTTCACAGAGTGAAGGTTCTTTTGGGTAATACCAATAGGCTCCACAATCTGTCTATTTTTAAGAAACCCAAATTGTTCACGGGATATGTGTTTGTCCAGGAAGGGTTTCAATCTAACAGCAATAACTTTCGATATCAGCTTATACACCAGATTGCAAAGAGAAATAGGATAGAAATCCATGAAGGTAACAGGATTATCCTTCTTGGGAATAAGTGCCAAAAAGGTAGAGTTAATGGAAGGAGATATGTGCCCAGAAATTCTGGCTAATTCAACTGCTGAGAGAAGATCCTTCCCCAGTAACTCGAAAAAGTGAAGATAAAATCTGCAGGCCAACCATCAGGTCTAGGGCTACGGTCCTTCTTAAAGGATTTGAGAGTGCCCTCTATCTCAGATAAGGTAATAGGATCTACAAGACCGTGAGCCTCCTCAAGAGAAATCATAAAGGGAAAAAGCATAACAACTTTGAGCTGAGCAAGAAGGCAGGTTTGTTTATTATCACTGAATACCTTGGAGAAATGAGTAAGGCCCAACATTCTCAGTGCACCCTCCTCTTCGATAAGGTTCCCTTCAGAATCCTCCAATGACCAGATAGCATTTTGGTTCCTTTTTCCAGATGCAAGCGAGTGGAAATACTTAGTATTGGATTCGCCCTATAAAGCCCACTTGGTTCTGCTTTTAAGTTGCCAAGTGAGAAGGAAGTGGTCCAATATCTTTTTTTTCTTAGATCTGAGCTGGTTCAAATGGTTCTGCAAGTCCTGAGAGAGAATTCCAAATGGTGAAATTGAGAGGATATCACAGATTTCCTTATCGACCATGATAGAGTCAGATTCAAGGGAAGCTGATTTAGCTTTGGTCTAGGCCTTAACCTCCTTTTTTAATAATCGAAGCTTATGGGAGAGGAGATCAAGCTCATTTCCAGAGGCAGCAGGAGAGAGTGTAGGCCATAAATGAGAAACCCAATTGTTGAAATCCGAATCAGCGAGCCAAGATCTGTTGAACTTGAAGGGATAGGTAAAGGAACCAACCCGTTTATTCCATTCAAAGCAGATCGGGAAATGATCAGATATGTCCGATGGAATGACCCAAGTATGGTGGGTGAAGAGAACAGGGATCAACGAGGAGGAGACTAAGAATCTATCAAGTCTTTTACTTATACCGGCTTCCCTTGCTCTCCCATTTCTCCAAGTGGGACCCGGATCAGACTAGGAAATATCGACCAAGTCCACAGAATCAAACAGGAGTCTGAAATGAGAAGCCAAAGGATCAAGGATCGCCTCA
Source organism: Pseudotsuga menziesii (assembly GCA_001517045.1). Taxonomy (NCBI): domain Eukaryota; kingdom Viridiplantae; phylum Streptophyta; class Pinopsida; order Pinales; family Pinaceae; genus Pseudotsuga; species Pseudotsuga menziesii. Next base: position 960,438 of record LPNX011075675.1, read on the forward strand.
GTACCCCAGATTTCGGAGGCTGACAGGGTCAAATTGAGATCACCACCCAATATCATATTAGGAATGGAAAGCAGGCCTCCCGAAAGAATCTTGTCCCAAAAAATATCTCTATTCCTATAGGGACCATAACAGTTAAGGACAGAGATAGGAGAAGCAACACCCCGAAAGGATGCCTTTACAAGGATACCCACAACAGTCTCGAAGGCACGGTACCTAACCTTCATAGGGTTCCAAGCTGTTAGCAACCCACCCGAGAGGCCAGAAGCATCCGTTGCACAAAATTCCCAATTTGGTAGAATTTTTGAGAAAGCATGGAGTGCGGGGTAAGAACTACACATGGTTTCTTGGAGGAGAACCATATCAGGAGCAATAGTATGAAACCATGTACAAAGGCTACATTGCTTGGCCTTGCCTCCTAGGCCTCTTATGTTCAGGGAGAGAATATTCATCAAGGAACATGGGGAGGGGGAGACGATGCTCTAAGTCCCCGGGGAGGGTTACCCCTGGCTGCATTTTTGATACGGACAGAAAGTGGCGTGTAAGGAGGCGAGTCAGATGACAGGCTAACGGTTGACACACGGGGATTTCTTTTCTTTTTCCTAACAGTGACATTCTCGAAGCGGATCGAATTCAGGTGTAAGGTCGAAGGAGAAGTAGGTGTTTTAGCCGAAAAGATCGATAAAGACTTCTGAAGCGTGGGGTCCGAGAAGGAAGGGGAAGAAACGGGGCTAGACAAAACAGGGCTAAGAGGAGGGGGGACGTTCTGAGTAGGAAGGGGCGGAAAATCCAAAAGGGAAGATAGAATAGGGATAGGAGGAGAGGGAGAGGATACAGGGGAAGAGGAAGGAATACAGGTAGGGAGGTTAGGCGAAACAGAATCGCGGGCTGGTGTGCAATCGTGAGAAGGGATAGGAAGGACAGAGTCCAAAGGAGAAAGCGTATTAGCAGCAGGGACAGTAGGAGAAACCAGGGATTTGTCATAACCCAAATTGATAGCCTCTAGCACGGTATCTGGAAAATCCTCAAAGAGAGACAAAGATTGAGAGTAATTACCAGTATTCAGATGTGTTGGAGAGTGAACTGAGGAGGGGCCGCACGAGACAGGAGAGCCACCAAGACTTTTGACAGGACTGTCCAAAACGAGCCGAGGACAAGACTTGCGGAGGTGGCCAATTTCATGGCATTTGTTGCAGCGAAAAGGAACGTAAAGGTAATCCAGTCTTTGAACCAGCAGCCGCTCTTTGCATAGAATTTCAATCTCCGCCGGCAAGCCCTGCGAAACATCCATCTCCACAAGCACCCTAGCAAGCCGTTTGTCATAGGAGAGATGGAAATCCTCATTGACCACAACAAAGCGTCCCACCGTGTTGGAAATACCTTCAAGAATACTCTTGTGCCAGAGGGGGAAAGGAAGAGAAGGAAGGAGTACCCATAAATGGCGTTTAGTCACCCTCTCCTTCAGTGGATCGAAATGTGCGTGCCATCAAGCCAGAACAAGGGACCCGAGACCCACTTGCCAGATAGAGTTCAAAATAGTCGAGGCATGGGCATCCTCGAGAAACACAAACACAATCCATCCATTGGCAAGCAGGCTGATAGTTGAAATGTACAAGATGAGCGGTTTCCAGTGAACCTGAGCCCATTCTACCCAAGATTTCTTGTTCATATGGATGTATTCCAATCTTCCAACCAACTCCCAAGAGCAAAGAGTATTCACATGCTCCATATAGACATCATGACCCAGCACATAGCGAAATTTCCCCTCCATGGTCTTCATACTCTTAACATTTCGCTTATGTCTGTGACGAGACTGTCCTTTCGTGTCACCCATGGAGAAAAACACGAAAAGTCAACCACAACCCACCGAAATGAAATCCCCAGTAATCAGCCATGACTGAAATCAGCACAGACGAGATCCCCCCAACCAGAAAGCCAAACAAGTCGAAACCCAAAAGAAACCGGAGAAATAAAAAAACCCAATACACCAAGAGCGACAAAGAACCCAACCGACAGACAAGAGCAAAAAGGGAAGCAAACCCAAGTTTGGAATCCTTCAATAAGGAAGATTAACGTCCGCCCAGAAAAAAAGACAGAAGGTGGAGTCAACCCTATGCTGGAAAAAACAAACCCACCGAGAAGCAGGTTTACAGACGGGACCCATGAGGGACAGAATAAATAGAACTGTGAAGATAGGAAAAGGACAAGACCACAGCCTAAAAAACCACACGACCAGCAGTGAAAAGGACGGTTCCACATTTCCATTTGTTATAGAAAGAAACTATTTATATGTAGGTTTTGAAAATTGATGCATTTGAAGATGAATGATTTAATTGCTATTTTGGTGATGTATTTGAAGATGAATGGTTTAATTGCTATTTTGATAAAAGAGAGAGATATGGATGTATATATTTCAATCTTCTTGACTAGACTTATGAGTCACTATTGATGTCCATTAAAAAATATTAGAGATATATACATTTTCTCATTTCTTAAATATATTTTTTCATTTCATTTTTTATATATTTCAATACCTAATATTTTATAAAACAAAGTAGAATGTAAGATTGTTCAATAAAAAAAAAGGATTTAATATTAAGTGTCCATGCATATTTTTAGTTGGGGAGCTTATTTCTCTATCCCTTCCCTCAACTTCAACATCTAACCAAAAGCTCAACTTCAACATCTAACCAAAAGCCCAACAAAATTGAACTAAACCTTATCCCTCTCCTTTTGCATAATTTCTTATATAGAAATTCAATCATAACTTCTTATTTGGCGATTCAGTCATAAATAAGGCCAAGTCTAAAGGTACATGTTTCGAGCATTTCATATGGGAATTCAATCACAATTCAAAGTCCAGACTAGTTTTAAAAAGGTTGAATCATAAACATGTCATTTTCCATGGCAGGATACCACTTTTCAATCCCACCCACCTTTAAACAATATAGTCATCTCAAGTGCCTTTTTAAGACTGCACGCAGGATAATCAGAAAATCATTGCCTCTCTATGTAATCACAAATGAGTAAGCTAGCTATGGAGCAATCCTCCCTCATCGGACGAAGGAGAAGCAAAGTTAATGTTAACTTTGCTTCTCCTTCGTCCGATGAGGGAGGATTGCTCCATAGCTAGCCATTACGAATTCCTTTTCAGGTAAATCGAGGAGGAGTATCATAAAGTGTAACACGTGCCACCAAATCCTTATACATGATTATAAGAAGAACAAGAAATATAATTTGATCGTATAAACACCCAATCAGACGGGACAACCTAGGGGGAAACTTACATAAATTTAAAGTTCAAAACTTTCAAGGAAACAAATGAAGCACTAATAGGAAATGGCAAGAAATCATATCACTGGTTCAAAATAAACCATTGAAAGAGTTCTTTGCTTATAGGGATAAATCTGAGGGATATTACCAGATGCAAGAAATCGTCTGGACATTTATAGGGATAAATCTGAGGGATATTACCAGATGCAAATCACTTACTTAGGGTGGCAGACGAGCACGGGATGCACTAGTAATTTGCGATAGATAAACTCGTCCACTTCTGCGATTTGCAACTTTTCGTCTATAACGAACTCACTTACTTAGGGTGGCAGACGAGCACGGGATGCACTAGTAATTTGCGATAGATAAACTCGTCCACTTCTGCGATTTGCAACTTTTCGTCTATAACAAACGCCCGCCTGCAAGAGCAAGCAAGCCTTGTTGACGTTTAGAGAAAAGGTAATTCAGAATCTTTATTGTAAATATATATTTCTAGATAGTGTACTGGGTATATTTAACTTGCTGAATGGTTTTGTATCGAGTAACACTATATTCTGGTAATTGGTAATTGTTCACTTAGGTATGAGGAATGCTGGGAAGACAGAAAATTTATTATTTAGTAAGAAAAATACTTGTTATATATATCCACATTCAAGCTCGGAAATATCTGCTCTGCGAAAATCAACGGTAAGTCATTACAATTCAGTTCAATAGGTTTACAGAAGTTACCTATTTAGCCCACAAGAAGTGACCAATGAGCTAGTACAAGCTGTACATATCCAATGAGCTAGTACAGTACAATGCAAGAACTATTTCACCTCTGGATAAGTGGTAAAGATGGCCATTACGATTCTCCTTTACCAATTAAGGAAAATCCCCTAAACCAAACATCATAGTACAGAAATTCTAGAATGACAAAAGGGAATAAGTTGAGGTAAATGAATGAAATTCTAAGAAATTGTTATGGGCGATAGACAATATGGAACAGGTTGCCAGCTGAAAGTGGGTTGTTGAATGCTATCAAGATTACAGCCTATACCGATATACACAGGCTTGCTCTCTTCCAGTTATAGAATAACATCACATTCTACAGAATTTGGAGTAACAATATAACATCACATTCTATAGAATTTGGAGACCTAAATGCATGTAACCGTATGGAAACAGCGATACTCCTGGCTGAAGTTTGGCCTCCTGTCCATTCATTAACTTTGATGGTTATATGGAAACTAACAAATGGCGAGAGCTATCGACCCCGCTGCAGACTCTTAAAGAGTCTGTCAGGGTATGGCCATACCATGATCTGTTTATGTATCCATTCGGGTTCACTGATTGCTATCCCCATGTTGTAGGCGCATCATTCGCATGAGGCTTCGCACCAACCATCATCCATAAATGCATTACATCACGTTTCAACTTTGAATTCAAATTCAATCAATGGGCGGGCTTAATATGTAATCGGGATTGAAATTTGAATTTCAAATTCAGCGATGGTAAGAATGGCTCGATGTTGCGGCTCCTTCCATGAAGTGAGTTTCCTCCAAATTCATTGCCATGAGGTTTGTACAGTTTTACAGCTATTTTTGTAAGAGCATCTAAAGACTAAGACTACTGCTGCTGCAACTGAAATAGAAATAGGCTCAATGCAGACACACCTTCTGCAGCCTACAACCTAGTTTCGTCCAATACTGCCGTGGAAGATGAAGGGGAAATGATCGAAAGGTATGAAAAAGATGATGAGGAGAACAAAATCAGATGGGCATGAAGATATTGATGCAGGAAAAAAGTTACTTTGTATAACAGCCAGCACCGAAAAAAATGCCTTTTAATCCTCGTTTGGATATTCAGCAAAACCTGTGCGCAGGCTGATCAGATTCAGCCAGGTGAGAGAAAGGAATGACTAAATCTAATGTTCATACATAGTGGCTATAGTAATTATGATAATGTTATATTTGATCTGTTGAATTTCCTGTTTTTTTCGAGAGGGGAATGAGGATTGGTGCGTTTTCTTTTGGTGCAAACCATTCAAATGGGCAGAATCTGATGCCCGCATCATCCAAGAACGATAGAAGGTAATGCAAGCATTGTGGATTATCCGATTGTTGGGATAACATATTGAAAAACTCAAAATGTGTGCAACTATTATACAATATAGTTATGTCTAGAATAAGTGAGATCTATTTGCCGTAAGATTAATTAATTAATTCGCTACGTTTCCCTTTGAAACTTTGATATTGTAACTGTTGTTATCTATTTCACATTCATATGAGGATTTCCAATCACTGATTGGTAGTGGGGAATCTTGTATTTCCCCAAATTTAACATACATTTACCTTTCAATTTCGAATAGCTTCACTTCTCAATGCCTCCACCACTCCGCAATTGCTCCACTCTCAGTTGCTCCACCACGTCTTTCAATCCCATAACTCCTTTCAGTTTCAAATCATTGGATTGTTGGATTCTCCTTTGAGGGGAAGGCACAGACTGATCCGAACATATTAATTATGACTGTATTACCAGATTAAAACTGTGATCAGATATGAGGGAAATGAGCTATGACGAGATGATGATGCAACTACCCTTCATTGATATTGATTTTGTTTACAGTTAGATTATATTACTAATTACTACTGATATTGATTTTTATTGAATTTTAGTTTTTAGTTATGAGTTTTTTTTGTGTATAGATTGTTAAGTCTGAAAAGCATTGCATATACATGACTATTGATTTAATTTAATTTTATTTTACATTAAATGATTTTGTATGAAATGCTTTTGAAAAAGAAAAAAAGACAAATCACCCAGTTTGTTTTGGTAGAGCTAGATCTAAATTTAGGAATACCATGTAATTGATGCACAACCACATGTTTTGAAGCCGCTCCAAGCCTAGTCCGCCAGTCCATAACGCTGAAACTGAGAACGAGACAAGCCATATCCTTTCAAGTGAGAAGGATTTCGATGACTTGTGTATGAAAATTGAAGGGTTGAATTCTATATTATTTAAATTCTTTAAACCAAGTTTATTCACTTTATCTAAGAAGATCTACAATGATAATAATTTAGCAATGTTTTACCCAATAATCAATATTAATCAATCGACATAATCTGAGTAGATTTACAAGGATGATCAACTTGCAAATTTTACAGGTTTATAAGGATGATCCGCCTACAAATTTTACAAAGGACTTTGTTTCAGTGCATTCATGATCACTGTAAGTGATTTTTAAATTATCTCATTAAATAGTTGGTTCAGAAATTTTTTTATATGGCTAGTTGAAATGCTAATTAAAAAGTCCCACTTTTTCTTAGGTTATTTTTTGGTTGAGATGAAACATAAAATCTGTGTCACAACAAAAATGCAATTTCATCACATTAATTTCTAAAAGTTTCTAACAAATGTCAAGTGATTTATTTCTGGAAAGTCTCCCAATTTTCTAAAGAAACTCCAATGTAAATAATATACTATCCAAATTGTAATTTTTCTTTAAGAGTTTTTAAAAAAAACTCAAGAAAAAAACATACTAGAAACTCCAATGTAAATAATATACTATCCAAATTGTAATTTTTCTTTAAAAGTTTAAAAAAAAAACTCAATAAAAAAACAGACTATCCTAATGTTAAAAAATAAACAATAATAGGATTTGTAACTAAAGAAATCTAAAAATAATTAAAATTCAAAAAATAAATAAAAACAGACCGAAAAAAATGGAATTACGAAAACCACTTAAAAGAATCAGCATCTTTATTTATTTTTTTAACTAAATACATATATCAATACATATATCAAGCTTCTGCTCTCCTCCTTCCATTGTGTGAGCAAGCTTATATATACAGAGTCATTGATATATGTATATATGTATATATACAGAGTCATTGATATATAGAGTCAGAGTCATTGATAAAAGAAGAAAATGAAATATATTTTTTCTTTCATTACCTTTGCAAAGCAAAAGTCCTTCTTGATCTAATCATTTTTTTGAAATTTTGAAAATCTAAATTTTCTTAATCTCGTTATTTGTTTTAAATTCTAATAAATAATCTTAAAATGGGTTACTCATTAGACATACTCTGGATGAAGGTTGACTATATCTTAGATGCAACCATATATACACAATTGGGTATGGTTTTATTTTATATTTGGATTTATATAAGTTTTAAGGTGGTAGGGTGGCTTTTTAAAGTAGGAAGGTTTGTATTTTTATCTAGGATTTATCTAAAATGTAACAAAGATAATTCTAAAGTAGGTAAAGGTAAAGGGTGTACAGTTCATCATAATACAAAGAAAAATAAGTCAATGATGATTTCTAAGTTATAAAAATAAATGTTGATGGGTTCACAATATAGTAAGAAATTCACTATAGGATCAATTTCATGTTGTATTATATATGTGAGAGGCAACATGTTGTTCTGGATAGAATTAGATTATAGAGCATGAATACTTATAGTGTGAATTGCAAATAAAGTAATAATTTGACATAAAGTTATTTTACATAATAATTAGAATTGATATTTTATGAGATATTTTTAACTTTTATAATTTAGGTATGTAAAATTTTAAAAATAAATAAATACTCGTTTAATAATTTTATATAAACAACTAGCATCAAAGTTATTTTTATTATATATATGATTATTGTAGTAGAAGAAACTAGGTTTAAAAAACTTGTAGAGAANGACTCTTTTTCTTCTCAAAGAAGGGACCCATGGGCATAGCCATGAGTCACTGATACAATTTGTAGATGTGTACTTACCCTGCCTCCTTATGACTTGAACATGTAAGCTCCTAAGAGGGATCACATGTTCTTAACGATTAGACCCACTCAATATATACATATTACCAACTACAATTACTAAATAGATACATATTAAATTTTACACCCTTTTATTAAAGAGGGTATAACATCTTCTCCATATTTTTTGAATATAATAAAATAATAATAAACATTTTTAAATCTCATTAGCAATTTTATATAGTCTCTTTGTTTTTTATAATTAATGAATTTTTAATAATTGGATACATGTGGT
>LPNX011075675.1:969275-981204 GCA_001517045.1 Pseudotsuga menziesii
ATTGAAAATATAAAATGTTTTACTATACACTCATGTAACTTGAGGATTTTACATTAAAAAGATGGCATAGAGAGCGAGTATCCCATCTTTTCTATCTTTACATCATGCTGAAGTGTGAGCACACTTGTACATGAATTTTAGTGATGAGTTTCTCCCAAGGTGATTGAATCTTTCATTTTGGATGTCATTATTGTAGTGAATCTCTTTCATGATTTTAGGTGCCATATAGATAAGGGTTTATATTTAATAATTTTATTCACAACAAATTAGTTATATTTTTATAAAGGTTGTCCAATCATAATGCTCAATAATCATTATTACATAATTAAACTTAAATCAATATTATTTTACATTAATCCTAAAATATTTTTCTAACTTTTATAAGCTAACAACAATGTTAAATTTATGGATTAAGGTATTTCCTTTAAACATTATTCAATTCGATTCGATTTAATGTGTCAGAAAATGCATGAGAAAGTGACCACAAATCAAATGGGATATTGTGCGGCCAACCACTTAGTTTTTTGGAAATGGATAAATTATTAGTAAAGAGCAAAAACTATTATCCCTTTCACATAAACCTTGAAATCGCTAAGGTATATACTATATATACTAGTATATACACTAGTGTATATACTAGAGTGTACACTAGTATATGCACTAGTATATTCATTATTGTATAATATAAATTTCCATAAGTATAAGTACATGCAAAATCCTTATTAAATCCTCAAAATATTTAGTGCTATATACCAATGTATATTGCAGTATATATATTACAATGTAAATACTAAAATATACCTTAGTGTATATATCTAGGTATATACACTGGTGTATATACTAGTACATACATTGGTGTATATTCTAATATATACACTAGTGTATATACCTAGATATATACACTAGTGTATATACTATATATACTAGTATATACACTATTGTATATACTAGAGTACATACACTAGTATATATACTACATTGTTTATACTATGTACTATATATATTGTATATAAAATATACAATATATATAGTATATAGTATATACACTAGTGTATATCCTAGGTATATAGCAATTTTGAACCAATACTTTATCATAACAATAAATTAAAATAAATTTTCCTTACAATATTTTTAACAATGTGCATTCCTACTTACAAACCTTCTTTGTTTCTAACTATAATTATTCATGCTCACCAATCATTTTTGTGTGGTACCCAAAATGGATATACCTTATTTTACTAATTATTAGATAAAGAATCCTAGCATTAACTTAGATCATATTTAAATTTATTATAATTAAATACTTCATGTATATGAGCTTCAGTAAATGCGTGGGAATATACAAAAGCGATTCTATAAATGAGTTTCCATATATGTGCGTGCATATATAGAAGTGCTTCATATATGTGTGTGCATTTATAGAAGAGCTACCATATATGCATGCGCATATATGGAAGCACTTCTCATACATGTCCATACTTCCATATATGTGCATATACGAAAGAGCTTCCATATATGTGTGTGCGCATATACATAAGTGATTTCATAAATGCGTGAGAATATACAGAAGCATTTTCGTAAATGCGCACACATATACGAAGTCGTTAAAAACATTTTCAAATCTTTCCAAAATAGTGGTAACCACAAGAAGACCTATAGTAGCCAAGCTTCTGTGCCCTATTCTTTTTAAGAGATCCACAACGACGATCTTTACTAGATTGGAACCTTGAGATGGAATAATATCTTCATGAATGGGATTTAGATTTTATATTGACTACATTCTTAGATAACATTATTGAATTAGTATTGGAAAAGTTTGATTGTTTTGAAGATTACAATTGGAGCATGGATAAGTGTGTAATATTTTCCAAAAGGATGCCAATAGTGATGCCTTGCATATCATTATCTGATTTCCATCCCTCTGTCATCAACTACCTATCCTAGATGTCTTTTAAACCTGCTTGTGTTACGTCTCATGTACACTTGCATTCATAGTTGTCAGTTGAATGGTATGTGAATGGATGTATAAAGATGTATGTTTGTTGTGTTTGAAATTTAAAATAGATGAATAAGAAGAAAAACCTATAGTCCCATATTTTTACAGGAAAAAGAGGAATATTTATCATGGTCATGCCTCTATAATATGAATTCCCTCCTTTTGAGAGTAGTGTCCTTGAATGGGCACATATCACTCATCCAAATAGAAGTTTTTCACTGTTTAAACTGTTTTTTTTTCTAAGTTAATTCACTTAGGATATTTATCTAAAAGAATAACAAGCACATCAAGATACCTAAGATACACAAGAGACACAAGACACAAATATTTTCATTGGGGAAACCATAAAGGAGAAAACCACGCAAACTTCCACAGAATAGTTCCATCACTAAGAAAAGATCACAAGATGGAAGAACCCAAGGAAAAGATGTCTTCTACAAATCTCTGTCTTTCCTTCTCTTCCTCTCTGTCCTAAGGCGCACATGAGAGAGAAAGTGAGTGTGTGTCAAATGAGGAGGGTGCCTCCCTATTTATATTCTTTCGTTGAGTAACTAACTCAACGTCTAACTAGGTCAACCATGTTACCTCTTTGGGAGTGATCTACCTAAGAATACTCATAAGTACATTTTCCTTTATTTAACCTGGGGACTATTTCCCCGACTTACAACAAAGGGTTTACCTCAATGACCATACACAATGATGAGATAACGAAAAGAGGGAAACACGTCTGTGATGGAGATACAACAGTATACAATGATAATATACAACAAGTGAATTACATCTCTCTACGGTCAATGTACGTTCTATCAACATAGGAGCATGCTAGGATCTTTCATGTCACGTCCCCTCCCGTCCGAGCGGATGTCACTATTATTCCTCGGCTAGTGCTATTATTCTAGAATACTAAAAGTGAGGTTTCTAGTGCTAAGATTGTAGATTTTGTCTCTTGGACAGCGTAGTATATTGGAGGTATGTTCAGAAAATCACGGTATATTAATAAATCGTATAGTTTCTTTGATTTTGATTTCCAAGGATATAGTCGATAAATGGTTTCATTTGCTTCATAATGAAATTATCCTAAGAATATTTACACACATTAAATCTAATCAAATTGAATAATGTTTAAAGGAAATTCCTTAATCTATAAATTTAACATTGTTGTTAACTTATAAAAGTAAGAGAGATATCTTAGGATTAATGTAAAATGATATTGATTTAAGTTTAATTATGTAATCATGATTATTGAGCATTATGATTGGATAGCCTTTATAAAAATATAATTAATTCGTTGTGAATGAAATTATTAAAGATAAACCCCTATATATATGGCAGGTGAACTCATGAAAGAGATTCACTACACTAATGACATCCAAAAATGAAAGATTCAACCACCTTGTAAGTAACTCATCACTATCATTCATGTACAAGTGTGCTCACACTTAAGCATGATGTAAAGAGAGAAGAGATGGGATAACCATTCTCTATGTCATCTTTCTAATGTAAAATCCTCAAGTTACATGAGTGTATAGTAAAACATTTTATATTTTCAAATTCTTTTTAGAATTTTTATGTTGGCATATTTATTTAAAAGGTATAACTGGAGTGGACAAATTGATTTTTTAAGCATCAATTTACTGTTTGTAGAAAGGATTTGGAATCTCTATGAGACTAAGAATGTTGAGGATGAAGGTAACCTTTTTTTAGGGTTCCCTGCATACACTTACAAGAGATTCCTTTAGGTCATAAGTCCCAAGCCTCCACTAACCATGTCAAGGTCATCATGACATATCCCTAGTTCTAAGAATCTTTAGTAATGCTACTCATGATATCCCATTCCAAAGGCTAAATATCCCATAAATAGGTCCTATGTGGTAGTTCAAGGTCTTGATCATAGCTCTTAAGCCTCACAATCTACATATAGAGAATAAGGTCCAAGATCCCACCTCTAACCATAGTTAAGGCACTAAGACCCATACTTGGTGGTAAAAACATCTAAATGGTGCCCATATGCCAACTTGTAGAAAACTTATACTCACAAGAGGGCAGGTTTGATGTCAGGTGTCCCATACCTAATGAAGAAAACCTCTTAATGTCACTAATATCCCCACTGAGATGTTAATGTTTCCCTTCAAAGGTCATGTTTGGTGGTTTAAGCTATCATTGTTAGCCCTTGATGTGTAGAATCTTCCGCTAGGGATTAAGACTCAAGTTTATTTCATGAATCATTTCCATAAGCTCTATACCAATACCTATTGCTAAAAACATACTTATGTCATTTGTATCCCTACTTGAAGGTAAAGGATACCCGTGATAGTTCGTACCTAATGGTTCGATGTGCATTGTTTTTTGCATTATATGCTTAAAACATTCCTTTGGGTTCTAAGTCCTAGGTTTTCTCCATCACCCATGTCCAAGGCCTTATGACCCATATATATTGCTAAAAAAAACCTTGTGATACTTTTATCCCCACTCATAGGTCATTTATACCCATAAGATCTCTTGTGTTGTGGTTCGAGGCATTTTTCTTGACCCTATCTACTTATAGGATTCTTTGAGGGTCAAATGTTGAGGTTTCTTCCCTCAAATGATGTGTACATCCTTGAAACCCATAACTAGTGTCAAAAACCATTCAATTCCCCCAATGTCCTTATTATACAACCAAATATTCTCTCAAGAGGTCATGCATGGCCGTTTGATGCATCATTCTTGGTCCTACATTTATTTCTCAATCCTTGAGTTTTATCCGTCGACCATGTCAAGGGATCCTAAACCCATCCCTCATGATCAAAACCTCCTAATGGTGTCTATATCATTAAAAGAAGGTTTTCATTGTCTATACTTGAAGCTAGTGGTCAAAATCTACTAATGACATCCATATTCATTAAACACTTTAAGAAGATATATAAAACAAAATATCAATCATATAATTAAATCTCTATTGAAAAGAGTTTTATGGTCACATTTAGAATCTTAATAAATTAAAAATTCATAATCTTAATCTATTTTTCAATACTTTATTTGTAATGGGCATTTATTTGTTTGTTTGAAGTGCTCAACTATAAATAATAAATAATTGTTTGAGATATTTACAAATGAAATATTTATATAATTTTGCATGATTATGTATATATTTGATAACTTAGAAAAATAAAAAAGTGGAATTCTATTATTTATAAAATAAGTGATTTATGAATATGTTCTTTATAATGCAAATCCTTATAGATAAATATTATTTCTTAATTGCTTGAATAATATAAAAAGTAAACCATTGAATTGAATTATTTAGAAATAATTATTGGTGAATTTTTTGTGTTTATGGCTCAAAGTTTTACCTTTTATTATACTTACCATCTTAACATATATCCTTATTCTTATCATATATTATATAAGCGAAGCTCATATCTCTACTTTAACACCACATAATATAAGTAGTGTTAATGTCACCATTTTTACCCCACATATAAGTGGTGTTAATATCACCACTCTAACACCACATAATATAAATGATATTTGTCAAATTCACAATGCACTCTATGTTTTATTTGAATGTGCCAAAACATGCACTTTATTTTGTTTAATTGTGCACACACAACTCTCTAAATGATAACCTTTTATTGTACAATAAAATTTCAGAGGTTGATGTATGTCAAACTTTGTCAATGTAACTAAATGATAACCTTTTATTGTACAGTAAAATTTCAAAGGTTGATAAATGTCAAACTTTGTCAATGTACTCAAGCTCTATTATTACAACATTGATTCTTTGTCCCTTCATACACTTAGGGACAAATATCAATGCATATGATTTTAGAGACACTAGTGCACATGCATTTTGACATGAATGGATTGCACTCAATTTATTCAATTTCCCACAATTAAATCCATATACCAACTATTCTAGCAAGAGAAAAACATATGAATGTAGGTGTCAACATAATGCTTAACCATTTGATTATAAGATAACTGATTGTTTATGAAGGAGAATGCCCCAACAAAGAATGCCTGGCCAATTAATGAGGCTATAACATACATTGTAATTATTTGTGTAAGGGAATTTAACAATTACTCAATTGGCTAAAGAGTGTGTTGTAGGCGAAATCCAGAGGTCAATACAAAATTTTAATGGTAAGCCATAGTTCCAACAATTGAGATCACTTCTACCTTCACATTTCCTTACCTTCCCATTTTCTTGGGCCTGAGCAAAATCAGTATTTATTGTGCTAGGTAATTAACCAATGATCAATGCAATGAAAGGTATAAGTTATGGGATTTTATATACATTAAGCCAAGGATTCATCTCAAGTTATAGAAAAAAAATTGATTACCCAACCCATTTGACTGTTCAATGTCAATCATTGATATGCCTAACTATAAAATGAATTACACACAACCATAATTAGAAAATTTACCCTAATCCATGTGTCAACCTTACTTTTGCAACTTCACCTTCCTTGTATTTTCTTGTTTCCAACATAGATTTGCTTGGTTCACATGATAAACTTTAGTGAATAATTTGTATTATTGTTATTGTTTATTTATACTTTCTTGATATTCTTGAATCTAAATTTGCTTTGGATGTTGGTTGCAAAAATATCACCTTTGAAAGGTTACTCCAACATATTATATCATTGGATGAAAGGTTGATTTGAATAGAAATGATCTCTTGCGAGCCTTGGGCTATGAACACATTATGCACATAGAGTTGTTAGTATTTATGAGTGAGTAACTTGGGCTATGAATATATTATGCGCATAGAGTTGTTAGTATTTATGAGTGAGTAACTTGGTGTCATGTAGTTTGAGACTGCAATCAGTACAATCTAGGTTGTAACCTTGGTCACCATACTCTAGTGATAAAATCCTTGGCATATTCTCTCCTCAACAACCTTCATGTCTATAGATTTGCAGGCTCTCTGCATTCAACCGAAGTCATCAAAGAGGGGTTGTAGCCACTGTTGTAGCAATAACACACGAATATCAAACCCACATGCCAATACTAGTCACTTCCCTGTTCCAATGCAAAGTTTTGCAGTAACACCACTTACTTCATAACGAAACATTGATGGGACCTCCCCTTGCATGGCTACCAAATCTGACTGATTAGCCCACATGCATACAAAATCATCTTCCATACCTCAATGGTGTTAGAGATAACGCCTAATTAATGCTACATACTAGAGTTTAGGGATTAGTTTGGGTTGTTGGAGGATGTTGAGATATTCCCTCAACCGCTCTCTCCCAGAATAGAATAAGTTGGATCTCACAACACTTATTTAAGTGCAATATATTTATTTGTATTATTTATGCTATCCAATAATTATATATGACACTATTATTTGAGAATCATGAAGTACATAAGAATCTAATATTGCAATGACATCACTTAAAAGTTAATGTGCACTATATATATATATATATATATATATTTATTATAATTACAATACAATAGGTTTTAATTTTATACATGTGTTGTGGTTTTATGTTATTTTTTTTTTATCTTTGGTTTTATCTTGTGGTCGGGCTCAAGACACATGGTCTAGCCATGGCAGGTCCTCTTGGTTTTCACTATAAGGAGTATTGGCTTAGTGACACGCAAGCCAACAGCATATATGGAAGGCATAAATGCGTGCATATACGGAAATGAAAGAGAGATTCCGTATATGCGCATTTGGCTTCCGTAAATGCGCATATATGGAAGTGGACATGCACATATACGGAAGAGAGCTTCCGTATATGTGCATGTCTGCTACTCTCTTCCGTATATGTGCATGTCCGCTTCCGTATATACACATTTACGGAAGCCAAAATGAGAGCTTCCGTATATGCACATTTACGAAAGCCAAATGCGCATATACGGAATCTCTCTTCTGAATATGCGCATTTTGTCTTCCGTAAATGCGCATATACGGAAGCTCGCTTCCGTATATGCGCATTTTGGATTCTGTAAATGCGCATATATGGCCAAGGGAGAATGCGCATATACGGAAGAGAGCTTCCATATACGAAAGCGAACATGCGCATATACGGAAGCCAAAAATACGCATATACGGAATTCAAAATGCGCATATACGGAAGCTCTCTTCCATATATGTGCATGTTAACTTCTGTATATGCGCATATACGAAAGCCAAAAAGTGCATATACGGAAGCTTTCTTCTGTATATGCACATGTTTTCTTTCATATATGCACATATACGGAAGCTCTCTTCCGTATATGAACATGTTTACTTTCGTATATGCGCATATAGAGAAGCCTAAATGCACATATATGGAAGTTCTCTTCCGTATTGGCGCATTTTGGATTCCGTAAGTGTGCATATACGGAAGGCAGCTTTCGTATATGTGCATGTGCATATACGAAAGGCATAATGTCTCACTTCCGTAAATGTGCATATACGGAAGGCATAATGCCTCACTTCTGTATATGCGCATGTACGGAAGCTCTCTTCCATATATGCACATTTTGGATTCCGTAAATGCACATGTACAGAAGGCAGAATGCACATATACAGAAGAGAGCTTCCGTATATGTGCATTTACAAAAGCCAAAAATGTGCATATACGAAAGAGAGCTTCCGTATATGCGCATTTTTGCTTCCGTAAATGCACATATACGAAAATGCACATATACTGAAGCCAACATGGATATATGGAAGTTATCTTCCGTTTATGCGCATTCTGGCTTCCGTATATGCGTATTTACGGAAGCCAAAATTCGCATATACAGAAGCTCTCTTCTGTATATGCGCATGTTCTCTTCCATATATGCGCATATATGGAAGCTATCTTCTGGATATGCGCATGTTCACTTCCGTATATGCACATATACGGAAGCCAAAATGCGCATATACGGAAGTTATCTTTCGTATATGCACATGTTCACTTCCATATATGTGCATGTTCGGTTCCTTAAAATGTGCATGTTCATATACGAAAGCTGCCTTCCACGAGTTTCCATATATGCTCATTTACGGAAGCCAAAAATGCTCGTTTAGGAAAGCTCTCTTCCGTATATGCGCATTTTGGATTCCGTAAATGCGCATATAGGTGGGTATACAGAAAGAAAATTGCGCATATACGGAATATCTCTTTCGTTTATGCACATTTCTACCTTCTGTATGAGCATATACAGAAGGAAAAATGTGCATATATGAAAGAGAGCTTTTGTATATGCGCATTTTGCCTCCCATAAATGCACATTTATGGAAGGCAAAAATGTGCATATACGGAAGCTCTCTTCCGTATATGCGCATTTTTGTCTTCCGCATATGCGTATTTTGTTTTCTGTATATGCGCATTTACGAAAGGTAGAAATGTGCATATACAGAAGTTATCTTTCGTATATGCGCATTTCTAATTTCTGTATATGCGCATTTCTGCCTTCCGTATATGCACATTTACGGAAGCTCTCTTCCGTATATGCACATATACGGAAGGCAGAAATGCGCATATACGGAAAAGAGCTTCTGTATATGTGCATTTTGGCTTCCGTAAAGGCGCATATACGGAAGCCAGCATGCACATAAATGGAAGATAACTTCCATATATGCATGTTGGCTTCTGTATATGTGCATTTTCATATATGCGCATTTACGGAAGCAAAAATGCGCATATACGAAAGCTCTCTTTCGTACATGCATATTTTTGGCTTCCACATATGCGCATTGTGCCTTCTGTATATACACATTTACAGAATCCAAAATGCGCATATATAGAAGAGAGCTTCCTTATATGCGCATATACATAAGTGAGGTATTATGCCTTCTGTATATGCCCATTTATGGAAGTGAGACACTATGCCTTCTGTATATGCACATGCACATATACAAAAGCTACCTTCTGTATATGCACATTTACGGAATCCAAAATGTGCTAATATGGAAGAGAACTTCCATATATGCGCATTTAGGCTTCTCTATATGCGCATATACGAAAGCGAACATGTGCATATACAGAAGAGAGCTTCCGTATATGCGCATTTTGGCTTCCGTATATGCACATATATGAAAGAGAACACATGTGCATATACAGAAGAGAGCTTCCCTATATGCACATTTTAGCTTCTGTTAATGCGCATATACGGAAGTTAACATGCGCATATATGGAAGAGAGCTTCCGTATATGCGCATTTTGAATTCTGTATATGCACATTTTTGGCTTCCGTATATGCGTTTTTCTATATATGTGCATGTTTGCTTCCATATACGGAAGCTCTCTTCCGTATATGTGCATTTTCCCTTGGCCGTATATGCGCATTTACAGAATCCAAAATGCGCATATACGGAAGTGAGCTTCCCTATATGTGCATTTACGAAAGGCAAAATGCGCATATTCAGAAGAGAGATTCAATATATGCACATTTGGCTTTCGTAAATGCGCATATATGAAAGCAGACATGCACATATACGGAAGCTCTTTTTCATATATGTGAATGTCCGCTTCTGTATATGCGCATTTATGGAATCCAAATGTGCATATACAGAAGCTCTCTTCCATTTTCGTATATGCGCGCATTTATGCTTTCCGTATATGCGCGCATGTTCACTTCTGTGTCACTAAGCCAATACTTGTTAGAGTGAAAACCAAGAGGACCTGCCATGGCTAGACCATGTGTCTTGAGCCTGACCACAAGATAAAACCAAAGATAAAAAATTAATAACATAAAACCACAACACATGTATAAAATTAAAACCTATCGTATTGTAATTATAATAAATAAATATATAGTGCGCATTAACTTTTAAGTGATGTCATTGAAATCTAAAGTGTTTAATTTAGGTTTGGATGACAATGCAAAGTGTTTAATATTTGTGATGTAATCTATTTGCCATCTTTATTTAATTCTAGTTCAAATATTTATGGTTAATGACATGTACATCTATCTATTTATTATTGTTATTATTATTATTATTTCATCAAGAAGTGCTTTTTAAATTCTAGGCGAGTGAAATGTTTTACATTTATAGTACATGTCATTTAAAAAGATCTTATATATATATACGAAAGGTAGAAATGCGCATGTACGAAGGCACAAGTGCACATATACGGAAGAGAGCTTCTATATATGGGCATTTTGTGATCTACATATGTGGATTTATGGAAGGCAGAAAGTGCATTTACGGAGGAGAGCTTCACTAAATGCATGCATTTATGTCTTCCGCAAATGAGCATATACAGAAGAAAAAATGCGCATATACGGAAGCTCTCTTCCATGTATGCGCATTTCTGTGTTCCGTATATGTGTATAAATGGAAGAGAACTCCCGTATATGTGCATATATGGAAGGTAAAAATGCGCATATACGGAAGCTCTCTTCCGTATATGTGAATTTATGCCTTTCGTATATGCGCATATACGGAAGGAAGAAATGTGCATATACAAAAAAGAGCTTCCGTATATGCACATTTCTACATTTCGTAAATGTGCATATACAGAAGGCAAAATGCGCATATATGAAATAGAGCTTCCGTATATGCGTATTTTTTCTTCTGTATATGCGCATTTATGGAAGGAAAAATGCGCATATATGAAATCTCTCTTCCATATATGCGCATTTTTTCTTTTGTATATGCACATATACGAAAGGAAGAAATACGCATATATAGAAGAGAGCTTCCATATATGCTCATTTCTTCCTTCCATAAATGCGCATTTACGGAAGGAAAAATACATATATATGAAAGCTCTCTTTTGTATATGTGCATTTTTTCCTTCTGTAAATGCGCATATACGGAAGGAAAAATTGCATATACGGAAGGTAGAAATGTGCATATACTGAAGCTCGCTTCTATATATGTGCATTTTTCCTTCTGTATATGCGCATATACGGAAGGAAGAAATGCGCATATATAGAAGAGAGATTTTGTATATGCGCATACATGAAAAGAAAAATGTGCATATACGAAAGAAAGCACACATATACAGAAGATAGCTT